>QEPC01001394.1:7845512-7882424 GCA_003113815.1 Sphenodon punctatus
TACTTATTAGATAATCCATTTAGTTCATAGCATTTAGAATAGTTAATAGCAGTTAGATTTAGTGTAGATAGATATATATAATATTAGATTAAAAAATTAAATTAAAAAACCCATATAAAAACAAAAAAACAAATAAAAAACAAAAAAAAACATATAAAACCAAATAAAAAACCAAAAAAAATAATATAAAAAACAACAAAAACACCCATATAACAAAACATTTCTCGAACAGCCGACCCCGAACTGAACGGCCGAACCAAACGGCCAAACCCGAACCCGGCGAACTAACCGAACACAGCCGAACCGAACGGACGAACCAAACACAGCCGAACCAAACGCAACCGAACTGAACTGCTGAACCCAAATTGCGATCTGTTCGCCCATCCCTACAGGATGGCCTGTTGAGAGAATTTTGGGGTCCCACTACATCCTGGCAGCTGGAGGAAGCGGGTCCCATCTCCCCATTATAACTTTGTGAAAACGACTGGAGATCGTACTGGTACTTTATTTAAGCATAGGTTACTTGAAATTGTTATTTCACTCATATTTTTACTCATATTTTATGGATATTCTGGTTTGGGTTTTTTTGCACTGGGGGGGTGGGGAGAAAGACCCTGAGCTTGGAGGCCTAATATCATGTGGGAAAGGAGTGGAGTAAAGAGGCTCCCCTCCTCCCTTTTTTACTCCCTGTGAAATGTCATGAATTTCCAACACTCAGGGGGAGGTGTGGCCATGTCAGAAAGCTGAGGGAGAGTCCATTTGCTCTACTGCCCTCCTGCTGTGACTCTACCCCTTTAGAGCAGTGTGCCATTACCACACTGTAAGGTGGGTGTGGCCATGCCAGAAAGATGAGTAAAAGATGTGACTAACTTGAGACTATCAAACTATTACTTATTTATTGGTTCCTAGCTGGTAACAAGACATAGGGTATTTTCAAAATACCCATGACCCAATCTGGGGTAACGGCCGCCACCCTGCCCCGGGGTAGGCTGGTACCCAGAACAGACATGACGGTGCGCCTTACCACACTTTGCCCCGAACCATGGTAGCGTTTACCACCAGCTGTTCTGCGCAATTTTCCAACATCACAACTGGTGGTAACTGCTACCTCAGTGCGGGGTAAAGCTTGGTGAACATCTGGCCACCAAATAGAAATGACAGTGGTTGTGACTCTGGGGTGGGATTAAGTGTGGTAAAGTGTGGCTAAGCATGGTAGCGTCACTTCTAAAAATATCCATAGCATGAAAGGAGAGGTCGCAACCGCCAACGGGGATACAGTTGATCAGCTCTGCACTTTGGGTATAACTTAGGGACAATCTTTTACCCATCTCCAGTTACGACTTTTGGTATTAAAAATTCCCACTCTGGAACCAGCACTGCCTTAATGGTCCCCTGTGTCCTATTTCATTGCATCCGAGTCTCAGCACCTGAATCACAGCTGCTCCTCAGAATCTCAGCATCCAGGACCACCGGCTCTTCCTGGTAATCATAAAGCAGGAAAGGAGGGTTTTTTGTTGTTGTTTTTACGTGCATGTGTGGATTGTAGCTCTTGGCCATATGAAGATTTGAGTATGCAACCCTTTGGTTGGAAACTTTGGCCACCCCAGCATTAGGGCTCAAACGAACATGTGGGGTGGATTCCATCTTTGATGGATCCACCTATTCCAGTCTGGGCCTGACAGAAAACTAGCTTGTCATCCTCTGCTTTGTCTTCTGCTGGAGATCTAGATCAGGACCCCAACCCAGCGCAGTGCCACTTTGTACTGCGTATGCATAAAATGGTGCAGTGGTGGCTTTCATGCCACAGTGCATGCACAAAAATTCATTTGTTTACTGCACGTGCACAAAACAGTGGTGCACTGCCATTCTTTCTCTGTTGGACAGGTTTTCAGAGATCCAACATGGCAAAAACTCCATGACAGCTCTCTGGAGACCAGTTCAAAACCACAGATAAAATCTGTGGAGAAGAAATGGCTGATCTGTTTCAGCCCTACTTGACATATGTTATGATAAAGAAGTAATAATGTTTAGAAATGGCAGCAGTACAGAAAAGTCAATTTTATTAAATTTTTAAAATGCAAAATAATTATAATGATAAAAAAAAGAAAGTAATCCTAAGATCAGGGGTCAGCCAACCAATTATGCTCAGGATCTTCTCAGAGTCATTTTAAAAATCTCCTTGAACGATGAGTGCCGCTAGGAGTACTTTTACTTCACGAAGGGCCGCCTCTCAGTTTCTATACAAGAATTTCAGCTGAGCATCTGATATGGTTGCTTGATGCTGGCACACTGGCTCAGGGTCGTCTTCTTTTTATCCAAATACTGGTTCTATTATGTTACTCTATGCCAGAGCACCATAACCTCAGTGTTTTCTTTTCAAATGCATTTCTTGCTTTTGGACTAGGCATACAAAGCAACCTGGGACTCAGTTTCTAACTACAGCACAGAATATATTGTTAAAGAAGACAACAGAGGCCATTGTTCACCCATTAGGCATAAGACTTTAGTAATGGTAACACTAGTTGTGGTCACAGTCCTCCGTGTAATTTTCTTTTTGCAAGGATTCAAAAGCAAATATTCAGTTTCTTTTCCAAACATGACAAAGACAGAACTTGTTTCATTTGTGAAGCATTAGGCATTGCACTTTCCCCCCCTCAGGCTGCCAAATTGCCTTTCTCTCTCAGTCTTTATAATAAGGAGTTCCCTTTATTAACTCAAATGCTCGATATAGCTTCTTCTTTAGGATGTCTAGTGACAGTCTTCTCTCTCTATTCAAACATAAATGAATTGCTGCCACAAAGGAAAACAGCTAGGAATTTTCTTGCATTGTGCTGTGCAGTACTCTATAAACCTCCAATTTGATCTTTATTTCAGAAATGCTCTGACCTGTGGCTTAAGTTCTGCAATACTTAATTGTGATTTAATCTATTAAAAACCCTACAGGATGCTGTCTGGGCACTGGCAAACAAATAAGTGAAAATGCTGTGTGTGATATAACCAGATACAGTGCCCATTGAAGACTCAGTGGAAGCATTATACCCATTGACTGGAATAAGGCTCTAACAGTAACAGCACAGAATTTGACTCCACATGTTGTGGGTACAATTTATTGTAAATTCAATATTTAAAAATGCAATGTTTTAAAAATGCTAAAGTTAAAGAGAATTGTTTTATCATCCTGTCCTTTTATGACATTTAATAATATCAGTGTAACTTGTCAGTGCAACATGAAAACATATACAAGAAACACGACAGAGAGATCTGTACATAGGCTTTTTGTAATCAAGCCTATATTATTTTGTACTTTATGCCAATAGGAGATTTTCCTGAGTAAGGATTGCTCACAATCTGGCACACAAATAGTTCACACAATAAATTGCATGGCAGATACAAAGAATTTTGGAAGGCAGTTTCAAATGATATGTGTACTCTCTAGTATAAATATCAAACTACTTTAGAAATCTGTTCCGAAGATTAATAACGTAACTGATAGAGCAGTGGGATTTTTCAGCCAGTCAGCAAAGGGAGTTCTTAAGAAAACGAGTGTATGTCTATCTCTACGTGCATGTGTGTATACGTCCGCAGCCTTCAAAGGGTTACAACTGAGATTTCTGCAGAAAATCAGCTTTAAAATGTTATACAACAAAACATGTTATTGCTGGTATTTGAGTCAGACTTGATAATGCATTTCAGGCTAAAATATTTCTTTGATTGTCACAAAAATATGTGAAGAGCCAAGTGTTTGCTTTCAGTGTTCAGAATACATTTGGTTGCATTTCATTACCAGAGGCTAATTGTCTGAGAAACTGTTTTCACATCCAGAATTCCTGATACAGTGAGGAAAGAAAAAAAAATCTCCAACCCTGACTACTGGGAACCGAGAAGCTTTATGTTGCTGATTATTTAAGAGTGAAAGGATTAGTAGTGGCAGTGGGTATTTAGGCACTTTTTGAAAGAAATTCAGGGTACCTCTGTGATTGATGTTGGTGCCTATAAATCATAACTAATGCTGAAGTTAAAGTACCACGTGCATGCTGACTGCTTATTTATAAATACTTCACTAGCCTTTTTTCAGTCAAATATGGAAACGCCATCGTTCTGTAGTCATTCTCTATTGGATCATTAAGCATGTCAATACTGCTGAACGATCAAACGGGGGGGAAATTGTTTAATCTGCTTATGCTGGAGTACTTATTTATTATAATCATTCATCAACAAGAGTAGGGGTGAAAGGGGGTTGTGATGATATCCATTGGTTAAATACTGCACAGTACACAAATGTGGCAAGCATAAGAAAAAAGATGGGCACGTTGCCTGATAAAGAATTACACTGGAAGTGAAAGGCTGACCTACAGTCAGCAAATGTTAATCATTTTTACACCAAAGTGAGTGTAACGTTTCTATAGGGAAATTACTTCAATCTGGTCAGTGCAAGGAGCAGTTTGTATAATCGGATTGCAAATAAGGTTTGATCACATTCCAGCTTAATCTACTCTCTGAGCACCATTTACAGCACTAAATCAAACACTGGGAAGCTGCAGGTGCTGCTTTACAGTCATTACACCCAAGGGGCAGGGACTTGGTAATAAACAGCAAATAAATTGAAGCACTGACTTGCCTGCTACAGGGCATTTCTAATTATCCTCTAGTTTAGCTGGAAATTGTCGTGCTCTCATCACAGCCTATTTTAACTGCTGCTGAATAAGTGTGGTACTTTGAGACTGAATTAACTGAGACTATGGAGAAATGTGTATTCTCCTATATAACGTTGTATAATATGTACTTACCACAGATGTATAAGACCCGAGGAGGCCGTTCTGTTTCCTTCCTCCCTTGAGGAAAGCAGAAATGTAACAACTATATGCCTCATTTATTTCAATTATGGGCTGAAGACCTACCAAAATGGACAGCACTTATCATGATAGCCTGGAAATGCTACCAAATGGGCTGATAAGTATGCCTGTTTCATTCCATTCCATTCTCTGGGTTATCCAGGTTGCTATTGGCAATGTTTACCAATGCATGGCAGGGAAGTTGATATCAAAGAATGAATTGGAGTTAACAAAGCAAACTATTGCATTAATAAATTGAATGAGTTAAGGGGTAGGGGGAGGAGGAAATTAAATCCTGGACACTCCTGTGAAGGAGGATGGTTGAAACTTTAAGGGTAATTGTAATGATCAAAAGCCACAAATATCTTGTGTGTGATATGTCTATGGTACCTCCCACTTGAATTTTATTCTTGTTCACTTGTCAACACAGATATAATATTTAGGAGGACATGACATTTAAGAGGAATGCTGACAGAAGTGGATACCGCGGCTACACAAACGGATTTCCATCCCTACTGGAAACAGTGAAGCCTTGGCAATAAAGGTATGTAACATACCTTGATGAGAGGTGACTTGGTAATCATTTTTAGTGTATGTGGTAGGATGTGAAAAATGAGGTGTGATATGCGTGTAGCCCGACAACTGCAATTATGAAACTGCTGAAGAGCTTAAAGACAAAACCGCGCTGTTGATGTTCTTTTCAGGAGGGCAAAGGGGGAGGGGGCAGGGAATGTTGCCTTTGAAGATAAAATGCATCTACTTCTATTAAAAAAATTGTAATTGCATAACTTTTCAAGCCATGTGGAAGTTACAATTTGTGCTCGTATTTTTACTCGGTCATGGATGCTTTTATTAATATGCTGTGAAATAAGATTCCTAACCTTTAGGTAAATTGTTCCTCAGAACATCCCTAAAGAAGTACTTAACGGATAATAATAACAATGAATGTATTTGTTCACCTTCCCCATTAATGCTTATTTTCCACTCACTAATAAAATAGACAGTAGGGTATCTCTGATCTTAGGCATGTAAGTATTTCTCAGTTAAAAACTACTTATATTAAAGAAAATAAATTGCCTTTGTAGCAGAGAGAGCAGGGTTGCTCCAGCTGCACCCGTTCTAGATCATAATGGGCCCAAGTGCGACTAGCTGGGTGGAGGCATAGCTGTAATGTGCCACACCTCTGGCAGTCTCATGACCAGGGAAGAACAGTATAAAGCCGTGCTCAGGCTTAACTAAGAGAGAATCACTAGGGAGAAGAAAGAGTGGCGTGTGTTGGAGCTCGGCTGGCTGGAGCTAGTGAAAAAGATATTGGTGAAAAACCATATGTTCCAAAACCTGGGAAGGTAGGAGCCCAAGAACCTGTTTGAGGCTCAGGGAAAGCCTGTGAGATACCGGGTGGGGTTGCTGTGTTGGATACTGGAGAATTGCCCCTGCCCCTCCCCTAAAAGGTGGGGGGTGGCAGGCTCTTTGCCGTGCCTGCCTAAGACAGGAGGCGGGACATGGCGGTGAAGTTTGCTGCGCCACCAGGGATGCAAGCCCCAGAGGTGAGAAGGCGGACACACGGGAGATCTAGAACCCCACTGGGGTTGCCAAGGCAGCCCCAGCAGCTGCGATTAGCTGAAGGGGCCCATGTGGGCCACAGATTCTAGGGGGGAGCTCAACTCCATGGACCTAACGGCTCCAGCCTCAGTTGCAGGCTGGAGTAGAACGAGCAGCTGAACGTGTAGCCTGGGCCCGGCCTAGTAGTTTGCCCAACTTGTGGGAACAGAGTGCTGTGACCGCACCCCCCACCCCTTCTCGCTGATTGTGTGCAAGCCCGGAATGGCAAAGATAGGGAAAGAGCCCCCGCCACTGCTTACTCATGGCGGAGGGTGCCCAAGAGAGGGAGCCAAGTGACGGTGTCAGAGCATGGGGAACCCCCAGGAGCAATGGGGCCGGAGGCAGCTCCCCCACAAGAAGAACAGACACTCTCGAGCTCGGAGTCCTCAGGTGTATTGGTCGGAGGGGTGGGGGCAGAGAAAATGCCCCCCTACATGAAAGATTGGTGGGCTGTGAGGCCTTGTTGCACATCCTGGAGACCGGGGAGATGGGCGGGGTGGGTGAATCAGGCCATGGCTCGGCTCGCCCTACCGTTGAACCCCCGTTAGCTGGCTGGGGGGATGACCCACAGGGCGAAGGAGGGGCAGGAATATTGCACCTGCCGCTCAGTATCTCGATGACCTGGGTTCGGCCAGAAGGGCGCCTGGTAGGGGCCCCCATGGGCAGCAAGGTAACACCTGGGGCTGGGCCTTCAGTAGTGATGCCCCCCATGGCCCCCGGGGCCTGGTAGGTTTTTGGGCCAAGGGCATGAAGTTTGGGTGGAGGTGCAGGTGATCGGTGGGCCTGTTACTATGGGGCCCCAGGTTTGGCCCACCCAGCACGCTCACCTCAGTAGGGGACAGCAGGGGGCCATGGCTGCTATAGGCACGCCCCCCTCCTGGGGCAGGGCAGAGGAGCCCCGTTTCCTTTCTTGCAGGGATGTGGACCTGCAGGATGTGCAAGGGGATATGCTCACAGAGCCCCAAGGAGGAGGAGGAGACGATCTCCGCCAACGGGTCGAGGCGATCGAACAGGCGATTTGATCGTTGGTGCAGCAGCGCACCCCACAAATACCACCACAAAGGGAACGCCCCCCCCAAGGGGTGGCAGAGAAGAGCGGATCTGGTGGGGGGAACAACGGCAGCCCAGGTAAGGGACAGACTTGAGTCTGCCCTCCTAGGATACCCTGACCGTGGGGATGTAACCTATGTTATTGAGGGTTTTAGGCAGAGTGCCTGCAAGTGAACAAGGTGGCAGTCTGTACCCTTCAGTCGTTACTTGGGAGCCTCAATTTTGCCTGCAGGGTGGTGGCACCGGGGCGGGCCTTTTTGTCCCGCCTCTATGCCAAGTTGGGGGGCAACCTCCCCTTGCACTACCATATTAGGGTTACAAAGGACTTGAGGATATGGCATCATTTCTAGCAAATTTTAATGGCGTCATCTTCTTGCAGGAACAGCTGTTGCTGGAGGCTGAAGTCCATTCTGATTCTGGGTGGTTCTGGTTTTGGGGTGTTTTTTAGGGATAGATGGGCAGCCGCACCCTGGACGACTGATTGGAACAAGATGGGAGTCACCAAAGACCTTACATTTCTTGAACTTTTCCCCATCATGCTGGCAGTGCACCTATGGCTGCACGAATTTGCAAACCACACGGTGCTTTTTTGGTGCGACAACCTAGCTGTTGTACACATTATAAACACTCTGTCCTTCCACTTGCCACGAGTTATGAAGCCACGAGGGCATTGGTGCTCACCTGTCTAAACTATAATATCCTGTTCTGGGCCAGGCATGTGCCTGGCACTGACAATGGTGTTGCCGACGTCCTCTCTCACTTCCAGAAGGAGCGTTTCCATCTGCTGGTGCCCTGAGCCAAGGCGACTCCAGAGCCGCTGCCTCTGTCGGTGTGGAGCCTTGGGTCCTAGAACTATACTCCGCTGTGCAGGGATTGCTGATTCCTCGAACAAGGGTGGCATACGACTGGGCGTTCTGCCAATTTCAGGAATTTCGGCAGACACAGAGGTGGGATCCAGGTTTCCTGATCCCCAAGCCACAAATGCTTCAATTCACCCTCCAGCTTAGACAAAATGGGGTGGCACCAGGCACCATAGCTGGAAAATTGTCAGCGTTGGGTTTTTATGAGCAGTTTAGTTGGGCATCCGCCCCCCGACAAGAGTTTTTTCACCAGGCACCCCTTAAAGAGCTGGGCCAGGGGCGGGGCCATACTCCTGATCGAAGGGCTCCCATCACCCCCTCTGTGCTACGGTTCCCTTTTGCAAGTTTGTTTTGATAATTACAAAGTTTCTTTGTTTAGTACCGCATTTAAGGTAGCATTTTGGGGGGCCTTCCGCATGAGTGAACTTGTGTCCTAGACAGCCAGGGACAATACAGGTAGAGCGCTTAACATCTAAGACATTCACATTGGGCCAGTGGGGATGTCGTTACTGATCCGCCACTCAAAAATCGACCAAAAAGGTAGAGGGCAAGTGGTTAGGCTTACCTGGTCTGGGAGATGGGATCTCTGCCCTGTTCACGCAGTCGAGGCATACCTCGTTGCATGCCTGCGAGTCTCCGGACCCCTTTTTAGGCATGAGAGCGGGCAGCTGCTGACCAGGTACCAGTTCACATCGGTCATACGGGCCACTGTAGCACGAGTGGGGTTGCCGGTCGTGGAATATGGAATGCATTCCTTTCAAATAGGGGCGGCTAGCTTTGCGGCAGCGGTGGGGCTGTCGGACCATGACATACAAGCCGTGAGCCAATGGAGGTCAGGTGCTTTCCGGTCTTACATCCGCCAGCTTCCGCACCATGGCCATCCCTGAATTTCCTTCTTGTTTGCAGGTGGACCCCCCTCGGTGCCAGAAGCAAATCTGGATTGTTGGCCACAGTCTGGTGTGCTGGGCAGGCAAGGAGGCTGGTCACATGAGATGGGGAACGCAGCTGGGCTTGTTGGAATGCGCAGAGATATGTTGGATGGACCAGGACGGCATGAAATGGCACCACCTTATCCCAACACTTCGTAGACCTTACAGGGGCAACCTCCTGACGTCATCATCCTGCACTTGGGCAAGAACGATATACCCCAGGTTAAGGGCGTGCACCTTATTAGGACCATCAAAAGGGACGTGTGGGAGGTAAAGCGGCTTTTCCCATCTGCTCTCATCATATGGACAGATATGGTAGAGCGGATGTCATGGGGAAAAGGGGTTCACCCTAGAAAGATAGACAAGGCACGGAGGAATATCAACAAGGATATGGGTCGGTGGTTGGTAAATTTGGGTGGAGAACGGATTTGTAGCTATGCCCTGACCCATAAACAGCCAGACCTGTTCTGCGGCGTACGGAACAAGACGGAGTACATTTGTCATCTGAGGGGAATGAGCACGACCTGAATTCCCTGAAGGAAAAGTTAGAATGGGTTTTAGAGAGTTTTTAGATTAAGTTTAGAGGTATTAGGAGGGTGGGGGTCGGACTCGTCCGGGTAGACCTGACGATCCCTTAGTGGCAGGGGTCCAGTACTGAGGGTTAAAGCATAGAGTAGAATTTGATATAGTACGAGGCATCTTCTTAAGAGATGGGGAGGCCACACCTGTCGGAATAGTAAGGGTATGGCAACCGGTGGGGTGGAATCCCTGGGAGGAGGGGGGTCAGCAAGGGCGGTAGGGACATGTATGGTCCTCTCCCCTTTAGGCCCACTCCTCCTTTCTCAATTCCGGAAGGAATTTGGTCCCCCTCGCACGCGACAAGTGCCACGATGAGGAGGAGACATTGTGTTGGTTAGAGGGGTGGTAATCGAGGGTACACTGAAACCACCCCTGAGTTGTTTGTTTGTGTTAGGTTAAGCTTGAGTACTGGACCTACATCGCTCTAGGTGATTTCCCCACCTAATTACAATTATATAATTGGTTTTAATAAAGAGTGCGGCCTTTTAAACCCAAGCACTTGGTGTCCTGTCTCTTTCGGTGCGATGGCAAAGACAGTGAGTAGCCAGGGCTGAGAAGGGCTCAGGAAGAATCCATTTAAAGATGAAGATGCTTGGTTTCAGGGAAGGAGCTAGAGAGAGAAAAGCTGGTGGTTGTATGTGCTTTGGTGTCTTATTTAAGCCAGAGTAAATCAACCTTCCAAATAAGAGGGAATGAACAAGGCAAAGAGTATGCTTTGCCTGAGTAAGGAGAGAAACTGAAGCACAGGAGGAGTGGGAGAGTCAGGCCTGGAGTGGACAAGTCCTGTTCATAGGCTATTTTACAGAACTCTTAAAACATTCTCTTTACTTGGATTACAGGGGGAAATGCTTATAGACTTCAGGAGAGTGCAAATAACCTAAGCTTACTGGTCTCTGTCTGGTTACTGTGAGGTACTTTCCTGAGCTAGTGAATGTGTGCCTGCCCTACAGTACCCAGTTTGGGGGAAACCGATCATTTTAACCTGAAAAATAGACACAGGCCTGAGTGACAGTGGAGCACTGGTTATCCTAACTCTTCCCCATGATGCATACTGTCGGCTTTTCCCAGTCAAACGGAAACAATGATGAAACTCTCTAGGGGTGTCTGCATTGAACTATATGACACTGAACCTGGACTGCTGAATTGTGTGTGTGTGTTTATAAACAAAGGCAGCCTGCGAGGATCTCAGGGCTGCTGAGCTAACACAGGAATACAATCCTGAAATCACTTGCTCATGAGTAGTGCTACTGAACTCACTGGGAGTGGTTTCAGGACTGCAGTCAGAGTCACCAATTATGCTTCAAAGCTACATTATTTATTGTCAGATGCTTTTGCATAATCACCAAATACTCGCTTCCCTCTTCCAAATTACTGTTATCCCTGATGACCAGTACCAAGATCATTCAACATTAGCACTGCTGGCAACTTTTTTTTTTTTTTATGGAAATGCATAGAATGTCCTTTTGTTCAATGTTGATTTGGTATGGTATCTGCATTTAAAGTGTCTCCATGTTGTAGATGAGCTATGCTGTTTCACATTATGTTCTTTCTTTTGGTTTTGAGGCAAATTAATTAACATGATACAGAAAAGGGAGACTACAAATGCTGAAGTCCTCACTTTAAGCCCTCATACGCTTTTGTTCTCCATTATTGCACCAAATTATTTAATTGGGTCTCTCTGATTGTGCACAGACACAGAAAAGAACACAGTCTATTGTGAGAAGCCCTACAACCATAATGCAGTATCAAATTCAATTCCCATCAAAAGTGCTTGCTGCTAAAAGCCTGTACTGTGGCTGCAGATTAATGAAGATCTGCATTGAGCAAAGTGGTGGTCGTAGAGACATTATTTTGCTCCAATAGAAGGCCTATTCTTGAAGAACAATAAAAGCATAGAAAAGCGTTAGTCTGCTTATGGATGGAAATAAATCAAAATGAATAAGAGGGTTGATGGAAATAGTCTGAAAGCAGCAGAGTGGAATTCTGAAAATACTGTTTTTGTTTTGTGAGGACTTTTTTTCTCTTTTTTCCTCTCCCATAGCCTCTCAAAAAGGCTGCTTGATGGAGACTCAAAGGCCCTGAGTGAAGGACAAATTTGAAAAATCGGAAACTAGTTGTAGACAGTCAGTATTTCAAAACTGCAAGGTTTTTTCTGCAGAAATGTTGCAGCGTCCCTATCCTAAAAATGTAAAAAACGAGGGAAATCATGTAATGCTGCAGTGTAGGGCTGATAATGCTCACCCACATTACATGCTACATGTTACACGCGATCATTTTTTAAACTATTCTATTTCTTTTTTTAAAAAATAATTTACATTTCACTTATAACATTGCAGTTACTATATACATTTTTCAAGAACAAATGGGAAACTCCTGGTCCTGTTGGTGGTAATAGGAGTATTCACCGACATAGTAAGATCAGGATTTACTTGTGAGAATAATTACTTTTTTAAAATATGGGGAAAGGAAGCACTCCCTACCTTTAGCGGAGGTGTTTTTGTGTGAGACAGTCCTAGGAAACTGGGCTTAGGCTCATTCACCACAATTTTGACGCCGCACTTATTACGATAGGAGAACCAGAGGTTATGGAAGCCCTGCCTTGTCTGATTTTATGGGATCCATTTCAGTGGGTGTCGCTCACTGATGCAGGGAAAATTCTTGGGGAAGTCAGGGCCACCTCTTGTGAAGGGGACCCGTGCCCCTCCTGGCTGTTTAAGGCCAGCCAGGAGTTGCTGGGGCCATTACTGGTGAGATTCAAGGTGTTCGTGCTTACCTATAAAGCCCTACATGACCTGGTCCCTACCTATCTGTGGGACCACCTCACTCGCCGGGCTCTGGATTGACCCGTGTGGTCATCCGGGGGCACCTTTCGAAGGGTGACTATGGAGAGGGCATTCTCAGTGGCTGCACCGTAGCTGTGGAACTCCCTCCCAGCAGAGACCCACGTTGCCTCGGACCTCTCCTGTTTTCAAAGACAATGCAAGACCTGGCTGTTCCACCAGGCATTAGGTGAGGGAGATGGGTGAAGGGCTGGAGGGTTTGGGCTAGGGTGGGTTGGGTTTGATTTGATATGTTTTATGACAGCCTTCATATGGATAGAATTTTTGATGATGTATTTATATTTATATTTATTTATATTTTATTGTATTTTTTATGACTTGTTAGCCACCCTGAGCTGCCTTGGCAGGAGGGACAGGGTATAAATTTAAATAAATAAATAAAATAAATATAATTAACTACTGCTGCGATCACTGTATTCAGGGCTGAGAAGGATTTTTTTCCCCATTTGGCTAAATTGGCAAACAGTGGCAGGAGGGTTTTTTGCCTGCTCCACAGCAGTTTTGAAGTTTGTCATGTATTCTTACTAGGGATGGGACTTTCAGTATTGCCAAGAACTGAGAGTGGCCGATAACGGCACTTTCAGCTCTAATATAATAATACCAATAATTCTCAGTATCGGCAATATCAGTTCTTTTCCATTGCTTTTTTCCTCAGATTTTTAACATTGCGGTTTTCCCCATTGAAGTCAATTGCAAAAACTGCAGCGTTAAGGATCTGATACCGATAGATACAATAGAACCGATACAGGAAGAACTGAAAACTGAGATTTTGCCCAAAGTCCCATCCCTAATTCTTACAATAGCTTTGGCTGTCTGCAACAACGGAGTTGCAGCATGCCTCAAATACTTCCAGGACTACAAGAAACACACGGACACCGATCCCAAGCACTTATGGGAACAGCAATGGGCACGAGCATGACTCCCCAATATGCCAACCTGTCCATGGTCCACCTAGAAGAGAACTACCTAGAGAAATGCACAACCAAACCCTTCCTGTACCTAAGATACATAGATGACATCTTCATCATATGAACTGAAGGGCTAGACTGACTCCCTATTGGCATTCCACCAAAACCTCAATAATCAACACCCCTCAATCAAACTAACACTGGAACACTCCCAAGACAAGGTCAACTTCCTGGACACCACTGTCAGCATAATAGATGGATCCCTACAGACAGCAATATACAGGAAACCCACAGACCACCATACGTACCTCCACCGATCCAGAAACCACCCCAGACACACCAGGAAGTCCATCATCCATAGCCAAACCCTCAGATATCATAGGATCTGATCAGAAGAGAGAACCCGGAATGCTCACCTATCCACACTAAAGACCACTTTCACCAAGCAAGGACACTCAAGCAGAGAAGTGGACCGCATAATAGAATGGACCATCCAAATACCCCATAACAACCTACTACAATACAAAAAGGAACCCTCTAACCACACTCCTCTAGTCCTCACCTACCACCCCAAACTAGAACCCATACGTGACATCATAAAACAACTTCAACCCATACTTGATGAGGCCCCCACCCTAAAAGAGACTTTTCCTGACCCCCCTATTCTGCCCTTCAAACAACCACCCAACCTCACCCAACTTATCATCTGCAGCAAACTACCCAACACCGAGCACAGCCCCACTCCCACAGGAACAAAACAATGCTGGGACAAAAGATGCAAGACCTGCGCACACATCTCTGTTGCTAACAACAACCCAACACCCTGTGGTAAACCACTCCAAATACAAGGAAGTTNCTCTCCTGTCTCTCCCACTGTCCCCTCTCCCTGTCTCCCCCTCCTTGTCTTTTAGATTGTAAGCCACAGGCAGGGACCGCGTCTATTTCTATGTTTTGTACAGCACCAGGTCACACTACTGGCGCTATATAAATGTTTATAATAATAATAATAATAATAATGCCCAACAATTGGCTACATAATGTTGTATTCTTAATTTAAAAAAAAAAAAAAGTTCTAGTACTATCTTTATAGCCAATGACTTGAAGCAGGCTTCCATTGCATTTGGTTTCTCGTTTCATGGTACCTCATATTTAGGCTCTTTTCACACAGACACGCTAAGACTGATAAAATGGGTGTTACATTTTTATTATACATGTTGCAGGGCACCCATAGAGCACACCTGCAGCCCTGCAACGTATAATAAAATGTAACACCCATTTTATCAGTGTTGGAGTGCCTGTGTGAAAAAAGCCTTAGTTAAATTCTTTGCTGCAGGGCTAACACCATAGCCCCCATGTTCTGTGTTTCCTCCCTGACGTTGTGCAGCCCAGTTCACAACTCACCTGGCTCTCATGTCCCTAAGTCAGCTTTCTCCATGCCTAGGACTCCTTTCCACTGCTCTCCCTTGACCGGTTTCTGCGGGGTCCAGGGCTAGTCTCCTCAGGAGACTCAATCCCTGCTCAATCTGGGTCCGGCGAGACTGCCATAACTGTGTCTCTTCATCTAACAGCTATGCCACACTTCTGCTTGACTAGCTGTTTACTCACCACTTCTCTGTTGGACTGAGGCCTGTCAGACACCCCCAGAGGTGCCTTCTTCACTCTCTGGCACCTGTGTCCTCAGTTCTTAGCTCCCAGCATCCTCAGGTGATCCCAGCCTTCTGCTGGGCCTCTCTCAGGCTCCCTGACCTCAGATGACACTCCATGAGTCTCAGGCAGTTCGCTATTTAAAGGGGCTGACCTCTGCCGCACCCATTACTTCTTAAGGTGACCAGAACCTGCCTGGGTCTCCCTGTTACCCTCTTCACTGAGAAGGTAAGCCAAGTCTTAGGACTTGTTTGCATGAAATGCTAACCTCTAGGTAAATTTTCTCTATCTCTGGCATTCACTCCCCATGTCCTCGTGAGACCCTTGAGATCATTCGTGGGAGCCTTTTTGGAGGTTCCCCGGGCGAGGCGGGTGGCCACCGATATTAGATCTTTTTCGGTGGTCGCCCCCGTGCTGTGGAATTCGCTCCCGGAGGAGGCTCGGTTGGCTCCCACTCTCCTGCTGTTTCGGCGTGTATGTAAGACCTGGCTGTTCCACCAGGCATTAGGTGAGGGAGATGGGTGAAGGGCTGGAGGGTTTGGGCTAGGGTGGGTTGGGTTTGATTTGATATGTTTTATGACAGCCTTCATATGGATAGAATTTTTGATGATGTATTTATATTTATATTTATTTATATTTTATTGTATTTTTTATGACTTGTTAGCCACCCTGAGCTGCCTTGGCAGGAGGGACAGGGTATAAATTTAAATAAATAAATAAAATAAATATAATTAACTACTGCTGCGATCACTGTATTCAGGGCTGAGAAGGATTTTTTTCCCCATTTGGCTAAATTGGCAAACAGTGGCAGGAGGGTTTTTTGCCTGCTCCACAGCAGTTTTGAAGTTTGTCATGTATTCTTACTAGGGATGGGACTTTCAGTATTGCCAAGAACTGAGAGTGGCCGATAACGGCACTTTCAGCTCTAATATAATAATACCAATAATTCTCAGTATCGGCAATATCAGTTCTTTTCCATTGCTTTTTTCCTCAGATTTTTAACATTGCGGTTTTCCCCATTGAAGTCAATTGCAAAAACTGCAGCGTTAAGGATCTGATACCGATAGATACAATAGAACCGATACAGGAAGAACTGAAAACTGAGATTTTGCCCAAAGTCCCATCCCTAATTCTTACAATAGCTTTGGCTGTCTGCAACAACGGAGTTGCAGCATGCCTCAAATACTTCCAGGACTACAAGAAACACACGGACACCGATCCCAAGCACTTATGGGAACAGCAATGGGCACGAGCATGACTCCCCAATATGCCAACCTGTCCATGGTCCACCTAGAAGAGAACTACCTAGAGAAATGCACAACCAAACCCTTCCTGTACCTAAGATACATAGATGACATCTTCATCATATGAACTGAAGGGCTAGACTGACTCCCTATTGGCATTCCACCAAAACCTCAATAATCAACACCCCTCAATCAAACTAACACTGGAACACTCCCAAGACAAGGTCAACTTCCTGGACACCACTGTCAGCATAATAGATGGATCCCTACAGACAGCAATATACAGGAAACCCACAGACCACCATACGTACCTCCACCGATCCAGAAACCACCCCAGACACACCAGGAAGTCCATCATCCATAGCCAAACCCTCAGATATCATAGGATCTGATCAGAAGAGAGAACCCGGAATGCTCACCTATCCACACTAAAGACCACTTTCACCAAGCAAGGACACTCAAGCAGAGAAGTGGACCGCATAATAGAATGGACCATCCAAATACCCCATAACAACCTACTACAATACAAAAAGGAACCCTCTAACCACACTCCTCTAGTCCTCACCTACCACCCCAAACTAGAACCCATACGTGACATCATAAAACAACTTCAACCCATACTTGATGAGGCCCCCACCCTAAAAGAGACTTTTCCTGACCCCCCTATTCTGCCCTTCAAACAACCACCCAACCTCACCCAACTTATCATCTGCAGCAAACTACCCAACACCGAGCACAGCCCCACTCCCACAGGAACAAAACAATGCTGGGACAAAAGATGCAAGACCTGCGCACACATCTCTGTTTCTAACAACAACCCAACACCCTGTGGTAAACCACTCCAAATACAAGGAAGTTACAACTGCATGTCCAAACCTCATCCAGTGCACCAAATGCCCCCATGGGAACTACATAGGGGAAACCCACCAACCCCTACACAAACAAAGACAATTATGGACCAAAACACAGACTCTACTGTTGGCATGCCATCCACTTCTCCCAGGATGGCCACTCCATCTCTGATCTCTCCATCCTAGTCCTGAAAGGCAGCCTCCACAACACTTCCAAAAGGCNTCCCCACATATTGTATTTTAAATTGTTTTAAAATTGTATATTGTTTTAAATGAATGTTGTTTGTCGCCCCAGGCTGCCCTGCGGGCAGGAGGGGCGGGATATAAATTTGAAATAAATAAATAAATAAATAAATAAAATAAAAGTTTGTGATAAAATTTATGGTTGCTTCCACAAAAAGATATTTGGGGGTAGTGTGTGGCAATTTACCCTGGGACTACGTTTACCCTAGGGTTAGCATTTGCATGGATACTAGCTTTGTGGTAAGAGGTCCTCCAGCCACTCACCTGCTGTCCTAGGCTTGTTCACAGGTGGTTTTTCTGGTGGTTCTGGTTACTTCCACGTATTCTTACACAAGATGTGATGTAACCAGACTTGAAATGGTCCGGCAAATGGTTTTTGTTTTCATCTTTGTTTTGTTTTTGTTTTTCTCCTGGTATTTGGGATACTTTACTGCTCTAAAACTTTTCCTTATCGTTTCTTGCCACTTTATCACTCTTGTGAAGATGGCAGATGCCTAAGCAGAGCACAGCAGCTTGGTGGGATGAGGAAAATGTGGAATTTATTGTTCTGTGAACTGCTCATCCAGCGGTAGGTGGAAAACTGCCCTGTAAAGAGATATTTTATAAGGTCCTAATGGCACAAATGATGGAGGAGGCTACAAAAGATCTACTACAAAGAAACCATTCCAGAGATCTCAAAAAGAATTGCCACAAGATGAATGACCACAAACTGCTGATCTGGAACTGCAGTGAAATTTACTTGGTTCTTCAAAGAACTCAAGGAGTTTTTCTCTGGGAAGGAAGATATGGAGCTACCAAGCTTGCTAGGCATGCTGGGAACATCGCTGCTGGAGCCAGGAGATATGGGGTGTGCACCAGGCCTCCATGTCATTTTTGTTTTTCGTTTTCGTTTTCATTATTTAAAAATGTCATTATCATTATTAACAACAATGTCATTTTTGTTGTCCTTGTCATTATTGGTATTGGTATTGTTTCAAACAGATTTTATTATTGGTATCGGTATCATTATCGGTATCGATTCCCATGTGCAAACGAAGATCTTGCAATACTGGTAACGATACCAAAAGTGGAAGTTATTTGATAAGCTGTGCTGTGCTGTGCTGTGTCTGGTGTGGTGTATGGTTGGCTGAGACCTGCCGCCTTGAGGGGAGGTCTCTTCAGATTGGCGGTGGGCTGCCACCAGTAGCAAAAGTGACAGCGGGCTTGCCAACTCCCCCATGTGCACGTTCATGCGCACAGCCTCTACCAGGGCCACCTGCCCCAGAGGCTGAACTACTCCTTTCCTTTTTCGTTGTACTACATATGTTGTACACACAAGTGCACATGCAGTCAAATATGTACATGTGTATGTGATATAATTATATATACAAAACCTAACTTAAACCTAACCTATATTTATACAATTTGCCTATCCTATAATCCTAATATATATAATAAAAAAGACTAGCCTAAATACCTATATAATATCTAATCTCTCTATATATGAACACACCTAATATCTATCTAAATCTAAGGGAGACGAGAAGGGAAAAGGAAAACTATCTATTCTCTAATCAATTATCTCTATAACTATTCTAATCTAGTCTATATGTTTATAATAGATATATCTAATCTATACTACCTATATATATATAATGTACAGGGGGGAGAAGGGCAGTGAAAGGCAGAAGGTAAAATGTAGGGTATGAGGAAGGAAAGGTATTGGTGGTAATACAATGAGGGCTACGGAGTATTTTTTGTGTGCAAGCACCACAGTTCTGTAAACACAACCTGACAAGCAGAGTTCTCACAGAATGGAGAGAAAAAGCCTGGCTCTCCCATTATAAAGGGTTGCAGTGCCCTCCCACAGAGCCCCCCTGATTGGTTGTGGGAGGCAGCAGACATTGAGCAATCACAAAGTGCCACGAGGCTGCTGGGGCCTGCTTGCGCTGCGCATTGGCCAGCGATCCATCCATCAGATATTGCTGAGCTGCTTGCCCCTCCCAACACAGGCACAGTTCAAGAGCTCAACCCTGTTTAGGGCTCCGAGATGTTTTCTTCCTCCTCCCCTCTCCACATTTTCCCTCCAAAACCCAACTGCCACAGCACTAATAATAACGACAACGATAATGACATTGTCATTTTTGTTATCGTTATTGTTGTTATCGGTTGTTGTTTTTGTTATTGCAATAACGAAACGGACAATTTTCATTATTGTAATAACAAAAATGACATGCACAGCCCTACAGGAGATGGGCTGACTACCATGGGGGTGTATTTCAGTAAGGAGGAATTGAACCAGAACAAGACCCCAGGAAGAAACTCTCCATGGTGTCAATGCAGATTCTGGAGGATGTGAAAACCTGATACATAATGGCATTCTTTAAAGATAGCATTGCAGACCTTGATAATGATTGTAGACTTGTCTACTCCGTGGGAGGATGCCACTGATTTGTATCTCTCTAGAGTGGCAAGCTTCCAAAAGGTAATTGCAGCATACTTCTTCAGAGGAATAGGAGAGCACATGCTTGTTGCTCTGCTCTAGAAAAGGCCTCAATATTTTCACCCATTTGTTGAAAGTTTGCCTGTTCATCCTGCCAGCATCAATCATCACAGTGGAGCAGCACAACTGTGTCCCAACCGTCATTTTTTTAAATAGGGCAAACACAGAGAGCATGCCAGGAAGAACACACCTCATCTGTCACCACTGTCAAGAGGACAGGAGACAGGGCTACTGGCCCCTGCCTTGGTGGATGACAGTAGAAGAAGACCTGTACAATGATTTAACCTCACAGGAAAAATCCACGTACAGTTTCATAATGCAGTGAGGCAGACTTGCCCAGCATGCACCAGCAGACAATCCAGGAAGACGAATCCTGGAATGCACCAACTCCACCTACAAAATGTAAAATACATTTGTGTGGCCAGCATGTCTTAGGATTGTTTATTTTAGATTCTAAGATAAGAAGATCTGTCAGAAGATTCTAAGAACATTGTCTCTTACTGATCCAGGAATGATCAAATCAGACTTAAATGATTTGAAAACCTTTACTAATGCATAGAATAAATAGCTACAACTGAATAAATGAGAAGTGCCATGAAAATAATGGAAATCCACTATAAAATCATTACAAACTATAAAGAATATGATGGAAACAATTAAAACAATTGTCAAGACGAACAATCTACAACCTATAGCACAGATGAGTCTACAAAAGAGAATATTGGCTACACAAAGAAAGAATACACAAACTTGTAAAACTGGAATTAAGAGTTGCCCTCAACTGGCCAGCTATAGCAGCCTGAGGGCTGTACTTTCTATACTGACCAGAAACGTTAAAAAAAGTACTTGTGGAGGACCCTGGCCATCCCTTATTTTCCATGGGTGTTAATTAATTATTAAGGCTAGCAGTCCCACCAAACCTTAGTATTCCCTCTCCCCCCTCAAGTTTTCCTCTCCTACCCTAAGACCATCTCCGTCTCCTGCAAGGCTTCTCTTGATTCTGGGCAAGGGGGTGTATAACTTGTGTGCATTGTTTCCCTTCCCTTTATGTTTCCAGCAGGCTCTCTGTTGCTCTTGCGTCATGCACCCTCCTTTCTGCACTTGCTCTCTCTGCCCGGTTGCAGCCCAGCTGAGCCCAATCCAAGCATAGGTTAGAGCAGTAGAAATCAAGCAGGCAAACATGCAGTCTACATCCCCAGAATTTTCCTGAAATCTTGCCTTCTACTTCCACCCTGACCACAAAATTTTCCTGAAATTTTCTTCTTATCTTTTCCCTCCATGCTGACATCAGGAGAATGACTTCAGAGCCTCTTCAGGTAAAAAGTAACATAGATGTGCTGGCTGTGTGGTAGCTCCCTGGCCTGCCCCAGGGCAAAAAAGTGCAGCCACCACTCTCTGAGTCAGATGTGCCTGTGACCCGTGAGAGCCATCCTACTGCCCCCACAAGCCGGGTAGGGTGAGGAACACAATAAAAGTGCAGGTGGCTGTCCCCGCCCCACTCCCAGTGCCCTGACACAAACACACCACCACCATGCTGTGCAACCATGCCAAATGGCCATGGCAGCCCCCACTGTTCAGCAGGGATAGGATAGGCCAGACAGATGCATGGACCCACATTGGCCTACATGGGCAAATATTGGCCAGGGATGGTTGCCCAGGATCTTCCAGAGGAAGCATCCTGCCCTGGGGCATATGCAGCCCAACATCTGGCAGTGGGGAAACATACGAATGGGTGAGTCCTGTGCCTGGGCAGGCCATAGTGGGCCAACACGGTGCACTGACTCATTTATTTTCATCCTTTGTCAGCAGTGCATCAGCAATCCCTCTTTTCCTGAGTGTGATCCTACCCTGGCTATTGAAGGCATTTTAAAGACTAGTTAGCACTGCCAGTCAAGCACAAAGCACAGTGGAGAATTTTATCAACTTGTATCATTCCTAGCCCTGCCATCTTGGCATTCTTATCTTAGTGGCCAATGGCAGATGGAAGCCATGGAAGTTTATAGAAGAGCCATGGAGCTTAGATAGAAGGGAGGAACACCATCTTCCTTCCAGACATCAGTGATCAGTTACTGGACTACTGTGTCCCAGGCCAGGCTGGCCTGGGGTCCACACTTCAGAAACGAATATTGAAGAAAAAGGGTCATGTAAAAGATTTGAAGTTTGGAAAGACTTGACGCACAGTGATTTATTTGGTTTATTAAGAAAAGATTCAGAAGTGATTTGATACCAGAATAGAGTGTGTGGTTGCCATGCTGGTCCCAAATGTAAGAAACAAAGGCAAAGTAGTTCCAAAAATAACTTTTATCAGACCAACTACTGTTTGGAAGCATATGCAAGGTTTTGGACCACACGGAGCCCTTCCTCAGACATATAACAAGTCAGAACTTTAAGGTCTGCATACACATGCTGTTCCTATAAAAGGTATCCTCTGAACTACTTTGTCTCCATCTCTTTGACAGTAGAAAGCAAATGAAGGCATATGGAGATCCAATGGTAGAAAATTGAAATTAGACAAGATTAAAATAAGGCACAAATCTGGTAATTAACCATTGGCAAATCATTACTGTAAAGTAGTGTGGATTCCCCATCTCTGAAAGTCTTTAAATCAGGACTGGAACCCTTTCTAAATAATATGCTCTAAACCAACTAGAAGTTAGTGGGAGTTTGATGGATGAAATCTTATGATCGGCATTGTGCAGGTGGCCGATTTAGATTGTTGTGGTGTTTCCTTCTGGCCTTCAAATATAGGAATCTTATGAATGCACTTAGGAATATATTCTCGAGATATGATTTTCCCCCCTAGACTCTCCCCCTCCAGCAGCCCATTGTATTTATATGGCTCTTACCTCTACTCCATGTCTTCCAGACTGACTCTAATCTCCTTTTCTCCTGTGCTTCATACTGAGTCAAAGGGCTTTATAAACTCCCTCTCGGGGCTATGCAAAGTGAATAAACTTTATGGAGTGTGTAATGAATGCAGTAGCTACTATTAACATCCAAACAATTCTCTGCTAATCCCCACCCTCAGCTCCCTTCCCCTTTCCCCCAAAAGGCAACAGTATTTGCCAAGAACAGATTGAAAAATGTCTTAGTGGAGCTGCTTGGAGTATGGGGAACCAAAAAAAGTTAGAGAAATGTTAAAATGAGATATTTGTGGATTTTAGAAGTCTGTAGGTGTTCTTATTGCCTCAGACTATCCACTTGCATGGGTCAAAATCAGCTGTATAATGGCTGTGAAGCTTCAGCCTTAGATACAGAATGACTGGTGTAGCTCCAGGAGCAATCTGAGAATGCTATATTTCAAATTTGAGATCACTTTTCTATCAATTTTTAAATATCTTTCATCAACTCCAGGAATGAGGTAAGGGTTAACAAGCAGTTTCTCATTCAGAAATGTCTTTCCTAAGCAAAACCTCCATGAACAAATGCTGCCAACACTGCATGCCTTGGACCTTCAAAATACCTTGCTCCTTTTAGCAACAAAGGAATTTTAAGCACAGAGAGCTTTGTGCTGTGTTATAACTTTCATATTACCCTTTGCACAGACATTTTTCTTTGGCTGCATGGTGTATATCATTCATTGCAAGTTTACTTCATTCCTCTGGATTCGTAGCTGATGCTCTCTGGACCATAAAATTTCAGCTGCAAAACCAGAACATCTCATTATTTCTGAAATATCAAGCTTGTATCTTCTTGATAAATAATTCCTAGTAGTATAATGTATCAGACTAAAACATATTTTCTGAGGCCAGTGAGGTTAAAGCGGCAATCTCACCTTTTTTAATTTTTTTGCCCTGAAGACAGTGATTTCCATATATAGAGTGACCCCGGTTTGTGTTGAACATGGGGAATGAGGATGAAGCATGAAACGACACATATTGCTGTCAGAGATTTGAAATGAGGCCTGCTAACCTGTAGGCAGCCTTACAGGACTAATCAGTCCCTCACATTACCAATGTATTCAGATTGCTGCACGCTGTAAGTCAGCAATGGGCAGGGAAGTTTTCTTTTTTATCACTGCCATTGACAAACATTACATTTTAATGTGATTCTCCCCTTCTATCCCCCCCTTTACAAAAAAACCAAAAAAAAATATCCCACAACCATTGACACCATATCTCTGAGACACTGGTCTCATCTGGTTTCCTTGATGCTTGAAAAGTGGGTGCGACTGTGTTGATTTGCTTTTGAATATACATCAGTCAGCAGTGCTTAAGCAGGTGATAACATTTTACTCTTGTAGATGACAATACGGAACTCTTTTGAAGGCAACTGCTTCTTAAACTTTGCTTGCATGTGAAGTTTTTTTTAGGAGATGGCGCATCACCTCTGTTGAGGTTATTTTTTTGATTAAGGAAGACGTGCAAAGCAAAGAAATGAAAAACATAAGCCAACTTTTTCTGATACTTTTTTTTAAAAACCCAACTATTGTGTCAATCAACATTTTCAAAAGGGAACTTGTAGAGAATTAATGAGTCTCCAACCCATCCTATCTGCAGTTCTGCACATAACCAGCAAATATTGGTTTTGGTTTTGTAAAACAGACTCCTATGTTTTAAATGTACATTTAAATACATGAGTAATTTTCACTGCAGTCATTAATGCCAAATGGCATTTCTTACATGTTGTGTGCCATACATTTCTAAAAATGAAAACACTTTAAGTAATATTGATATAGTTACTATTAATTATTTTAAAAAGCTATACAGAAAAATCAGGCAAGATAAAATCAGGTCTATGTGCCATTTATCATGATGGATTGAGATGATTGTAGAGAGTATAAAGTAGTTCTGTCATATTTGCAAACTGCCTTGTCTGTATTTGACATCTTCTTTGCTTTATCTTATATATTTTTCATGAATGGACACAGGCAGTTTTTAGAAAATCCCTTTTTGGTCACTCATAACTATGCAATAATATTTCTAAAACATTAAATGATGAGCCTTTGTGAAGAAAAGCCCTTTATTTCAATAATATTGCACCAGTCTTTGTAGTTGGAAAGATAAGCTGATTCTGAGCCAGCCACATTAAGTTGGTTATAAGGTGTGCATTGGATTGGATTGCTGAGCCCCACTAAGGGTGAAAACAGACATGACACTAACCACCCTTGGTGGTTATTTATGCATGTTGCAGGTCTGTATTGGTGCCCTATGCAGCCCTGCAACATGCATAAATAACCACCAAGGGTGGTTAAAGGGTGGCTAGCGTCATGTCTGTTTTCACCCAAAGTTAGCTGGAAGCTGAGGATGCTAAGCGCTTTGCAGGTTCATGCTATTAACATTACATGATTATGTACATCACTGGCAGCAAGAAAGTTTTGTTGAAACCATAATTTTTCTACTATAAGGTGGATGTACATCAGTCAGCAGTAGTAGAAGTCTGCTTCCAGTGACGCTAATGGCTAATATAAAGTCCCATTAATTGGAAGAGGGCCATATGAGCTGCAGTGACTCAATCCCTGCGTGCCCCGTGGTGGGCAATCACTGCCGCCACACTTCAGGGTTAGTGTGGGGAGCAAGACAGACAGTGGGGAGTAGAACAGACAGCCCCCCCCCCTTCCCGGCAGCCACGTGGGCTGCTGTCAGCTGCCCTGTGGTGGACTGAGGCACCCGGCCCTGCCCCTCCCTCAGTCCGTCCACTATCCCACCCTCATCCATAACACGGCCATGCAGGACTGGAGCTAGTGCCTGCTGCTTAAAGTCTCACAGCTGATCTTGCCACATGGTGGGGCAGACAGGGACCAGGCACATGAGTGGCAGCGTGTTACCGCACCTTGGGCAGCCTTTCCCCACTTTGCGTAAGGCTGCTAAGTGTTATGTCTCCGGCCTTTTTCCGAGGATGCAGCATGTAGCAGCCAGCTGCCCGCCCGACCACATGGTAGGGTGAATATCTGGCAGCTGCCAGACCCACAATGCATTGCATCATGTGGTATGGCTGCCCAGAGTGGGGCAAGGCTGCCCAAAGCACAGTAAGTGCAGCATGTGACTGTACCGCAGGATGTCAATAACTCTTCCTAAAATATCATGTTGAAAAACCCAATCAGCTGAGCAGTTTAGAAGCATTGTTATCTATACATTCAGTACAACATCCATTTTAAATGTACGTTTGACATTTTTTAATGGTTGCTGGACAAGGCACATTAAACCTGTGGCCTTTTTAAAAAAAAAAAAAAGTTTTGGGACGAATTTCCTATTTGTGCATGAGCTTGTGACTTAATGATCTAGTGCTGCAGTGATACCTACACAGATACAAGTGTATGCTTGGTCTGCCTGGGGGGCTTTAGGGCCTGGTTCAAGTCACCTGAAATTTGTATAAATTGTAACGCCCTCAGAGTAGGGAAGTATCTCTGATTAATTATTCTTCACTGCCAGGTACATTGTTGGTGCTATATAAATATTTAATAATAATAGTGATAACAAAAACTAGACTTCAGTGGAATTTGGATCAGGCTCTTGATGAATAACTGCTATGGGGGTCTAGGGTATATATTATATACTGCCTTTATCATCAGTAATGTTTGCTATTTCCCAACACTAATTCAACAGAAGAAGGTTTTGTTAAGAGTTCATTTTGCTACAGAAACTAAGTACAGCTACAAGGAAATGCCTATTTTTATATGGTAAGAAAGGAAGTTGCCATTGGGTTTTTAAACATGGATGTTTGTTTTGCCCCTATGTAACAGAAGCAGTGTAACTCATTCTCCCCCCTCTCCCCTACTATAATAGCTTCAAAGACAGTTTAAATAAATAAATAAGCCTGATGAAGTGATAGGGTTTTTCTGGAGGAGAGATCATCAGCAAATTCATTTTTTTTCTTTTTAAAAAAAAATCTTTTTCTAAAACCATGGCACTTCACTTTTGAAAAGATGTTTGAAGTCTTTGAATTTGCCCGTTAGCCCCATTTAAATCTAATTTCTAATCCCCTATCCTATAAATTATTTGAAAACCTCTATTTTGGTTTTATAATTTTTATTCCTGATTGTACGTGAAATACATACTCTATCATTAAATATTTGTCGTGTCGTTGTCATTAAATTGTATGGCCCCCAAATAAGTTGATAACAATTTAAACAACTTTGGACTTAATTAAGGGATTAAAGGATTAGAAATGAGATAAGGGATGTGAAAGGGGTACAGTTATTTTTTTAAAAAAGTAATGTTTAATTTTAAATACTTGCCACAAATCAAAACACTGAAACCCTCTCCTCTTACATTTTGTATCAGAATTTTTTCCTCTTTTGCATTCTCCCAGGCACAGACTCTAACAAAGATAAGAGAAAACTCTGTGGCTCAATTCTATAGTCCTTACTTGTTTAGAAATTATTTGAGGCTGCAATCCTCAAAGAGCTTACATAATCATAGGGCTGCAAGGATGGATCATCTAGTCAAATGTGCCCCACTTCTGGACTAACCCTGTAAGATTCAATGGGACTACTCAGGAGTATGTGGTTTGACTATCATGGCATTAGTATGGAAGCTGAACTCTACAGAAGTTTGAAAACAATGATGAAATTAAAAATGAGCATGAACTATAAGCCTAGAGGCAAACCTTAGAATGAAATGAGAGACTAATGTCTCTCTACTGAAGAAAAACAATTGCCTGGATCTTTATTAATTATGATTATTATTTATTACTTATGATTTAAGGAAGGTTATTGAACGGGTGGTGGCTTAGCAGCTTCAGGGACATCTGGATCGGTTCAGTTTTCTTGATCCTTCGCAGTCCGGCTTTCACCTGGGTTTGGCACGGAGACTGCACTTGTGGCTTTGGTCGACAGCCTGCTCCAATGAATTAGATAAGGGCAGATTTCTCTTTTGATTTTATTAGATTGGTCAGAAGCGTTTGATACCGTTGACCATGAGATGTTGGTGGCCTGTTTGCGGGACCGGGCTGGGGTGGACATAATTGTTTTTGAATGGCTCTGCTCTTTCCTGGCCGGGAGAACTCAATGTGTGGTGCTTGGGGAGTGTTCATAATCTCCCTGTAACCTCATGTGCAGAGTCCCGCAGGGCTCTATTCTGTCCCCTCTCCTGTTCAACGTGTATATGTAGTCTTTGGGCGAGGTCGTGAGAGGATTGGCGTACGTTGCCATCAGTACGCTGATGATACACAGCTTGACCTCTCTTTTTCTGCAGACCCAGACCTGGCAGTCTCTGTGCTTATCTGGTGTCTGGCGGCTGTGGGGGGATTGGATGAGGGTGATCCATCTGAAACTGAATCCCGACAAGACAGAAGTGATGTTGGTGGGTAGGGCTGAAGGGATGGTGACCCCATTATTGATGGGGTTTGCCCCCCTTTAGCTACTGTGGTCTGTAGTCTGGGAGTGCTTCTTGATTCACAGCTCCGCCTGGATTCCCAGGTGGTGGCAGTGGTGAGGAGCGCCTTTCGCCAGTTACATTTGGTGCGATGGCTGCGGCCGTATGTTTCAGGCTCCGACCTGGTCACCATCATCCATGCCTTCATCACCTCTAGATGGACTACTGCAACACAGTCAATGAGGGGCTACCCTTAGTGACAGTCCAGAGGCTGCAGCTGGTGCAGAATGCGACAGCCCCCCTCCTTATGGGAACGGGTCATCGCGAGCACATTACACCAGTGCTCCATTCTCTGCACTGGTTGCCTATTGTCTTCTGGGCCCGATTCAAGGTGTTGGTGTTGACCTATAAAGCCCTAAATGACCTGGACCCCACTTACCTGCAGGAACGCCTCACTCCCCAGGCCGTGGTGCAGCCCCTGCGGTTGGGGGAGGCATCGATGGGGAGGGCGTTCTTGATGGCCACTCCTAGGCTGTGGAATTCCCTCCCAATGGAGGCCCGCCTCCTAGTCCCAGACCTCCCCTTTTTCCAGAGACCATGTAAGACCTAGCTGTTCTGCCAGGCTTTTGGAGAGGGAGACGGGTAGCGCAGGATGGGGTTGGGAGTGGGTGGGTGGGGGGTTGGGGAGGGGTTTTGGTTCCTCTATTTTAGTAATTTTAATGTTTTATTTATTTATTTTAGTTTATTAGCAAGCATTTATATAGCGCAAGCAATGTACCTGGTGCTTTACAAAGTAATGGAAAGACACGGTCCCTGCCCTAGGACTTACAATCTGAGAGACAGAGGAGGGAGGGGCGCAGATGAAGGAAGGGAAACAGAGGAAGAGACAAGGGATTTAACATTAATGAAGATGCAAGGTCTCAGGTGCATGTGCTTGGCTTGGTTACATCGAGAATGATGGCTGGTTGGTCCATGTGGTGAGGATATAAGTACACAGAACTCAGGTAACAGATTGTACTGAATGGTAGGTATCAGCAGGAGTTAGGAGAAGGGAGCAAGGAGTCAGGCAGGACAGAGTGGAAGAGGTGAGTCTTGAGTAGGGATTTGAAGGTATGAAGGGAGGGAGCAAGGCAGATATGGTCAGGGAGGGAGTTCCAACCGTGGGAGGCAGCTAGGGAGAAGGGATGAAGGCAGTTAGGGGAGCAGTTTTAAATTTTAAGCTGTGATTTTAATTGTTGATTTTATTATTTTGCTTGTTGTGAGCCGCCCCAAGCTGCTATCTGAGCAGGAGGGTGCAGAATAAAGATACTCTGAAATAAATTAAAATAAAATAATTTGGATGCCCAGGCACCCAAAATAAATATAGCACCAGCACTGTACCTGGTGCTGTATAATCAATAGTTTTAGACAGGTCCCTACCCCCAAGGGTCTTACAATCTAAGCGATAAGGGAGGGAAAGACAGAGGAAAGGTGAACATTGGGAGAGACAAGAGTACATTCATGAGGTTGAGAACATGCAGGTGCATGTGCTTCATTTAGATACAGGGAACCAGATTCTGAGTGAGGGGGAAGAGGATGCAGTTTCACTCATGACAAGCTAGGGAAAGCCTGATGGAAGAGGTAGGTTTTCAGGAGGGATTTCAAAGTTGGGAGGGAGGGAACAGAGCGAATGTATCCAGTAGTGGTGGGACCCCGGGCCCATTACCGGTTACCAGATTTACCGGTTACCGGTTCTACGAAAACCGGATTCCCGGATTAAATCCAGTAACCGGTACCGGTTTTATTTCATTGGTTTCAATGGGGCGCTGTGTCCCCATTGAAACCAATGAAATATTAATTCCCTCCCCCTCCCAGGCTGCGCGGGTGGAAGGGGGGACACCCCCCACCCACCCTGCCCAGCCTGGCTTTTTGTTTTAAAAAAGAGTAAGAGTGACCCAGAGGCGAGGCGAGGCGAGCCCACCCCCCAGCACCAGCGGCCGCGGCGTCCCCGCAGCCGCCGGTAAGTATGACCCGATCCCTGGGGGGGGGGTTTAACACCCCCCCAACCCCCCAGGGATCACCCCTACTAAAGTTCAGTGCGCTTACCTTGCGGAGCTCCGGCGGCGGCGGCGGGCGGTCCGGCGGCCTCAGCGCCGGCTGTGGCTGCCGGCGTCAGAGACGCTCTAGGCCTTCCGGGGAAACCCGGAAGTTCCCCGGAAGGCCTAGAGCGTCTCTGACGCCGGCAGCCACAGCCGGCGCTGAGGCCGCCGGACCGCCCGCCGCCGCCGCAGCCCCGAGCTCCGCAAAGGTACAGCACTGTCAACTTTAGTAGGGGTGATCCCTGGGGGGTTGGGGGGGTGTTAAACACCCCCCCCAGGGATCGGGTCATACTTACCGGCGGCTGCGGGGACGCCGCGGCCGCTGGTGCTGGGGGGTGGGCTCGCCTCGCCTCGCCTCTGGGTCACTCTTACTCTTTTTTAAAACAAAAAGCCAGGCTGGGCAGGGTGGGTGGGGGGTGTCCCCCCTTCCACCCGCGCAGCCTGGACTCGGGGAGGTTTTTTTTGAAAAAAACATTTTTGCTGGGGCAGTTTTTTTACATTGCAGCCATTTTTAAATGGCTGCAATGCAAGAAAAATCCGGTACCCCTGAATCCGGTACCCGGTCCGGATTACCGGGTCGAATCCGATAATGCCGGTACGCCCGATACCGGCATTATCGGATACCGGATTTTACCGGTTTCCCACCCCTAGTATCCAGGGACAGAGCTCCAGGCATGAGGAGCAGCAAGACAGAGGAGATGAAGATGTTTAGAGGAGCAAGGGGGTCATGAACAGGCAAGGGTGGGGGCAGAGGAGGAGTGAAGCTCCCAGACAGGAGTGTAGCGGGATACAAGAATGTAGAGATGTAGGGTAGCAAGGCCATGAAGAGCCTTGAAGGTGAAGACCAAGAGTTTGAGCTGAATATGTTCATGTAAATGGATCCAGTGTAAGGTGGGGAGGAACATGGTCAAAGCAACAAGCAAGGTGGATGACTTTGGCAGCAGAGCACTGAATGGAGATGAGGGGGCCGAAATCAGAGCAGGGGAGACCAGTAAGGAGGAAGTTGCAATAGTCAAGGCAAGAGATGACTAGAACACGGACTAGGGTTTTTGCAGTGGAAGTAGTAAGACAGGGCCGGATTTTAGTTTAGCTCTTAATGCTCCCAAACTTCAGGGTTGAAACTCAGAACTGGGTGGCAGGTTCAGCGTTTGGCTCCCGCTGTTATAATTAAAAGTTAAAAGTATAAATTCAGGTTGCAATTTGGATCTTGATTTAGGTTTGTGTTGCAAGTTCAGGCCCATGTCGAGCAACAGCAGTGGGAGGTTTAGCTCAGGCGTGGGCTCTTTGTGAAATTTTAAAAGCTGATGCAAATTGCTAAAGTAGCTAATTTTATTCACAACCAGATAGTTTTGAAATATCCTGCACTGAGCCACAATTGTGAGATAAGGTTAATTTTCTAGTCCACGCCTGCAGTAAGATCATCATTATTATTACTTTATTTTAATTTTTTTTAAATGAATTTTCTTTTTATTGTTGTGTACAGTATCTTTCACAAACAATGTAAGGATATAAGGAGCTGGCAAAAATGACCCAGTGCCATACTGAGTCAGACCAATGGTCCATCTAGCCCAGCATCCCGTCTCCAACAGTGGCCAATCACGGTGACTTGGGAGAAGCACCCAACAGGTCACAATGAGGGATCCATTCCCTGTTGTTTTCCGCCAGCTCCCTTCATGTTCCCTGATCCTGTCTGGCTAATAGCTGCTAATGGACCTATGTTCCAGAAACTTGTCCAAACCTCTTTTAAACTCAGCTATAGCACTGGCCCTTACCACAGCCTCTGACAGCAGATTCCACAACCCAATTATATGCTGAGTGGGGAAAAAAAATCTTTTATTTGTTTTAAACTTGCCACCCATGAGTTTCATGGAGTGTTCCCTAGTTCTAGTACTAGCTGAGAGGGTAAATAACCCCTCCTTGTTTATTAGTTCCACACCACTCATGATTTTATAGACCTCTATCATAACTCCTCTTGGTCATCTCCAAACTGAAGAGCCCCAACCTACCAAGCCTCTCCTCATACAGGAGCCCTTCCATGCCCTTGATCATTTTTGTTGTCCTTCTCTGTACCTTTTCTAGTTCAGCTATGTCTTTTTTTAAGATGGGGCAACCAGAACTGCACACAATATTCAAGGTGTAGTCACACCATTGATTTGTATAGAGGCATTATGACATCCTCTCTTTTATTCTCTATCCCCTTCTGAATAATTCCTAACATTCTGCTTGCTTTTTTGACTGCTGCTGTGCACTGCACTGTGGATTTCATTGTATTGTCCACACTCACCCCCAGATCCTTTTCCTGAGTGGTATCTCCTAGCTTAGTACCCAGCATTGTGTACACATAGTTTCAATTATTTTTCCCTACATGCATCACTTCGCACTTGTCCACATTAAATTTCATTTGCCATTTAGATGTCCAAGCACCCAGGGTCGTAAGATCCTGTTGCCGTTCCTCACAGTCTTTAACTACCTTGAATAACTTGGTGTCATCTGAAAATCTGATCACCTCACTCTTAACACCCTTTTCCAAAACATTAATTAATAGATTAAACAGCACAGGTCCAATACAGATCCCTGAAGCACACCACTTTTTACATCTCTCCATTGTAAACTGTCCATTTAGTCCTACCCTTTGCTTTCTATCTTTTAACCAGTTTCTGATCCATAGTAAGACACTACCTCCTATCCCATGACTTTCTAATTTTCTCAAGAGGGACCTTATCAAATGCTGTCTGGAAATCCAGGTACACTAGATCTACTGGGTCTCCCCTGTCCACAGTATTGTCACAACCTGACACAGGAGCAAAGCTTCAAATCTGGCTCAGGCCTCACCCAGGCATGCTACCCAAGACCCTCCAGGATCACCAGCAGAGGCCTCACAGAGAGCCTGAACTGGAGATAGCAGGGATTGAACTTGGGGCCTTATACCTGCAAAGCATGCACTCTACCAGCTGAGCCACAGCCCACTCTGAATGCACTAGGTCAGAGGTTGGCAAAGTTCCCAAAAGCTGCATAACAAAATTTTCATATCACTGAGCCACAAGATGCATGTATCAATTCTAGCTTCCCCTGATCCTTGGAACAGGACAGTGCAGCTTTCCCTAAGTACACACACACACACATCAAAGCTCTGGCTTCTAGGCAGTATGGTGGGTTCAGGAAGCAGCAATAGTGGCATAGGGCATGCTCCTACAGCCCTGACGAGGCACTACTCCACTGGCTGAAATGATGGCTCAGCTTCTCTTGCACCTGAGGGAGCTACATACAGCACCCAACCACCATTTTGTCCCCTCTGTACTAGGTTCTGTTATGGATATGGGAAACCGCTCCAGTCCCAAAGAGTTTACAATCTAAAAATACAGACAGACACACACGAGCAAGGGGCACAGCCTAGAAGCAAAGTGGTTAAGGAGGTTATCATTATTAAGTGGAGGCGGTGGCTAAAGCCGCCTTTCGCCAGCTGTATCTGGTACAGGGGCTTCGACCTTATCTCTCCAGACCCGATCTGGCCACTCTTGTCCATGCCTTCATCACCTCGAGACTAGACTACTGCAACACACTCTACTTGGGGTTTCCCTTGTTTCTGGTTCGGAGGCTGCAGCTAGTACAGAATGCGGCGGCCCGTCTCCTGACGGGGATGGGGCGGCATGAGCACATAACACCGGTGCTCCGCGCGCTGCACTGGCTGCCTATAGGGTACAAAGCCAGATTCAAGGTGTTAGTATTGATTTACAAAGCCCTGCATGGTCTGGGCCCCTCATATCTCGGGGACCGCCTCACCCTCCGCGCCTCAGAGCAATCCCTTCGGTCCACCGGGGGCGCCTTTCTGGAGGTCCCCTGTGTAAGATGGGGGGCCACAATGGTGAGGGTGTTCTTGGTGGCCGGACCGTGGTTGTGGAACTCCCTCCTGGAGGAGGCTCGCCTGCCCCGGGCCTGTTGGCCTTTCGACGTATCTGTAAGACTTGGCTGTTCGCCCAGACCTTTGGAGGGGAGGGTGGGGGTTAATTTTTGTGGGGGGGTGTTTTAGATTTGTTTTAATTATGATATTGTAGATTTTTTATGTTTAAAAAATGTTTTATATTATGCTGGAAGCTGCCCCGAGATGCTGTAGGCATGGGGGGTGGCATATAAATATATTTAAATAAATAAATAAATATAATACTCACAGTAATGTCCATAATGTACTAGGCCAGGGGCAGGCAAAGTTCCCAAGCCCAAGAACTGTATACCATTGTAAAGGTTTGGGAATTATTCATTGAGCATCACTCATATTGGCCATCATGTAGGCCATGATGAGAATGCTGGAGAGTGTGCTCCAGTGTTGTACATCCAACTGGATCCTCCTCTAGACTCTGAAATGAGGAAGAGTAATTGACAACACAATTGAGAATGAGTATGTTCATTTGGATACATGTGCATATGGTTTGCATTCATTTATGCAAACTTAGAATACCTTGTTGCCGAACTTTGAGGCTGAAAAAAAATAATCAAACTTGGAAAATTAAAGGACTTTTATCATAAGCCATATCTGAATCCTTGTCCTTCCAGTCTTAATTTCAAAGCACTATCACAGCACTTCTCCCAACTGCTTGGCCCCACAGCCCTCTCTCAAGTGAGTTCTACCACACACAACCCTCCCTCTGATAATAAAGCTTCTCCCACACTCCAGACGCTTCTTCTCCTGTATAGAATTAGATCATTGTCTAACATTGAAGCTAGGCTGAAATTTCTTCTTGTTGTTTTAGAAAGTAAACTTAAAAAATGAAAAACATTTAACCAATTGGCCAGACTTGAACCCTTGAGCTACCAATCACCTTTCCCAGGAGGAAGTAAGTGCTGGATACTGCTTTTAATTCAGGCATAAGAGAAGGACTTTGCATATTGTTCAGTAGGCTCAAAAAGTAGGGAAGCCACAACAGCATTAGCACTTTACCCCCTGCATAGCTTGGGCCATGAAAAATGGATATCCTCATGGACAACGGTGTCCCCGCCATAGGCAATGACCAACTTCTCAACTTCCCTATTGATTTTTCTGCGCACCCTATCTATTTCATTTTCATTTCATTTTCATTTTGTACCCCACAGACTACACCACAGGTATCTTGTAGCGGCTTACATTCACAATATAAATACATAATAAACAATACATAATATAAAAATACATAATCTAAACAATATGTCATCTAAACATACATCAAACATCAACCCAATAACAGTCCACTTGAAGGAAAATATACAAACCCAACCCCCTCCCGCCCCAAACCCCAATCCCCACCCCAACCCAGTCCCTGCTGCCTGCTCTCACCAGGCAGCCCCAACCCTCGCACTGCCCCCACCTCACACCTGGGGCTGCCCTCAGGACATCAACCCCTCCCTATCCCAGTACAACCTATTTCACCTCACAAAACACATCTCCAAGAGGCTCTGCTACAAATGCACAGGCCTACAGCCCTGCCAACAATAATATTTTAAGCTGGCCCAACAAAGCCAGCTTCCAAAGAGTATGGATCCAAACCCCACCCCCTCCCCCATGCCAGGAGGGAGAAGGAGCAGTTCAAAAGTGGGGGCAGTCCAGAGAGTGCAGCGGGGCCCCTAGGTGCAGGGCTCTGAAGGTCCCCCTCAAACTTCTCTCTGCTGATATGGGGTCTTGCCTCCACCCCCTTCACATGGAGAGGCTGCATCTGCTACTGCCCCGCTGATGGTTCTGACAATGGCCGACACCTTTAGGTGTCACCCATCGGCTGATGCCAAAATGGCTGGTGCCCAAGGGCGCCACCCGAGGGCCTTTCTACCTATAAAGGGGAGGAGGCAGGTGTCACATGCTGTTTATTTATTTATTTATTTTGATAGATTTATACCCCGCCCCTCCTGCTTTGCAGCCCAGGGCAGCTTCCAAAAACATTAAAATACAATAAAACCATAAAACCATAACTCTCATAAATACAACAAAACATTAAAACAGGACTAAGCTATAAAAACCAACAGTAGGTGGGGGAGCTGAACCCCTCACCCTACCCATCCACCCTCCCTCCCAAAGGCCTGGGCGAACAGCCAGGTCTTACAATTTTGCCGGAATGTTAACAGGCTAGGGGCCAGGCGAGCTTCCTCTGGAAGGGAGTTCCAAAGCCACGGCCCAACTACCGAGAATGCCCTCTCCATTGTGGCCCCCCACTTAACACGGGGGACCTCCAAGAAGGCACCCCCGGAAGACCACAGGAGCCGCCGTGGGGCACGGATGGCGAGGCGGTCCCTGAGGTATGAGGGGCCGAGACCGTGTAGGGCTTTATAGATCATCACCAAAACCTTGAACTTGGCTCGGCACACTATCGGCAGCCAGTGCAGAGCTCGGAGCACAGGTGTAATATGCTCCCAACGGCCCGCCCCCGTAAGGAGACGAGCCGCCGCATTCTTCACTAGCTGCAGCCTACGAACCAAGAACAAGGGAAGCCCCACGTAGAGCATGTTACAGTAGTTGAGCCTCGAGGTGACGAAGGCATGGATGAGGGAGGCCAGGT
>QEPC01001394.1:7884068-7898052 GCA_003113815.1 Sphenodon punctatus
CCTCTGAGTCTTTTTTTAAACAAAAATCCAGGCTGGGCAGGGTGGGTGGGGGGTGTCCCCCCTTCCACCCGCGCAGCCTGGGAGGGGGAGGGGGGAGGAATTAATTTATTTCATTGATTTCAATGGGGACACAGTGCCCCATCGAACTCAATGAAATAAAACTGGTACCGGTATACCGGATTTAATCCGGGAATCCGGTTCTTAGAGAATGGGTAACCGGTAAATCCGGTAGCCAGTAATGGGCCCGGGGTCCCACCTCTAGTAACTGGCAAGAGCACCCACATCCAAAGATATTTTTTTCAGCAGGGGACGCACCACCGCCCCCTTGAGGCAAGGCGGCAACCTCCCCTGCCGCAAGGACGCATTCACTACCCTCGCCAGCACCGTCCCCAGTGTCTCCCTGGAAGCTTTTACTAACCAGGATGGGCACGGATCAAGTTCACAACACGTGGCCCTCACAGACCCCAGGACACCCACCGCATCAGCCAGCGTCACTTCCTGAAATTCTCCCCACAATGTTGGACCAGACGGGGCCTCCGTCCCCCCGTGCTCTTCTCCTACTGCCATTAATCCAGCATCAAAGTCGTTCCATCCCCCCTGCAGCTGCAGGGCTTCACCCCTCCCCCACGCAGCTCGCAAGGGCGCTACTCCAGGGACTTTCTACCTGTAAAGGGGAGGAGTTAGGTGTCACACACTGTTCCATCCCCTCTGCCTGGATGAATCATATTGTTCCATCTAATCCTTTCTATCATGTGGACTGACCATACCAGCATGGTGGTGGGCAAAAGCCTGGACGCCTGTACCCAGTCCCTTTTTATCTTAACTACCAGTTCTAGCCCCGTTGATTGTGGGAGATTGTTCTCATCCAGATGGATTATCATGATATCAGGGTGTCGCCCCCCTGGAGGCCCCGTGGAGCAGCAGCAGCAGCTGTTCCCACCTCAAGCCTCTTCTGGCCTTCCAGATAACTTCGGCTCTGTCACTGAGCCCCAGCTGGGTGCCCCAGTGTGTGCGGCCCACAGCCTTGCCTGCCCAATAGACAATCCTGTGGCCAGCTATCCAAATCAATTTTTGCTGGCCCCTCGGTCCTGTTCCTGTAGACAAAACAAATTGGTGTTAATCAGGACAGGCTGTCATTGGGGAAGGTCCCAGACGTACAACTGGAATGGCAATGATCTCCACCTCCCTATATTGCAGATATTTTCTGCTGAGAGGCCGAGCACCACCGCGTAACTGGCTGCACCTATACAAAAGGAGTGGGACCCAAATAGCTGGGCCAGTTGGTTAATCTGTCACAGGGCATGGTGAAGGACTGCAGAGAATTGGTGGCAGGTGAGCCATCCCAGGGTATGAGAAAAGGGCCGGGCAAAGGGGGCGAATAGAAATGTACCAGCGTGCGGCTGCTACTGGGCACAGTTTAGGAGAGTCAGCCCCCTGTAGGGGGATAATATGTCCCCATGTCTTTTGATCAGTCTTGGACCTACAGAGGAAAATAGTGAGGGAGTGTTCCCAGATAGTTACGTCCCTGTAGCCAATCACTCCTTATGCAAGGTCAAATCTGGAGACGGCCGCTAATTCACTGACACAGAAGGCCCCAAAGAAGGCCTACATGAATGCCATGGTGAATAAAGTGGCCTCAAATGCATCGAAACAGGTATGGGGAAGTGAGTCCACCAGAGCTGAAAGGATCTCCAGGGTGATTAGCAACCTGGGGTCTGCTCTGGTGCCATGCTGACGTGACCAAGATTCAATCAGCTTGGCTGCAAAGAATCTTTGGTCCAGGAGGGGGGAGGGGGATGACCCGCTAACCTGCTAGAGAAGGACACTGCAGCCAATTTGCCTGCTATCGTGGATGGCGTGAGGCCCTTAGAGGCAGTGCGATCACAAATTGCAGCACTTGAGGTTCCGGGATGGGGAAGCCTAGGTCCCAGCCCTTGAGCAACCTAAAATGCTTGAAACTCAGAGAAGGCCCTACTGTACGACTCCCTGGTGCTGCGGGCAACTGAACCCTGTACAGCCTCATACAGCTCTATTGTCCAATGTTCCACAAGTGTGGGGGCATAACCTCAGATTCCTCATTGGCTTCTGGGGCCAATAGGTGGAAACGGTCCATTTGATGGCAGCAGAGGGCAACGGCTATGCCGTTGTTGACTCCCGAGACATGCTTGGATTTAAATAGAATATTGTTACTGAGGCACTGCAGCACAAAGGCCCATACCAGCCCCATCACTCAGATAAATTTAGAGGAGAGGGTATTGATGACCTGCACCACCACCATGTTATCGCACCAGAACAGTACAGGTTTTTTTGGCAAATTCCCCAGGCCACAGGTGGACCACCAAACCTATGGGGTAAAGTTAAAGGAAGGTGAGATCCCAAGTTATTCCTGCCTGGGGCCATGAGGGGGGCCACGGGGCAGCGCACCATTTACCCCTAAAGTAGAGGCCGAAGCCCAGCGATCCAGCTGCATCTGAATGAACCTGGAGTTCAGTCTCCAGGAGCATCCTCTGCCTCCATAGGCTAACCCCGTTGAAGGCAGACAGGAACTGCCCCCAAATTGTGAGGTCCTGCTTCATGTCCGTCATCACACAGATGTGGTAATGAGGAGGCAGGTGGCCTGGTACCTTGGCATAGAGTCTGGACAGAAATGCATGGCCCGGCATCACCACCCGACAAATGAAGTTCAGGCTGCCCAGCAGACTCTGTAGCTGGCGTACAGTAACCTTGTTGTGAGCGAGGCATTCTCTGATCACTTCCAAGATGGCCGACACCTTGTCAGGGGGGAGGTGGGACTCCTCCCTGACATATCCATCTCTATTCCCAGGAATGTGAGCACGGTCACTGGCCCGACCATTTTTCCCCAGCGTGAAGGAGAACCCCCCAACTCCTCCGCAACAAAATGGAACATCTGGAGGAGTTCCTCAAAGTCACCTGTGCCCTCAGGGCCCAGGAACATGAAATCATCGATATACTAGATGACAAAACAAGACCACGCTCTGTGATGGACCAACCAGTCAAGTAACAAGCTAAACCTTTCAAAAGCCGAACAAGAGATGGAACACCCCATCAGTATTGCTTTATCAAAGTAGAATTGACCTCAAAATTGAAAGCCCAGAAGCTTGACGGGCTGGACCGACAGCAGGCGAAAAGTGAATTTAATATCACATTTCGCCAGGAGCACCCCTGGGTCACAGTCCCTGGCCATGTGATCACCACATCAAAGGATGTGTAGCAGACAGTGCAGAGTTCTTCGGGGATTGCGTCATTGACCGACTCCCCCTTAGGGTAGGAGAGGTAGTGGATGAGGCAGAATTCACCGGGGTCTTTTTAGGCACTATTCCCAGAGGTGAGACATGTAACGACACCATAGGTGGGGAATCAAATGGCCTGTCCATTCTGCCTTCCGCTATCTCTTTTTGGAGCTTGGTGTGGACCAAATTCTCCATGCCTCTAACTGATGTTAGGTCCTCACCTTGACCCGGCCCGCTGGGATCTTAAAACCTTTCTTGAAGCCCTGAACCATGTATTGGACCTCCCCCCGCATGGGGCAGTCGCACAGGGCTCTGGCTAGGGCTCTATACTGTACCGAGGTTGGGGCCTTGTTGCCACCCGCCCCCTGCCCTCCCTGTGGGTATTTGGTTGGTGGTTTGCCTTTTGTATGGGGTCTAGCCCTGTTGCATTGGCAGGCTGGGTGGTTGCCCATGCAGTGGGAACAGGCATGCCTGAAAGGACAGGGGGTGTGGGCGCAACTTCCTGACCCATTTCATTCCCAACACGTGGCCACCTTGGCAGGGGGGCAGCACCCCTCTGACCGAAAGGGGTCATTCACTGGGGCAACCCCTCCTTTCACTAAGGCATGGCCGCTATCAGTACGGGGGACATTGCTAACATTGCTCATGCACTCGAGACACAGGTCTTGTGCATATTTGTCCGACCTGAGCCCGGGGGTAATGGAGGCTTGTTTCCTAAAGATCTAGTCATAGCATAGCCATGCCCCCAAGTTGCCTGTGTCAAAAGCACGCCGAAAAATGTCCTGATATTTTATCAGTTCGGTGGCATGCTCAGGGATCATTTGCAGCATGACTCCCATCAATACAGAGAAGGTGTCTGACCAGTTGGACCAATTACGGTCCACCTTAGGTCTCTTAAACATTTCTTTTTCTTTACCCTCTTCCTTGGAGTTGGGATCCAACATGGGATCACTGTAGAGAAAGGAGAATACATCCACATATTCGCCCCTCCATATCCTATCCTCGGTGGCCTGTATAAGGTGGGCCTCGATGGGGGCGTTCATCTCAGCATATCCCCCTGCCATGGGTGGAGCCTCCCGCATTGGGGGGTAGATCATCTGCCACAGTGGGGTGTAGTGTCCTGGGTGTGACCATACTTGTGCCACCTGTTGGCTGACTCCAGTGCAAGCGGGGGGGCCCTGAGTGGATTGGCAATGGGCATCCTCCCTTGGGTGGGCGGGGCTGGTCTGGCCATGGAACCCAGGAGCTAAGTCAATTCATCCCAGTCGTTTCTGAGCGGTGGGCTCGGCAGCACCACACTGATTGTGCCCAGTGCAGCAACCGCTGCAGTGTGGCTCCCACCCCTTTGGGTATGCTTCAGAGCAGCACCTACCTGGGTTTGGTGTGGGGACATCATAGTGTTGGTGGGGGCTGCGTGAGTGGATTGATGGTCCGAGATCTGTGTCGCATGCAAATGCTTCGCCCTCTGGTTCTGGGAGGTGTCTTTCAGACATCACGCGCACCATGGCCTCCAGAGATTCCATCCTTCCTATGAAATCCTGAAGTTGTTCCAGAATGGTCAATGACAGGTCATCCCTCGGGTGGTGCCTGGGTGGGGGTTCTTCTCCGGGACTGTCAGGAGACCATCTATGCCGTGTGTGTGCCATGCGGGGTTGTCCACCTGGGGGCTGGTGTGCTTCTGTGTCGCCTTGGCACTGGGAGGGGGCGCGTGTCCCATCCTCCCACTGGGGAAGGCTGTGGAGAGTCATCCCTGTATCGAGCGGGGGGGTCTCGCGTGCCTCTTGGCCCACTGGGGCAATGGAACCAGGGGCTCAACCTGCTGCTGGGAGGACTCTTCCCTGATTCCAGCCTGGGGTTCAGGGGACACCCCCCTGTAAATTTTCCCTGATGTGGGATGTGGCAGGGGCCGTGCACAATGGCTCCTGCCCTCTCCTTTCTTGTGGGGGTACATGCTCCCGGACCTGCGAGGGCTGGCGCTCTGCCAGGCCCCTCAGGACCTCTTCACATCCCCTCATTCTCTGCTGCAATGAGGCCATGATAGGCTCCGCCTGCATTCGTCGCTCTCTGGCCCCTGTTGGGGGCCGCTTGGATGGGCCCTTGACCTGGAGCCGGAGCAGCCGGTCCTAGCTTCTTTCCTGCTGCTCCTCCTTGGCGCCACTGGCTTGAGTTCAGCCACACCCTAAAATGGCGCCCTCCAGATCTCGTCTCGCGAGACCTGGTCTGCACACTCCTGCACCTGTTTGCGACCGCCCAACTTCCCCCGCTTGTCTCCCCTTGTTTGGGAGCAGGGCAAACACTGCTCCCACGCATGCCATCCCTGAAGGGAGGGGGGGGGGCATGCAGGGAACTGGGAATAGCTAGATAGCTCAGCTTTGCAGTCATCATGTTACTTCTGAGTTCTAGTCTGCCTTGTGTCACTTATCTGCTAATAAAAAAAAGCAGCAGCAGCTCAGCTCCTGGTTCTTCATCTTCAGAGTGTTCATCTTTAATTTGTGAAAATGGGTGACAAGCACATTGAGAAAGAGTGAGATTTAAACCGACAACTTCTTCTACCACTTCTTGGGGCATGTATCCCAAGACTGAGTTTCTCTCTCTCTCTCTCTCTCTCCCTGGTCAGCAATTTGGGATCTTAGACTAGCTCTCTGAATAGTTTTGAACTCAGGGGGGGGAAGCAAGCTTCTCCCCAGAAAAAGTTGGGAAAGCAACAGGCCCTGTCTGAAACGTTGTGCAAATGTGCATAATACCAAGTTTCTTTGTACAAAGAGGAGATTGGAAAGTTAGGAACAGTGCAGGAGACAGCAATAAAGATGAGAAAGGTCTCATTGCAGCAATGTGAAGAGGTTAGGAAAATTAGGTTCGTAATTGCATTTATTACTATGCTTATATAATCCTAGGGAATACACGTTGGATGTTAAGAAACTGTTCACTAGGATATGTTCAAAAAGGACAAATTTGAACTAAAGAGAGAGCATGTTTTTAAAGGAAGCTTTTGCAACATTCTTTTCTGCATAGGGTAATGATACAAAGAACAAAAAGATATATGCAGCAGAAGAAGCAACTATGATTCTGTTGCAGAATGATGATTCTGCTGTAAAGGTGGACAGTGCGCTGAGGAGATTCTGGAAACCTCTTGTTAAAATTTGCCTGCCAACAGAATGAAGGGTTATGCCATTTTCTTGCTTCTGAATGAGTCATCCTTTCTCTGTGTGCTGCCAAATCATCCCTGCCAGATTGACACCTGGGGTTCACAGAAATTGCGTAGAGTACTCCCCCCCTTCCCCTTTCTAATGCATCTACATGTACAGAACAGGCATTGTCAAAAATGGCGTGGGAGCATTTGTTTCTCTTTCTTGTTTTGGTTATAACAAAGCATTTTTAATTTTTTTTAAATGAGAAAAAGATGAAAAGATTGACCAGTCCTTCACATCCACTCTCTGCAGCATGCAAGTACTTCCTAGCTGCTAAGATGAGCTCTTTTCTGAGAACCTGTAGTGGGCATATTGACTACCTTTTGTTACACAAAAGGGTTAGCCAAGCACTTAGGGCTTGATTCACAGGCCAGTAAGGCCACTGAAGCCAGAGGGGGAGTTTCCATTATCTTCAGCGATCCCAAAGAGGGGGAATACACTAAAAATCACAAGTAATTAGGGATGGGCGAACGCGGTTCGGTAGTTCGGTGTTCGGCCCGAACTCGGCCTGTTCGGACAACCGAACACGAACACGAACACGAACGCACCGAACGGACCGAACACCGAACACCGAACACCGAAATGGCGAACACACCGAACCGAACCGAACACCGAACTACGAAATGGCCGAACACACCGAACGGAACCGAACACCGAACTACGAAATGGCCGAACAGTTCGTTCAATTCGAATCGCGTTCGGTTGTGTTCGGGTGGCTAAAACATGGTCTTCTGTCAGGTCACTGGAAGGCCAAATGTAGCAGGGAGGGGGAAGTCATTTGACTCAGCTAGGAGCAGACTTCCAGGCACCAGGGGTGGAGGGTGGAGAGTGGCTTGGAGTAGCAGCCAGCCTGATGAATCACCATCTCTTTTCGCCTCAGACCACTGGCTTGGCAGTCTATGATTGGCCACGGGCTAGGCTGCACGGAGCCAATGGGGCTGATTTGAGGCGGGCGCAGCAAGAAACAAAACTGTCTGCCTCCCCCCTTCCCAATACCTTCTGAGCTAGTCACTGTTCCTGAGCAGCAGGCGTTTCAGAAGGCTCCCTCACCCAGCATTTTCCAGCTCCCCAATCCATTGCCATCCTCCTCCTATTTCACCCATCCAACCCATCTACCCCCATATTCTCATTTATTTACATTAGCTTTGATAGATTTAGTTGTTATTTTTTGTTTTTATCCCTCCCTGTGTTCAATCTTCAATCTTCCTCCTTCCCTCCCCCCTCCATTGAATATTCCCTCCCCATTCCCTTCCCCTGTTTTTTTGATTCATTAGAGTAGTAGTATATATTATTAATTTATAGATTGATTTAGGTTTCATTTCAGTTTTGTACCCCTCCTTGTCTTGTTTGTGATTGCCCCCCTAACCCCCATCCCATATATTCAATTCATAGGTAGATAGATTGGATTAGGTCGATACATTTTTGTTTGAGTAGTTTAGTTTAAGGTTTACTGATGTGAGTTTACTGTTTTTTCTGTGATTCAGCTTTAGGGTTTGCTTTGTTGGAGTTATTCATAGCATTTAGAATACATTTATTAGTTAGGTAGTTAGTTAGTTATTAGTGTAGAGATATAAATATTTGATAAAAAAATTCAATAAAAAAATTTAAAAAAATTATATATTAAAAAACATTGGTTTTTTCGGGCCGAACAGCCGAACGCGAACGCGCGAACCACCCGAACACCGAACGACCGAACACGAACGCAAAACCCGATGGCGAACGAACCGAACGGCCGAACACGAACGTACGACCTGCCCGAACAACCGAACACGAACGGCCGACACACGAACGGGCGAACCGAACGGGCGAACACGAACGCGAGGTACGACCGAACGACCGAACACGAACACATGAACCGAACGCGGCCGAACCGAACGGCCGAACGCGAACGCACGAACCGATCGCGGCCGAACCGAACGGCCGAACACAAACCGCGATCTGTTCGCCCATGCCTACAAGTAATGTATGAAGTGGTTTATGTTGGTTCCTGGCATTATTCTTGTATTGTTGCAGTGTCACTTATGCAGTTTTACTCTGGTTGCTTCGGAGAAGTTAGCCCTTCTTATTTGCTTTCATTGTTTCTAGAAACAAATACGAACTCCTACACATTCAAACATTCTTTAAATTTTGCATAATATAATTAAAATGCCCTCATTTGGATTGTAACGATGGCCACCCATGTAGCCATCCTCCCACCAAGAAATATATCCTGGGGCTCGGCAAATTTTGCCACTGATTAAGTGGCCTAGGGAAAGTTGTTGTGGGGTACTTGAGTCAAACGGAGACACTGTGGAGAAAAAAAAGAGAAAAGAGAAGTTGCTTGCCAGCATAAAAGTGTGAGTCGCTTGAGGGCAGGGAGGCAGTGCTGTCCTCTCCAGAGCAGCAGCTGCTCACAGCCACAGGTGCAAGTCAGGAATAACTTTAAGGACATCTTCTTTGTCGGTTCCTCAGCATGAGGTAGTGATGGAGGAGATCTAGGGGATGCTGGCTTGACAAGAGGTTTTGCAGGCTTGCGGCACAGAGTAGTACGGTCCCAGCAACAACAGCACACACCCAGGCTGTAGTAGGAGGAGCCAGTGGAATATCGGGGACCTGCTCAAGCACAAAGCAGTGTAGCACCATATATGTCTGTCAATCCTGTTTCATGTAGGATTCGTGTGGGATGGAATTGCAAGAAGCTAGTGTAAGAGCGGATAACGCCCCATCTATCAGCAGCAGCCCTGAGCTGCAAAATCCAGATTGGTAAAGTGCACTTCACAGTGCGCTGAAAATCTTTAATCACGTGCGGTGCACCTTTCCGACATCATCAAAGCTGTGCCTAATTTGAATTTATAAAGCACGTTGAAAAGCACCTTTAGTTCATGGAAGTCAACAGCCCCTTTTTACACATTCCATTGGGTGTGTAGTAGCCAAACACCAGGGCAATTACTCTAGCTTTTCTGGGGCAACTACCCTAGGTTTGGCCAACAGCAGGACCCATGTTTGTGCATGGATAGCCACATGGTTATTTTAGCATGTGAGAGAGCCCTTAGAGCTCCAATTTTCACCCCGGATGGCTCCTTGAACGCTTTCCTTAAAAGAAGACTTCTGTGGTAACATCTTTCCAACCTCCTAGAGGGCAAAGGACCAGCAAGCGGCTAACAGGGATGCCAATAGATGGGACCTTGACTATGAGTCCTTCTACTTCAGAGTTCAAGCACCTGATCACCTATTGGCCTGAGAGTCAAGAGACCCAGGCAAGATCTATCTAGCAAAGTGAAGTATAACTTCTTAGAGCTTGAGCTAGTTTGGTAGAGCTGAAATGTGCAGACAGGTCACCTTGAGTTCTAGCTAAACAGATTATGAGGTGAGGGCTGGAACTATCCATCCAGCTCAAGTGTAAACTCAAATTCACTTATCTACATTGTTAGCTAGCCTGAGCTTAAAAACATGCTTGGTCCCAAACTCAGCCTCACAGCTCCACTCTGAACTTCTTCATTGGGTTCAATGGGCTTTGGATCAGGCTCTAGGATTGCAGGTTGTTGGGTGTTTATTTATATTTTTTAATAACAACATAATGTTATCTTGTAACAAGGTACGTGTTTCTTTTAAATACAGCAGCAGCTCCCTAGTTAAGCTTCTCTTTCTCTCTGATCTCCGTGTGACCCTTCCCATATCTTATCTTGTTTTTGCAATCCTTTGCCAGCTATTACAACATGTTCTGATTAGATTTTTTTGATTGCTACTCTCTTCGTTAATTAGTACTCTGTATAAACCACTAATGCCTACAAGAGTACATTTAGGTGGCAACAGTAAAATATTACAAAATAAGGACATAAACCAGCCTCTCCTGGGATGTCACTGGATGTTCTTGTTTTATTGGTGCCTGTTTTAGTTAGATGGTTTGGCAACTGTTGGTTTGTCAGATTGAGAGGTCAGTCACTAGCCTTGATCAGAGATTTAAAAGCAGTGCTAGCAAACTCCTTGTGTCAATTTGCTTCAATTTGCAAACTAATGAGTTAAACCCTCCCAATGTGTTTAGGGTCAGCTCTGATCTATTTGGGAAATATCTGATGATTAGCACTGAAAGCCTCAGATGTTCCAAGCCCTCGTTCCTCATCCCACTCCCCAACCCTCTCCAAGGTTGCTCCCTCCTTTAATTTCCCTGCAGGTTTTGGAAAGGATGCATTAAATTAAAATCACTAGCTGTTTGTGAGCAGTCTTTTGTGACCAATAATGAATGTAATGAGTGAAAAAGGAAAGGGAAAACAGGATGATTAAACCATGCTGGGCGGCTTTTACTCAGCTGTTTGCAATGCAACACAAATGGACAATTGGGGCTTTTCTTCTTCCATTAATTTGTGACCGTGTTTTTGCTTGTCATATAAAAACCAAACTCTTTACTAAAACATGAATTTAGGTAACAGATGCTGCCTCCTTTAAAATGAAGGATTGGTGCTGGATGGACCCTAGGCCTGATAGTACATTTATACCACATTACTCCCATTTACAAACCTGACTTTACACAGCTTGGATTCTCTTGTAATATGAATATAAGTGAGAACTGATATTTTTCTGTGGCAGTGTTTATTAAACCCTGCTAGAATGCCATGGTCATAGCTAAGCAGTTGTGCTTCTAATTTTGTTAGTAGCGAGAATGTATCATTCATGGATGGGAATCATGTTTTGTTAACTGCATGATTAGCCACAGCCATTTCTTTAGAGAGGCAGTTTGGGCTTTGATCTGTTGCTACCACAAGTAAAAGTCAATGCAGTGGCCATATTTTGCCCTCGTAGGATCTCTGTTAGGGTGGGTGAATTATATGTACAAAGAAAGAATCAAAATCCCTGGGAGCCCCAAGCATCCGAGCTGGACTCAGTATTTTTGGGTGCTTCTCCACTATCCATCTTCCCAAATGTGGCTGATTCTGTTCATAATGCTAGCTATGCACAGTACCAGCAGGAGAATTACTAGGATGAATCTCTTGGGAATACCTAACGAGTTCATTTTGTGTAACAAGTGAAGCCCAGCTGATTGTTTTGGGGCCCATTCATATCCTAGCTCTCCCTGAATAAGGCACTGTAGAATCATGTTTAGCATGGTTTAAACTAGGTTCCATCATCACGTAGAAAGGTGCCCTCCAGATGTTCCCCAGGCTGGCTCCTGACCATGGTGGGGGCTAGCCCAGGCTGTGACTCTGGGATGTCCCTGAGTCACAACCCGGACTAGCCCCTACCACAGTCAGGATCCAGCCACCAGACTCGGAGTAAAGACCTGGTCCAGTGGAGTGTGGGGCAGGCGCCATGGTGGCTGTCATTGGCTACCATGGCTGCCCATCAGCCAGGCGGGGGGCAGTCTGCTGTATGCAGCATGGAGGCAGAGCCAGGAGGATGCATATCCGTGTGTCTCCCAATCCAGGCCACCATCGCAGCTGTTTGGCGGCCGGACTGGACCCCAACCAGAGTGACGGCGCTCATCACCACCCAGGTAAGTCCATGGCAGCAGTGGACACCGTCACTTCTGAAAACAGTCTAACTCTATTAAGAGGGGATCAAGTGATAATAGTTAGCTTGGAACTTGCAGAAAATAAATTGAAGTTGATGAGAGTACAGTTATTTTGTTACATGGGTTTGGGGTTCTAAAGAGAAACATCAATATTTTAAATGTTGTCCTTCCCACTGTTCTTCCATGTTTGTGTGGTAGGAGGGGGTCCAACCATACTCATAGCTGCCAGAAAAATGACAAATGAACTGAGCCAAAATACTAGCCTACTAGCCTACTAATATTCCGGCAAAACTGTAAGACCTGGTTGTTCGCCCAGGCCTTTGGGAGGGAGGGCGAGTAGGGTGGGGTTTTAGTTCCCCCACCTAATTTTGGTTTTTAGTCTGCCCTGTATTAATTATTTTTATAATATTTATGGTTGTTTTAAATTGTTTTTATTGTATTTTATAAAAACTTGTTGGAAGCCGCCCCGGCAGGAGGGGTGGGGTAGAAATTTTATAAATAAATAAATAAATAAATAAAAATACTGTTGCAACTGGCAATTTTATTCCTTTATCAATTTTATAGCAAGTGCAGAGAGAAGCCATTAAAATGCATAGGCTAGCTTCACAATTATTCATTCAAATAATACTTATTTTGACAAATACTTAAACTGGTAGAAGTGTTCTCTTTCTGATCCACCCCCCTCAAACTTGCAGTTGCTGCAACTGGTTTAGCATAGAAAATACTCTTTAGAAAGCACACACACACACACACACACACAAAGAAGTGCCCTTGACATTCTGATTTTTCTCTCCTGCAAACATTTGTTTTTGTTCTTCATATGAAAATGAACTAGCATGCAAATATGACAAATGACAGTAAATACTTTTTGTTTTTGTTTTTATTGAGTGGGGAAAACAAACTTTAATTTGAATACTAAACCATCCAGAATATCTAGCTGCAAACATGTTTTTATTATTTACATCCTTCAGTTTGGCTTGTTATGCTCTTTGCATATCTATTCCTATCTCTTGCAGTATTTTTTCATTTCATATATTAATATTTAATATTCTTTATACATTGTTCAACCTTAATGGTTGTCTAATTTCTGTTTTTCATCCACAGAGAAGCTATTAATTTATGAGCATATAGGGCAGTAAGTAATAATTTGCATGAATGCCTTGAGAAGATATGCTTCCATAGGCCTCCCATAGCATAGACTCTGGAAAGGAAGATACCATCTATTGGCCAAGCTTCAATGAACAGTGCTTTACAAGAAGAAGGAAAAAAAAGTTTTTTAATCCATAAAGAAGTCTACTAAGTGAAAAATCAACAGAGATGACAGCAACTAGTAGGTTTTTGTATGTTTAAACATATCCCTATGAAGAAAGCTTTATAAAATAACAGGGAAACTGAAATCTTCTGTGTACCTTCAAGGTATATAGTGAACCCTATGCCACCCTTGGTGACTTGCTGTGGATCTCCAGTGGTCATAAGTGAAAAATCCTCTTTCCCAAGGACAGAAGGTAAATAATGTTAATCCTAGTGCCAGTCCTCGTTTGTGCACTGATTTCCTCTTTCCAGGGGCGTAGCAAGGTTGAGAAGGGCCCGGGCTCAAGCCTTAGTTATGGGCCCCTCGCGCTCGGAAAACCCAAAGTGGGCAAGGCTTAAGGGAGGGGAGGGGCTTAAGGGAGAGGGAGGGCCTGCCCATCCCTGGCATCCTTCTCAGTGCCACGCGGAACCTTATGGCTGGCAGAGCTCTAGGGAGGGGCTTGTACATTGTAGACGGAGCCTCCAGCAACAAAGAGTTTTCAGCATTAAGATGTGATGGGCAGAACATTAGTTTACACTGGGAACTCCTTGCTGCTGAGTAAAACCCTACCACTTGGAGACTGAGAGAACCCTCCTACTAGCATCTCATCCAGTAAGTGGATGGGACTCCAGTAGGACAACTCGCTCTCTCTCCATCAGTGGTAGTGCCATAGCAGAATAAAAAAATCCTGTTCACATATTTAAAACATATAAAACCTCTGGGCCACATCAAAATAGCTGCATGCTATTAACAATACTTGATCACACAA
>QEPC01001394.1:7901128-7924242 GCA_003113815.1 Sphenodon punctatus
TACAAGAAGGTCTGAATGCATTATTTCGCTGTACTTAAAATCGGTATGGCATGCATGTGAATGCAACAGGACTTGTTAACAGCGAACTATTGAGAACCAGTTTTAAAAAATCCAGATAATTGCTGCATGTGTGAATTCGCCCCTAGTCTCTAGCTAGCAGTCCAAGCATTGGAACACCTGGCCTCTCCTTGTGATTTAATGTATATGATTACCAGCACAGGGGATGGGGCAGAAAAGGCATTAACGAAAGCTGAATAAATCATCCAGATTTTTCTGACTTTTGTTTCCAGCGCCAAAATGGCCAATATCGACCTTTCACATTTTGTCTTGCACACTCCTGCGAGCATTTCCCAGGGCTTCGGCCACCCTTGAATTTAAGCCCTGTCCAGCCAGCCCTCCTCCAAAAATTAAGTCCTGGGTGAGAGCAGGGTTTGCTCCTTCCCTTCTTCCATTCTATGGTATGACTAAATGATTGTACCCACAAACCTGTAGGTATGCTGAAAGATTTAGTGGAGGTGGAGAAGGGCCATCCTCCAAGCTGCCACATATCCCTAGAACTTGCCTAGTAACCATTGAGAGGTTCTAACCACTATGGTGCGGGGGGGTGGGGGGAGCAGCGACTTCACACAAAGGTGAATATAGTATAGGGTTAGTGTCAAGACAGGAAGAAGAATGTGTATCCTCCCCACTCCAGTCTTACACCTAGGGGAACACTACCTTTAGCTCCCCAATACTCTCTTCAAGTAACCTATCACAGCTATGATTAAGATTAATGGACTAAATTCTCTTGTTATTTACATTAGTCTAGTCGAGAGCCAAATGATGTTTCTACTGGAGAACTCTTATTTGGTAGTATTTATAATTCCAGCACACTCCTTTTTCAGGTATATGCAAAATACTGGCACCTACATGTCAGCACATGCTTAATGGTGGGAGCCGTCACTCCGGCCAGGATTTGGCCTGGCTGTCAAACGTTACGGTGGCAAGGATGGGGAGTTGCAAGTCCCCCCCCATCCCCACACTACTTGGAACAGTCTGCCCTCCTCCTGGCAGACAGCTATGGTGGTCTATGACAGCTGCAATGACTGCCTGGAAGCACCACCCCTCTGGACTGGGGTAAGTACAGCAGGCCATCATCTGTGACAGCCTGCTTTATCCCCAGTCGGGCAGCCCTTACACAGTCAGTGGTGGCGCTTAGCCTGGGCTAACACCAGCAACAACCACGTAACTGCCCAGGCTAACATCTGGCAGGTGCCTTCAGACATGATAGTGGCACCCAGTTTAATCCACGCAAAACACAGGTTTCTTCCAGTGCAAGACTCATTGAGGTGAACAGTGTTTGTGTCAGCACAGCATCTTCAGGACTGCAACCATAGTCACTTCAATGTGTAACTTACACCATGGCAATTCTTTGCCCCAGTAAAGAATTTAGCTCATTAGTTGTAACGGAAGTCACGCAATTTGTAGTATGATGCACTAGTTCTAAAATCTCTCTCTCCATGTTAATCACACATTTTATTTTAGAACCAAGGATTTTCTATGGACATGTTTCTTATTGTTTTTGGGGGGTGGGAGTGGGAATGAGAACAGAGTAGAAAATACAACTTGGGGGAGGGAGGGGGAATCAAATGAACATTTATCTTCATAGTTATTTTCTACTCAATTTCCATGGTTGAAGAACTAAAACTCTAATATTAAAGTTCTAAATTAAACTGTGTATATCAGCATACTAATAGTACTTGGTAGCATGTAAAATAATCTGTCGCATTGCTTTTCCAACTAATCATTAATGAAATTAATGAAAGGTTTTCTTTTCACCGTTTGTACTGCATTACATAATACGATACACAGTATTTAGGGCTTTTACAGATTTAAAGCTCTATTAATGAAAAATAATTATTAACCTACAACAGTAATTAAGTATAATTTGCATGAAACCAACTCAATTTCTTATCCATTATAAATGTTAGCAATGTCAACAGTTCTGCAAAGAATTGTATCTATAGATGCAGTTCACTGCTAACCATTCTATGATTTTTATTTTTAGTCAGTGGAGCAGATTACAAATGAAGGGAGAGGCTAGATGGTTCGGTAGATTGGAAATGGGAGACACACCACAGGGCCAAGTGCCTGTGCCCAGCCAAAATGCAGAGACAGGAATATAGGAAATGCAGAGACAGAAATATAGGAAATGCAGAGACAGGAATCTATGCTAAAACTACGGATTTAGAGGTATCCCATGACATCTAACTTTTTACAGTCACAACTTCTTTCTCTGTTACTCCACCTGGTGGGAGGGCATGTGACACTAGAGCCCCTAACTTGTCTATGCACCAGTGCTACATTCACAGAGTAAGGGAAGGGGTCAGAGAGAGCAATTTGCAAACAATCAATAGGACAATGGGTGAAAACAAACATGACAGTGGCCTGCATTGGTCTAGGAATGACCTGCATGTTTACCAGATGTTGGCCTGCATTTGTCCCAGAGCAGGTAGGCAGCTCCAGGTTGCATCCTCTGTAAAATCTCAGGAGGCTCATCCCAGGCCAAGGCCCACCCGCCTGGGCCAACCGGGTCCACACATCTGTTTGGCCTGCCCGACCCCGCTGTAAGGTGAGGTGCATGGATTGGGCCAGAAGGAACGTGCTCACGCAGTTCTCAAATAGCTAATTGGAGGGCTGGGAAAAGTGTTCTCAGCTGGGCCACCCAACAGCTGATCAGGGGGCCTGGAAGATTGCACTCACCCAGCCCACCGAAGAGTTAAACAGGCTGGAGCTCCAGGCCCCCCCATCAGCTGTTCACCAGTGGCGGGCTCACTCCCCTCCCCTCCCACCATGACCCATTTGGTGAGTGCAGCCAGCTGATTGGTGGCTAGCTGTTCACTACCTGGGGGAAGCACCAGCCAAGTGATGGGGAGCCCCGCCAGGCAGCTGCTACGTGGCTGGCTCCTGGTCCCTTGGGAAGTCCAGGCACTGCTTTCCCCCTTCCAGTACCTCCTAGCTGAGAGGTGGAAGTGACCAGGAGTCAGCTCCACAGCAATGTCTCGGTGGCGGGGGTGGGGGGGAGCTCCCTGTCCCTTAGGAAAGGCTGCTCCCTGTTCTCCCACACCTCCCACCTGGGAGGCTCTAGAAGAGGGAAAGTGGTGACTGGACTTCTCAAGTTTCTAGGAGCTTCCCTCAAGAGTGCCTCCCATTAGCACTTTGGAGACCCAGGTGTGCACACCAAACAGCTGATGGGGGTACCCAGGAGCGCCCCCATCAGCTGTTTGGCAGGTGGATACGCGCACCAAACAGTCAGTGGGAGAGGTCTGAGAGTAGCCCCTCCACATCAGCTGTTTGGTGGCAGTTCTTTCTGGGGCCCAATCCTGCTGCGCCACAGTGTCCTGGGAGTCCTGTCCCATGTGGACACTACAGCTCCTCAGGCCATCCTGGGATGTGGAGCGACCTATGCTGGAAGCCCCCATGCCTGGATTAAGGGTTGGAGCTGCTCATGTGAACAGCCCTCCCTACCAAGCCGAGAAGTGGCAGCTGCTGTGGTTCACCTTGGGGTGGGGCAGGGAGCCACCTCACCATCACATTTATTTTCACCCAATGAATTCAATTCTCCAGCCTGAAAGAGCTAAACCAGCCAAACAGGTTTCCCCAGGCAAGCTCAAAGCAGCCCCTCCCATACAGTAGTTAAGGGGTTCTATTGTCCTCTGTGACTCCTTAATGCGTCTTCTCCTTGCAGTCACTGAAATAAAAATAAAAATTTCCTAAAACAAAAAACCTGACCGTTTAAAAAAATGTTAAAGGCAGGATCATTTCTACTAAATGATATTTATAAATGAAATATAAATCCCCAAAAACATTGATAATTTTTTTTTTAACATAGCATATAACAAAACTTAAAAGCCAAAAGACATGAAAATTAATGAAACTTGCTTCTCTAAATTTCATAACATAACATCAAAATTATTAAAATGTAGGTAATTAATTTTTCAAATCACCAATGCATGGCGTCACCACCAAAAATAATACACTGCATTAACTCTGTCCTTTTACGCACATATTAGAAGTTCAGCTTATACAACTAGTTTAAAATTTAAAATTTAAATTTAAAATTTAAGTCACATATAATGTAGTAGGGTGGCATGCTGTGGAACTGCTGGACCTTTAAGGGAATCAAGATGGTACCCAGCCCAGAACCAAGATGGCTGCTAATGAAGGGCATCTGGGCAAGGGTGTGGTGGAAGTCAGATGACATAGCGTGGAGAAGGCCTGGCCTCCCCTGCCAGGTGATGGTGCCAGGCAGCGGTGGAGGTATCTTCTTTATTTTCACCCAATGAATTCAGTTCTCCAGCCTGAAAGAACTAAACCAACCAAGCAGGTTTCCCCAGGCAAACTCAAAGAAGCCCTTCCCATACTGTAGTTAAGGGGTTCTATTGGTCCCTTCTTTTCTTGGTCTGCTGCCAGTCAGGAAATTCTGCCGGAGCTCCCTGCTCCACTGAGGCCATTCTATGCACATGCAACCCTTTTCAAAAATGGCACCATTTTGGAAGAAGGCAGCCATTCTGCACATGCGTACCCTGCTCCAGCAGTGTTCCCTGACTGGCAACAGACCAAGGAAAAAAAAAAAAGAGACCCCGCCGCTGCCTGACACCAGCCCCTGGCAGGGGAGAAGGCCTGGCTGTGCAGCTGGATCTGTTGGCAGGTGGCTGAGCCTACTCCTCTGCCAGGTTGCCGAGCCAGTTCCACTGCTTGGCACCAGCTTCCTCCACTGCCCCACAGCAGAGAAGGCCTGGTGACCTGGCAGCAAAACTGGTTCCTCCCACCACCCAGCAGCAGAGGAGGCCCACCCACTAGCAGTGGGGCCAGCAGCGCCTTCTCACCCCCATCCTGCAGACTGGCTGTAAATTCAGGACTCCGAGAAGTGGGCCCCAAGGGGTGGGGGTGTTAGGGACATGGATCCCATTCAAGGCTGGGAGTAGCATTGGGGGTGGAGTGATTAGGAACGGCCTGCCTAGGGTTTTATTTTGGTTCTGGACCCCTGTGATGCAGTCCTTGGTTCTCTTTCCCATTGAAGTCAAATGGGAAGATTTCCCATTTACTTCAATATTATGAAGTGGCAGGGGTTGTTCCATAAGTCAAGGCATGTTTGAGTTCCAATGTAAAGCCTCCCATTGCTTTGCATTGGAATTTTCTGGCACTTCACATACAGGTGGGTGACTTTTTTGTTGCTGGGCCTGGCCCTCCCTTATTTTGTGTATCCAAGGGTTAGTCTGCAGGAAAATTCAGCCAGCGTGTCTAGTTCCCACTGGTGAATCATGGGGTTTTTGTCATGGTTTTAAACCCACAACATATGGGTCAGAAGAGTCCATGTTGGTCTACAGCATGGCACATAATGCTGTGCCTGTGTGGTGTGTGCCAATTGTGCTGTGGAAGCAGCTAGAAGGGGCAGAGGGAGTGGTGTGAATTGCTGGCGTGGCCCCAGGAAGCTAAATGGGAAGCTGCAGGGTACTTCTCAAAATATTTCCCCGCCGAGACCCACCTTGCCAGCGGCTTGGGTGGAGGTGCAGGGGAGAGGAACTTACACCACCCCTGGCTGCACGCACACCCAGCCGCATGCCTACCTGTCAACCCCCCCACCCCACAGCATGCCTGCCTGGCCACCTACTTGTCCTGTCAAGTTTTTGGCTGCCTACCATTCACCTGCCTGCCTGCGCTTTCCCGTTTTTGCCGGGCTTTCCTCACCCCCACACCACTGTCACCACTACTTTCAAAGGCCCCACAGCACCAGCCCACAGCTGGGTGCATGCTGGGGCTTGGGCCATGTTTTCTGTGTGGAACATGCCACGCAGAAAACATGGCCATAGTCCCAGCATGCGCACAGCCGTGGGCTTGGCACCACAGGGCCTTTGAAAGTGGCAAGGGTCTGGGGGGGGGGAAATCCAGTAGAATTGGGACATGCAGGCAGGCAGGTGAACGGTAGGTGGCCAAAAACATGACAGGACAAGCGGGCAGGCAAGCAGGCAGGCAGGCAGGGGAAGTCGTTTGGGCTGACAGGTAGGCGTGTGGCTGGGTGGGTAAGCAGCCAGGCGGGCGGGCAGGCAGTGAAGGCAGCGTACGTTCCTCCACCCAAGCCACTGGTGAGGTGGGTCTCGGCAGGGAAATATGTTGAGAAAACTCCTGCGGCTTCCCCTTTAACTTCCTGGGGCTACACCAGCAATTCAGACCCTCACCCTGTCTCCCTGCTTCCACAGCACAAGCAGCACACACCACACAGAAAATATGGCTCTAGCTCCAGCATGCTCCCATCCATGGGACGGCACTGCAGGGCCTTTGAAAGTGGCGGCAGGGGGTGGGGGTGGGAATTCCAGCAGAATTGGAAAGTGGAGCTGGGAGCCACAGCCAGGAGCTCAGCTGAGGCCCAGGGCTGGAGAGAGAGACAGACAGGTTTTTCCTATGTGCCAGCTTTGAAATCTACAGTGGTGGTGGTGGCAGCGGCGGTGGCAGCTGCTGCTCCCACTCACACTGCAACAATGTCCACAGCACCAGCAGCTCCAGTCCTCTAGCAGTGGAGACTGGCTGCTCTGTCTAATGGCAGCAAAATCATCAGCCAAAAAGTGAGTGTATGGGGGAGGAGGGGTATGTGCATAGAAGGGAGGGTGTGTGGAAGTGAGTGTGTGTCCCACAGGGGGTCAGTTGTGTGTGTGTGTGTGTGCGCATGTGCATGCTGGCATGGAAGGAAGAATGTGTGTGCGCGCGCATGTTGGAGGGAAGAATATGTGTGTGTCTATGCATGCTGGGGGGAGGGGAGAATGTGTGCGTGTGCGCATGCTGGAGGGGAGAGTGTGTGTGTGTGTGTGTGTGTGTGTGTGTGTGCGCGTACGCGTGCCTGGGGAGAGAGTGTGTGTGTGTGCGCGCGCGCGTACGCATGCCTGGGGGGAGGGGAGAATGTGTGCGTGTGCGCATTCTGGATGGGAGTGTGTGTGTCTGTGCAGTGGGGAGAATGTAGGTGCACGTTGGAGAGAGGGGAGAGTGTGTGTGTGTGCTCCCTAGAGAGGAGGGAGAATGTGTGCGTGTGTGCACAAATTCCATTTGCTCCAAACAGAGTGCTCAAGACGGTCACACTTATTTAGGCTGTGGTCCTCAACACACTTACTTCAGAGTAGTCCAGCAACTGAAATCAGTGGGACTACTCTGAATTAAGAAATTCAAAGTATAAAAGTGAACTGTAGAATTTTACTTAATTTTTTAAAAAAATATTGGCTTTACAATAAAAGTGTGGTTTTCACCACCAAAGAATGTTGACATGAACATTTGCTCTGGCTGTCACTTGAGTGCCTGTCTTAAACAAACCCAGTTACCCTATTGGCTTTACCTTCTGTAACTAGAACATCTCTAGTTCTTTATATCTTAAGCTTCTGGCTTTCAGGTGGAGCAGTACTGGGGAACCCATCTCAAATCAAATAGATTTATTTATTTATTTATTTAATTTTATTTTTTTCCAAAGTTTATACCCCGTTTATAAAGTTTATTAAACCACTATTGATTTCTGTTCTGCAGAATGAATAATAGTATAACATTAACAAACTATGTTCCTGAAAGCAGAGAGGACAGGGGTAGCACATTCTTTTGGCTTGTCCCAGCCGTGCAGGAAACTCAAATGCTTTTGATAAATTATATGTCTCTGAACTACTTTTCACACTGGACTCTTTCCATGCAGCTACTTGCCTCTATGGGATCTGTTCTCTTTTGTCAGAATCTAGAGTCTACAAACTCCCTGTGTATGAGAGAGAGAAGATGGTTTTGTGAATGCTGCTCTTCCTTGTTAAAGGCCGCTTTTAGACGATCGCGCTGTGCGCTCGCGCGGGATTTCAAAAACCCCGCGAGGAGAGATTACACGTGATGCCGCCAGCAATCGTGCACCTGATACACGACGCGCATTCTTTTCAGACACGAACTGACCGGGAGCCTGATCGAGGTAGGTCATTCATGGCTTGAACAGAATGCGCAACGTCGTATTAGGCGCGCAATTGCCGGCAGCATCACGTGTAATCTCTCCTCGCGGGGTTTCAAAAACCCCGCGCGAGCGCACAGCGTGATCATCTAAAAGCGGCCAAAGAGACTAGTTCTATAATATCCTAATTTCTCACTGATTAAGAAGGGAAGAATAGTCACACCCATCATTTTCTCAAGCCTCGTTTATCCAGCCTTGTACGTTTTAATGCTGTGCTGCTGATCCATTTGTGAGAGATTTGAAAGAGCTTGTGTGAACAGCTAGTTTAGCCTAGCAGTTAGGGTGTTGGATTTGGACCCGGGAGACCAGAGTTCAAATCCATAAACTCAGTAGGTGGCCTTAGGGAAATCACTGTTTCTAAGTCTCAGTTCCCCACCTGTACAATAGGAATAACAATGACCTATCTCACAGAGTTAATTGTGAGGGGGACCTAGATATGAAATGTAAAATCACTTCGTATATTGTAAGTACTATATAAGTAATCAAAACAGGTTTCTCATGCCTTCTTTATTCCTTCTCACTGACTAACCAAAGCATAGTTTTAACATGTGTGGCTTGGAGCACACACTTTCAAAATAATGTTTGGTTGGTAGGGAGTTTGTATCAATCAATTGCTCCTTAAGCTGCTCCACGACTCCTGCTTCTTTTTAATGTACACAAAGGCAGTGTGTTTTTTGCATGTACTTCTATGTGTGTTTAGTATTGTACCTTTTTACTACTATTGCTTTATGTGTGTGTGTGCGCGTGCACACGTTCTCCCCTCTCTCCAACATGTACGAGCACATACAGCACATAGTCGATTAAAAAATTTAATTAATTTAGTTGATTAAAGAACCAAAATGTGAAGAAAGAATGTGACGAAGGAACATTGCATGGTATTTCACAGGGCTGGGACTCTAGGCAAAATTTTGCTTTCAGTTCTCGTGTATTCCAGTTCCCGTATTCGTATTGGTTGTATTGGAACTTTTGCAGTGATTTTTGCATCTGATTTTTTAAGATTGCGGTTTTCCCATTGAAATCAATGGGGACAAATCACAATGTTAAAAATCCATGCAAAAATCAATGCAAAAGATCCGATACAACCGAAAAAGAACTGGTATTTCAGATTAATTCAAAATGTCCATTATCAGGTACTTTCAGTTCTTTTTGAAACCGAAAGTCCCATCCCTACTATTTCACAAAACCTTAGGGATATTCTTTTTGGGTTTGGCACATAAGNAAAACCCCGCGCGAGCGCACAGCGTGATCATCTAAAAGCGGCCAAAGAGACTAGTTCTATAATATCCTAATTTCTCACTGATTAAGAAGGGAAGAATAGTCACATCCATCATTTTCTCAAGCCTCGTTTATCCAGCCTTGTACGTTTTAATGCTGTGCTGCTGATCCATTTGTGAGAGATTTGAAAGAGCTTGTGTGAACAGCTAGTTTAGCCTAGCAGTTAGGGTGTTGGATTTGGACCCGGGAGACCAGAGTTCAAATCCATAAACTCAGTAGGTGGCCTTAGGGAAATCACTGTTTCTAAGTCTCAGTTCTCCACCTGTACAATAGGAATAACAATGACCTATCTCACAGAGTTATTGTGAGGGGGACCTAGATATGAAATGTAAAATCACTTCGTATATTGTAAGTACTATATAAGTAATCAGAACAGGTTTCTCATGCCTTCTTTATTCCTTCTCACTGACTAACCAAAGCATAGTTTTAACATGTGTGGCTTGGAGCACACACTTTCAAAATAATGTTTGGTTGGTAGGGAGTTTGTATCAATCAATTGCTCCTTAAGCTGCTCCACGACTCCTGCTTCTTTTTAATGTACACAAAGGCAGTGTGTTTTTTGCGTGTACTTCTATGTGTGTTTAGTATTGTACCTTTTTACTACTATTGCTTTATGTGTGTGTGTGCTCTTGCACACGTTCTCCCCTCTCTCCAACATGTACGAGCACATACAGCACATAGTCGATTAAAAAATTTAATTAATTTAGTTGATTAAAGAACCAAAATGTGAAGAAAGAATGTGACGAAGGAACATTGCATGGTATTTCACAGGGCTGGGACTCTAGGCAAAATTTTGGTTTCAGTTCTCGTGTATTCCAGTTCCCGTATTCGTATTGGTTGTATTGGAACTTTTGCAGTGATTTTTGCATCTGATTTTTTAAGATTGCAGTTTTCCCATTGAAATCAATGGGGACAAATCACAATGTTAAAAATCCATGCAAAAATCAATGCAAAAGATCCGATACAACCGAAAAAGAACTGGTATTTCAGATTAATTCAAAATGTCCATTATCAGGTACTTTCAGTTCTTTTTGAAACCGAAAGTCCCATCCCTACTATTTCACAAAACCTTAGGGATATTCTTTTTGGGTTTGGCACATAAGTTAAAGCATCAGTTACAATTCCCATCAAACAGTAACTTATTATATTCTACCCAAAAACCCCTTTTCGGTTTGACGTCAGTTACAATTCCCATCAAGCAGTAGACATGGAAATTGTAAGTTAAGGCAGAAATGAAATAAGTACAGGGGTACCACCATCCTTAATTTTCATGTCATATAAGCTAATGTGAACAAAACTACCACACAGTTCTTAGGGGGAGGACAAGGCCAAGGGTATGGGAGAGAAAAACAATGGCTGAAAACCGTACAGACATTGTGCTGCCATACTGCCGTATGTCCAGAGACACACAGCTAATGTGTACACCAGAACCTTACATGGTATAGGAGTTAAGGCACAGGTTACTCCTGTACTGCCTTCATTTCTGCCTTAACTTACAATTTCCATATCTGTTACAGCTTGATGGGAATTGTAACTGACACCAAACCCAAAAGGGTTTTGGGGTAGGATATAAGTTACTGCTTGATGGGAATTGTAACTGACGCCTTAACTTACGTGTCAAACCTGAAATGGTTTTTTAGATAGATATATATAGCAGGCACTTAGCCCTAGAAGTCAAGGCCATGCTACATATATAACTTTAAATATCAATTAAGGTGTTCATGCTCAAACCTTCATTATTCCATCATCCTGTGTAAAAGGACAGGGCTAAGGCAGTGTATTATTTCTGATGGTGGCACCATGACTTGGTGACATTGAATAATTAATTACCTATGGTAAAATAATTTTGATGTTACTTTATGGAATTTAGAGAAGTAAACTTAATTAATATCCATGTTTTTTGGCATTTAAGTTTTGTTATACTTTGCGTTAAATAGGTTTTTAATAAATGTTTTTTATCAGTGTTTTTGAGGATTTATGTTTTGTTTATAGATAGAATTTAGTAGAAATGATCCTGTCTTTAATGTTTTTTAAAAAACGTTTAGTTGTTTTTTTAGGAAATGTCCTTGTTTTTTGGGGGGGGGGTTCCCTGGTGGGGGAAGCTGGGAACCTGTACCCCAGTTCCCTGGGTAGCAACCCCCCCTCCCAGGGTACCAGCTCCTTTGTACAGTGGTGCTAGCAGGGCAGAGAGGCATGGATATTTCCCTCTCCTCACCTGGCTAGCTGCACTGTGCAAAGTTTTTTTTTATTTTTTGCCAGTGCTCCCTGCTTCCCTGGGGGGGGGAGTACCCTGGTGGGGAGGGGCATGGGGACCTGTACCCCAGTTCCTCCTTCTCCCTCACACTCTCCCCCCTCCACATCACACTCACTCCCCCATCCCCACCAAACACTCAATTCCCCTCCCCACAGATACACACACACACACTCACTCCTCCCCTCCCCATACATACATAATTACGTACACACACTCACTCACTCCCCACACACACTCCCACTCCCCACCACCATCACAAGGAATCACTGTGCCACCACCACCACTGCCAGTCCACCACCGCTGCCAGCATGAGTCTCTCCTTCTCCTTTAGCCCACCGCTGCTCCCCTGCCTGCTCTCCTGCCGCTACCAGCATCACCTTGGTGTGGCTGTTAAAAGACCCCGTGCTGCCGCTATGTTTCCTGTCAGGAATTTGGCAGTCGGGGCGGCACAGGGTAGGTTCCAACCCAGGGTGCACCAGCACAACATTGCAGACAGAGGTCCCATCCAGTAATGCTATTGCTGACATTTTGGTTAAGAGAAGTGGCCATTTTGCAAATGCACATTGTTGGGTTTTTGTTTTTTGTTTTTTTTGTTTTTCTAAAAAAATGTCTCACTGGGAAGTCAGTGAAACAGTCCCAGTTCTCGGTTTGTCCGAGACTAACTGAGAACTGGGATTTCGATGCGATTTCTCACTTTCACAAGATCTCGTTTTAGCCCTAGTTGAGGGGTATGCCTGAATTGTCTAGGAATGTGCCTGAGGAGTGTGCAAGGTTGCTTCTGAAAGAGTTGGGAATAGGACCATGCTTCTTAGATTGCAGACAGTGGTCCCATCCACTGAATAGCAGAATGAATCTACCCCATCATACATGGCTGGCTTTGTAAACATCATTCCCCTTTAGTGCCGAGAATACAACCTTGGAATCCTGATTTCTAACATTCCTCTGCTGCCTGTCTACTAGCTGTGCAATCCATTGGCAAATCATGTACTTCACTCCTCTCTAGCGGTCTAGAGAGCTAACATCTACAATGCTACCAGACGCTATTTTTGCTCAAGAAGAGTGGTGCAGAGATAATGGCCATGGGTTAAAATCCTGCTGATGATCCAGAGGAGGATTGATATGGTTCCATGTTATGGAAATTCTTTATTTTTCAGTTCACTTTTGCATGAGGTTATTATAATGAGGAGATAATTTGAATGTTCTCTTTCTTTCTTTCTTTCTTTCTTTCTTTCTTTCTTTCTTTCTTTCTTTCTTTCTATCACCTTTTGTAGCTTAATGTGCCATGAGTACTTCTCCATCAGGACCTCACCAGGAAGAGGAACCCACACTGGCACCTGTGACTTTACACACTGTATGGTGTAAACCGCTTGGGAGGGGAACTTTTTTTTGGGGGGGGGGATCATTCCTACTATGCCTCCTGAAAGTGTTATGGAGTGGCACGAAGGAATGAGTGAGCATGGAAGAGTAGGTATGGAAGGGCCTGGGAAGTAGAGGGAGGGAGGAAGGAGTGACTAGGGAAGAGGAATGGAAGCATGAGGGCAGTGTAAGGACAGGATGAAGGAGTTGGTGTGGTAGGAGAGGGAGGATGCTGGGAGTGTCATTAGCCCTGTCTGTGTAGGGGAATTTTTCACTAGCTGATAGGATGATGCCGAGGCAGAAGGGGAGTTGACTCTGAAGCTGCTGGCTGTATCTCAGTCCAGCACTACTTCCCCTCCCTACCTCCCAACTTCTGCCATTGCACCCAGCTTGGCTCTTCCTTCTCATGAATGTGTGAGGCCTTCCCCATCTCCAGTTTAAACATTCACCTCATTTTTTATTGCATTTTGTATTTGTAAGATTATTTTGTAGATTTAGAGAGAGAAGGAGACTGAGGTAGGCGAGCTGGATATAACACAGTCATCTTCTCTCTGACTACAAAGCATAACCTATTTCACTTAATGCGATTCAGTCAACTCATTTTTCCCTTACTTGTGTAGCCCCCCTTTGGGGACTACCAAGTGCTTGGCCTGTACTTACAGTGATATGGCCACTAGGGGGCAGTAGAGAGCAACTGAGCTATGTGGAGAGGGTATGTGTGGTGGACTTGTTTGCTGGCGTGGCTGGCTGCCACTGTTCATACAGGCAGGGGCTCCATGGCCACCTGTTGCCATGGAGCTATTTGGCTTGCCCTGCACTGAGCAGTCCAGATTTCCCACCAGTGCTCCACACATGGCCATGAGTGGGTGCTCCAAGGCTCACAGGAATGTGTATCCCCCACCCCCCTCTCCCCAACTAGGGTGGCCAGATGTCCGGATTTAGCCCAGACCACCTGGTATTTCTGACAGCTTCTGCTGTCCAGGATGGAAGGGGAACCAGACCTTAGAGCTGTCTGGAATTCCCCTTCCATCCTGAGTCTCTCACCCAGGACTGGCCACAGCTGCGCTCTTTGCACTTCCACCCATGGACCCCATGGGCATAAGTGCAGAGAGCACAGCTGCGGCCAGCCGGTGGGCTTTTTTTGACGTGTGGGGGTACCCATGCCAGCAAAGGAGAGAAGGCAGCCCAGCAGCAGACTCACCTCTCCCACCCGGCCCAACAGCCCGACTCCTTCCTTCTTTTCAGCTGAGCCAGCAGCGGCAGGTCCTCCTTCCCCCTCCCTGGTGATGCGGTGCTGCTGAGGGGAGAGGCAGTCTGCAGCAGGCTACCTCTTCCCACAGCCCCGCCGGGGAGGGGGGAGGAGGAGCTGCTGTGCCGCTGCAGGCTCAGCTGAGAAGAAGGAGTTGGGCCGGAGCCAGCGTTGATCAGGCTGCAGCCTGCAGACAGGGAGTGAAGAGGCCCGGTGAGACTCAGCACAGGTAAGTCCCTGGGGACCCCCTCTTGCCCCTACCCCCCCACCCTCAGAAACAATCTGGGTGGGAGTGGAGGGGGAGGAACTTCCACTGCCCCCTCTACCCCCCTGCCTGGGTACTCTGCTTGAAACTGCTGGCTGGGGGGTCCCTTGCCCTGCCTCCACCCTCCCCCCACCCTCAGAAGCAGCCTGGGTGGAGGGAGAGGAGCTTCCACCACCCCCTCCACCCACCTGCCAGGGTGCCCTGAGCAGCACCTACCTACCTCTCCCGAGTCCTGGTCAGATGGGATCCCTGCAGTGGCAGCACAGTCCCAACCTTGTGTGGAGCAGAAGGTCGCTACCTTGTAAACAAGATTCTTCAAGATAGCTCTGATCATTCTCACCGGCACTGGGTGTTGTGAGAATGGTTGGAGCCACTCAAAGACGTGCGTGTGTGTCTGGCAGAGGGAGTCTGTGAGAGAATCTGTGAGCGTATGTGTGAAGGGGAGAGTGTCTCTGTGTGAGAGAATCTGTGTGCGCGCACAAGAGACACACACAATCGGTGTGTGTGTGTGTGTGTGTGTGTGTGTGTGCGTGTGCGAGTGTCTGTGTGAGAATCTCTGTGTGTGAGGGAGAGAGAGAGAGTGTGTGTGTGTGTGTGTGTGTGTGTGTGTGTGTGTGTGTGTGAGACAGAGAGAGAGAGAGAGACTGTGTGAGAATCTTTGAGTGTGTGTGTGAGGGGGACAGTCTCTTGGGGAGAGAATCTGTGCATGTGTGAAAGAAAGACCATCTGTGTGTGTGTGTGTGTGCATGTGCGCGCGTGCGAGAGTGAGAGTCTCTGTGAGCGAATCTGTGTGTGTGAGAGAGACAATTGTTTAACGGTTTCTCAGGATGACGTAGGTGTGTTACCTTTCCCCCAATGTTTTTATGTGCAAACTTGTTCAAAGGTTTTTCGGGGTAACTTGAGTGTGTTACCCCCAATGTTCTTATGTGCACTGTTGTTCAAACTTGTTCAAAGGGTTTACAGAGTAACTTGTGTGTTATTCCCAATGTTCTTATGTGCACTGTTCAAAGGTTTCTAAGAATGACGTAGGTGTGTTATTCTCCAATGTTTTTATGTGCAAACTTGTTGAAAGGTTTTTCAGGGTAACTTGAATGTGTTACCCCCAATATTCTTATGTGCACTGTTGTTCAAAGGATTCTCAGAGTGCTGCGAATGTGTTATCCCCGATGTTTTTATGTGCAAACTTGTTCAAAGGGTTTATAGGGTGACCTGGGTGTGTTATCCCCAATGTTCTTATGTGCAATGCTGTTCAAAGGTTTCTGAGGTTGACTTTGGTGTTATTCCCCATAAAAAGGAAAGAAAAAGTGAAAGACAAATAGAAAAACGAAAGTTGGTTGAAATGGTAGGCAATCACTGCTAGGGAGAAATGGGACTAGTGGGAGAAAGACATTGGATGGGACCTTAGTAAGAGGGCTCTCTATCCCCCAGTGGCAGGGCTTCACGCAGAAGCAAGGAGTTCACAGGGTTAACTAACGTAATCTCCCTCCAATGTTAACTCTAGGAACTTCTTGTTGCTGAGTTAAACCACACCACTGGCTTAACCATTTGGTTGGCTCTGCCTACCGTTGGCCCAGCCTACCATTGACTTGGCTCTGCACATTTCTGGCTCCACCCTCTGCCCTACACATTTGCATAAATTAGTATAAAATTAGAATATGTAAAATTCATGCAAATGATTGCCCTCTTTTCTGCGATGCATCAGTGGCCCCCAACACACACACCACCTTCAGACAGGCAGTCAGCTCCTGGGTGGCCTTGTAGAGTAGCGTCTTGCCAGAAAACACTCTATATCCCCCTCAAAATTTGCCACTTGTAAAAAAAAATACATTCTCTTCCCCCTACACAAACCGGTTTGTTGTTGTGTGTGTGTACTCCTGGTGCCCAGGAGAATCAAAAGAGCTAAATTCTTTCTATAGTATGATCAGCAGCTGGTGTTGAATATGGTCTAAAATGGGGAAGTTACTAAAATAGAGGATGCAAGATGTCAGGTAGCCATACTGATCTCTGACTCCAAAAACTGTTAATTCTTTAGGTTGCTGAAAAAAAGAAATATTCCTTCCTTCTTGACTGTGAATAAATCAGGCCTATAAACAAATATACAGTGTAAACTATGTTTAACCACTGTGTTAATATATTATTTCAGGCAGAGTCTATATGTAACGGGTCAAAATGTTATCTGATATAATTTCAGAAGGGTGAAATCTAAAGCGTGCCTGAATTTTTCACTGTTCTTCTGTGTGGAAGGATTTCGTAAGGGGCTGTAGTCTATGCCATCATTAAAATTAAGTTTCTGCAGTTCAGTGTTCTATCCAAATGATGGGTTATGTCAGTTTAGGGTTCAACAGTATTAAAGGATGTGAATTCACAAAAATAACTGAAAAGGACATTTCACACCTACTCTTTGATTCAATATATAAGGGCTGCACTTAATTATTCAGTAGGACCACCTTGACATTTAAACATATGTCACTCACTTCACAAATATGTCTAGCCCTCCACTCTTCCCAACCCCCTGGCCCCTCTGAAAAGGAAGCTGAGCCTTTTAAGGACATCTGTCAAATGTCAGGCAAGCATGCATAATCTGCAGTGTGCTCCCAGGGTAACTGTTGTATAGTTGCTATTAAACCCTTCAGAAACTAAGGAAATAGCTAGACCTGTTGAAATGCAACACAATACAGGAAGAACTCTCTTTAAATGATTTGTTGGTATGAATGTACAGACCTCCACTTTGAAGCTGGAGTTTTTTGGTCCAACAACAGAAGCAGTAGCAGCAGCATGACACCCGTTGTCATAATTAATTTCTTGGCAATCATTGCTGGAAAAAGAAAGTTAGATAGAATTAAGCAAGCACAAAGTACCCTCTGTCAGTACAGAAAACAAAGTTCAGAAAAGCCTTTGGGAAGATCCAAATTAATTTTGGCTTTACTATGCCCTGTAATTTATTAACCTTAAGCTGTGAACGTCTTGAGAGAATGAAAATAGAATTTCAATGAAACTATGACAAGCCATTCCTCCACACTAAAAATTAGTGGTGGCTCTTTGGACTGCCTCATCATGACCATGATGAGAGTGCAGAGAAGCCCATCTTTTCAAAGATAATAGGACAAATGGGCAGAGGAAATTTTCCTTTGCACATAATGATTTATAATCTGAGTGGCCTTCTATTGCTTCCTGCCTAAAGAATTGTTTCCATATGCAGCGTATTTAATAATATCCAGTCAGATCCTGAATGACCCATCTTTCTGTTTGCAAATTATATTAATGACATAATAACTTATATATAAAAACTGTGTATGCCAGTGCAGTATGTCATGCAATCAATGACAACAAATCATTTTTTCTGGTATTTAATTATTCTTTCACGAGGATGAATCTAAAAAACAGAAGAGTCAGTCAATGAGGAGGCTGCATACATTGTCTCTCATCTTCAGACTTGAAAACTAAGGTTGTCTTTATTGTTTAAATTTTTGCTATTGGAAATCAATTTAGCAATGTAAACAGAAGGGAAAATGTATTCATGGCAAAAAGAAAAAGTTAGTATCTGCAAAATCTAGTCAGAATTGTGTCCCTTTTCAGACTAAGGGCTGATCGAATGAAATGTTTATGAAACAATCATTGCATGCACAAAGTCATAAACATGAGCAGTACTTTGACAAATGATCTTTTAAGAAGGAGTGCGCTATTTCTCCAAACTATAACGTACAGCTTGGAGAGCTGCTGTAAAATCGATGAGCTTTTTTGACAGCTCTAGTTCATTTCCATGCCTCCTGGTAAAAGCTTTAGTTAAACCCCACCTTGCTTGTTCTTCTGAGGAAGATAAAGAAACATCTTTGTGCATGGCATGGGCTCAATTTCACTGGCTCTTACAGGATTGTTTTAGAGGCATTCCAGATTTTCTCATTTCCTAATAAATATAAGCGGGTTGGGTTTTTTTTCTCTCTTTCAACTTCTCTAGATTGTCTACATCAGCCCTGGTTTCTGACAACAATAGTTTTGATTGACCCATCTCAACATAACACAGAACCTCCTTCAGGAGTGGAGACTGGAATTCAGAAAATGCTGCTGGATTGATTTGACAATTGAGATTGTTGGGGTTTTTTTAAAAAAAAACTATTTCCAGTCCAGATGGAAGAGAGGTTTGACATCTGTGATATTGGCTGAGTTTTAAATCTTTTAAAAAGTTTAAAATGAATGAATAGTAAGAACTATTTCTCTGCTCACGGGAGAGCAAAGTGTAGGCACATTGCCTCTGGAGAACATTAAAAGGCATTATGCCTCAAAGGTTATCAACAAACAAGACAATAGTCAACAATAGCCCCCACCAGGTGGGTGTCCACCTGCCTGTTTATTAGGCGTTCACCCCCACCAGGCATGGGGCCACCCCCCACTGAATCCAGAGTCCCCAGTCATGGCGTGGTCTCTGCGCATGTGGAGCCTGCCATGTGGGCAAACGCTAGTTAATGTGTGCACCGACGTGCCCATGTCAAATCAATTAAGTTGCTAGGTCCACCAGCACCATAAAGTTGCTTAGATAATGGTGGGAGCTAATTCCAATAAAAAGTAACCATAGAGTTGTGGGCAGAAATCCTAGAGTGCCAGAGGAGTGACCACTTTCTGCTCTTCTCTCCACTCTCGCTGCCAGTGGGAACTGCCTGCAAGTGCATGAAAGACATACTGGGGGCTGCCCGTTTATTAGGCTGGACATGCAAAACATGTGAATGGGGGCTGCACAGACCAAACCCAGACCACAGTGGGTTAACACCTTGTTAGTTAACATCCAAAAAGGCAGTTCCTTACGGGGCTCCCTTGTTGTGCTGGTGGGATGAGCAATTTGCAACTTTCTTTTTGTGATGCAACGGTGACAGAGCTCTGCCTGCTATTGGCCCCATCTTCCCACAAGTTTGGGGTGCCAGGCAGTATTAATGCTCGAGCTAAAGGTTTGAGCTTTGTATGGCTTCTAGGATTTGGCCTTTAAAAAAAAAACCCTCTCCGTTTGGCTCTTGCTCTTTCTTGAATGCCCCCCCCCCTTTCCAAACAAAGCAAATATGGGATAAACTGCTCAACCAAATGTGCCAAATTTCCCAGTAACACATTTCAACACAATCATGTGGCACTAACTAGCAGGATAAGCTTCACTATCTTGTTGCATTTGCATAAGAAACTGCATTCTTATGGTGAAAATATAAACCAAGATTAACAGTGGAGTAAAAAAGGTTTTAAATGGCTAGAATAGGGACTGTGTAGTTAGACTGGAATAACCCATAAGCATCAAAAGCCAGGGACGAGTGAGGATCAGTTACACACACTGAGCCTCTAATGATCTTCTTACATCAAAAGCCCTTTCAAGACACAGCAACATACCTGCCCTGCAAAGGTTGCTGGACTAGAGGATAATGTAATCATCAGTACAATATCCTCTCTCTTTTGTGAGTACTTTAGGCAAAGAAAAGAAACAGCACTGACTCCAGTATTAAGTTTCATCTTGAACAATACCTCGAAACAATAATGCAGCCTTATTTCTAAAAAGGGCAGTGTTTGCTACCAAGGTTGATACACCTGGGATATTCTGATGTTTCTAATATATTATCTGTGATTTGTTGTTGTTGTTTTGTTTTGTTGGTATTGTTTGTTTGTTTAGAGCATGGGAGTTTATGAATACTTTTAAATCAGCTGAATCTCTTGATTGTTTCATGAGCAGGTATTTATATGAGCTTTATCTCCCTAAACTACTTAATATAAAGAGTAAACTAGTCTGCCTGTGAGAGTATTGACTGAGTTAAGAATGCTGGATTGTATTGCAAAGGAGTTCAGGCCTGTAATGTTATCACTCAGCAGGAATGGATCCCATCAGAAAGCACATGGTGTGCCATGACGTAGTCAGTCTTAGACCACAAAAGCAGACTTTTCTCTGTGAATTAGACAAACCACACAAAAGCCAACAATAGCTAGCATAAACACTATTTAATACTATTCACAGGCTATTGAAGAGATGGGCGTTGACTAAGAATTGCAGCAAAGCCAGTACATTGTTGTCAGATGAAAGGACGCCTAATGAACAGGAAGCATCATTTGAGCAGGCTGACAGTAACCATATAACTGCAGGATTGTGGGACTGGCATTTACCCCAAGGGTCTTTACAGTTAGAAAAATAAAGAGAAATTAAAGCATAAGGGATCCTTTTTTGTGGGCACTTAAAGCCCATGAAGCAACACAAGAAAGTATACAAATTGTCTTTTCAAGATTTGTCTGTGTTCGGTCTCATGAAGATAGCCACTTTGTATAGATACAATATGAGAATTTGGTCTTTTTAATTTGTAAGTCTTATTTTTATATATGAGGAACTAACCCCCCCCCCATTTATCTCAAACTGGGCTATATTAAAGCCCCCACTTTTAAGCTTGTCACCAAGAGCACTCTAGATGTTGCCCCATAAGAGAGAGAAAATAAATGCGCACATTGCTCAACAGGACTTCCATGTAATGTGTTAGTGCATAACAATACATCAATAATATCTTTATGACAGATATCCAACCCATCTCTCCCCACACCCTATAGAAGTTCATGGAAAATATTTGTAACTGATTTTTTAAAAACACATTAATTCTGCATGATACTGGGCAGCCTCGGGAGGTGCTGAGTACCATCCAGTCCACAAAGTTTAATTGGAACTAGGGATACTCAGAACATTGCAGGATAGAGCTCTTACTGCTGAATTTTGTCAGTGGGAATTGTCTGAGTAAAAACTGACAATAAACCCTTGCTTGTTTCTATAAGCACTATTAGTTAAGTATACCGTGGACTGGAGCATCTGTGGGTGAAAACAGACATGACGCTAACCACACTTTAACCACACTTGGTGGTCATTTATGCATGTTGCAGGGCTGTATTGGTGCCCTATGCAGCCATGCAACATGCATAAATGACCACCAAGTGTGGTTAAAGTGTGGTTAGCGTCATGTCTGTTTTCACCCTGTATTTCCCTTCACTAGCTGTGGAATGTGGGAAGACAGGTAGAGAACAGACTTTTAGACTGATTAATTAGTTTTATATCTCCATGCATGTGCTGAACCTGACTTGAGACATTGTTTATGATTATGTGCTAGAGTTATAGTTGCTCTACATCCCTCAGCCTGGCCCATACTTGAGACGAAATAGTCCCTTCAGCCCAGTTCACCTCATTAAAATAAACCCCCAATAAACATGGTAATGGACTAGCTGGGAAACCAGGGAAGCCATCAGGTAAGGTCCCAGTAAGAATACCACGTATATTAATGCAAAGAAATCCTCAAATAGCTCAAGGGTAGAACTGAACATGGGTACCTGCAAACCGGGTATGCCCATTGAATTTCTGGTACCCAAATCAGCTCAACCATATCAAGTACCAATCAGTACCCAACTGCAACCTGATTTGAGTACCCAGTGACCCAGAAGTTTGAATTCTGGTGCCTATTTTAAAACTTTTCTGTCGATTTTACCAACTTCCAACACCTATTTATCAGTTTTCTGTCCTGGAAAGCCAACTTCTGGTCCCAGAAATTTGACTTCTGATCCCAATTTTTTTTTCGGGGTGGGGGGGTCTACCAATCAGTAATCAGAAAATCGGTAACAATAATTGGTAAAAAAAATACCAATTTTTCAGGTATCTCATCATGCACCAGATGCTGTACCCCAAAATGTGGATATTACCCATGGGTACTAAATTAAGTGCCCGTTTTGTCCCTAGAAGGGGAGGCACAAAAGAAAAATGATCGAAAGTGGCTGGCTTGTAGTGAAAAAAACAAAAAAAGAGATAAAATTTCTAAGCACACTGTTTTTTAAAATTTGAGTTCAGGTTGAAAGTGTATTTCCATGTTACTGCAAAGAAATTCCAGAAGGTATATTTGTTTTGCAAAAATACTATCCTTCAAAACACACCACACGTCCCAAAACCTAGAAATTAACATTCAGCCATATAGCTGCTTGCCTCACGTGCCATCTCCCATCCCAATTTCTGCCACCCACTCTGCTTTAACTTTCTTTCCTTGTTTTGTTCTGAACTATGCTTTTGGGTGTACACGAATGATTTTATCAGTTGTTTAGAAAAACAGACAGAAAAGTTTGGAAGGGAATCTCCACCCGCAACATATTAAGTCATGTTGAAATTCTATAAATTCTCCATAATGGAATGGGTTGGCGAAGAGAAAGAGGAGTAATTGATCTTTCTGGTGTTGTGAAACTAGGTGTTTATATCTTGTTTGAAGCTTACATATGTATACATAAAACTTGCAAAATTGCATATGTGACTGTACAGGATAGCAGTACACATAGGCAGATGTGGTATGTTGCAGCACAAGTATTAGAAGTGGATTTTTTCATAAAAACTTGTTATTCTTTCAATATCTTTTTGCCAGTTTTAAAAGCCAAGTTCAGGCTGAGAAGGTAGTGTACTAGTCTCAAGTAGCATTGTAGCAAATAATGGAGCAGAGAACTAGGTAGATATCTTTTGTTCAAGTCCAGACTTTTTAACAATTGGGTTTCTGTCAAGGTGTAGATATTTTTAGCAAAAATATTATTTCTGGGTAGGTTCCACTGGGTGAATGCCAATGAAACATGCTCTTAACTTTAGCTTGTTTTTAAAATGAAGTTTTTTGTTTGAGAAAATTTCAGATTTTTCATGAAAATGTATTTATTTATTTAAATATTTATATCCCACCTCTTCTGCTCCCAGCAGTTTGAG
>QEPC01001394.1:7927957-7939901 GCA_003113815.1 Sphenodon punctatus
CTTTTGCTAATAGGCTGTGCCCTTTTGATAGATTGACAGTGGAAACGGTAGGGCATGTAGTGCTCCACTGTCATCTATATGACACTCTGAGGGAAAAAAATTTGTCAGAGTTGGTAATAAAATTCCCAGGTAGAGCTGATCAAATTATACTTAACTATCTTTTGAACAGCGCTGATGCTGATGTTATCAAGAGTACAGCACGTTTTTTGACCCATGCTTTCAGTATAAGGGAGGAGTTCTTGGCCTTTAAAGTAAATCATCCTGGCTAAATTAATTTACAATAAATCCTGAGCCCATTGTAAAATCTTGGAATTGTTTTATATTAAGTAGTTTTTATATTGTGTATATTTTGTGTTGTATGTTATATGTGTTGCAATGGCCACAGGCTACGCAAATAAATTGAATTGAATTGAAAAAATTGACTCCCCAGGCTGACTCGTGTTACTGCTGGGCTGCTGCTGCTCTCGTCCAGTTGGTGCTTGCTGCTCCCTGCTCCTCCTGGCCCGTGTGCTGCTCAGCTGAACTGGGAACTTCCCTCGTGGCTTTTTCTGATGGGGGGGGAAGCGAGGAGTCTCTTCCCACTGGCATGCACCCCTCTAATGGGTCCCCCGTACGCAGGGAGAACCCATCTCAGGGGGTGCTCTTAGGTGGGAAGAGACTCCTCGCTCCCCTCCACAATCAGGAAAAGCTGAGCAGGGAAGTCCCCAGTTCAGCTGAGCAGTGTGTGGGCCTGGGAGGAGAAGGGAGCAGCAACCAGGACCGGAGCAGCAGCAGCCCATCACAGTCCAGGGAGCCATGTGTGCTGGGATCAGCGTCCTGGGGAATCCCAGGATGCTCCAGTAATACTCACATTTTCAGGCCAATGGACGGCTGTGTACCTCATCAGGTGCCCACTGGGCATGCCTGAAATTACATGTATTACCTGTGAGTGGCAAATGTGTTACCCGCTGCAGCTCTCACTGTGCCCCTTCCTGTTGGAGTGCTATTGGCTAATGTGGGCTGAAGCCTTGATCCTGCAAAGCGTTTCAATCACAGCTAATGTATAATGAGAAATTAGTTTCCGCCTTAACTATGGAATGGTTATTGTAGCCCATAGAAAACTCTAAGGCGGAGAAATGGAAATCGCACATGAAGAGCATAATTGGTATAGCAGTGAGATCCAATGCCACAAATAGCCATTCATAATCATATACAATTAACATATCAATAGTTCTCTTCAGAGTTATAGTCCATAAGCTAAATAAATTCTATTCTAGAGAAGCTTGGCAAACCAGAGTTATTAATTACACCCTTTTCAGAAGCCGATGTAGCACTCATATCCTCTTTTGCCCCTTCATGACAAGTCTGAAAAGTGGAGCAGACTAAGGTGTCTCATTTCATCCAAAGTAAAACAAAAAGAACAGAGACTTGGTTGTTTATGTAGGTCAAACTCGTGGTTTATGAGTAGCTCTACCAACAGGGAAATCAGCTCCTAGAGCAAACTACATTTATATACTGCACCGCCCTGGTTTACCCAGTTGCCCATCCCAAACGGTCATCAGTTTCCAACCCCACCTGGCAATCAAGTGCCCATTCCCTATATTGACCACTCCCAAATGCCACAAAACTATATGCCTCCTACTTCCCCGCTCTGTTGTTGGTCTAGATCGCCCTCCCTTTCTCTACCAGGTCTGTAAGGATGTAGCTAGACTAGGGTTAGGTAGTGCAGCTTCAGGGCCCATGAACTTGGAGGGGTGGGGAGGCATTCTTCCTTCACTGCTGCATCCACTGCTGCTGGGAGGGGCCCATTTCATCTTCTGCACCAGAGCACATTCCATCTTACCTGTAGAAGACATGGCTATTCTGAACTAATCACCACCCTTTTCTCTCTGGCTCATTTCCATGTCACAATTGTATTGGTTCTAATGCTTCTTGGTGGCTTCTTTAGTTCTTTGTAGCTGCCCACTGCCCTACAGTTATGGATCTCCCTCCCCTTGGAGGTTCATCTAACTCCAAGCTTGGTTATCTTCCAGAGGCAATATAAGACCTTTTTGTCTGGCTAGGCATTTGGCAGGCAGGGGTAGGGACTGGGAGTTGTGGGTTAGGGGGGTTTACCTGTTTTTACTTGATTTTATTTGGGTATTTTAATACTTGGTTTTATCTTGTGTATTTTGAATAGGTTTTTCTATATTGTAAACCTAACCTGCCCTGAACCTTGAGAAAAGGGTGGGATAAAAATATTAATAAATAAATATTTAGAGGGTGTGACAGATAAGGGAAGACTTCTTCTGGATACAGGCACACTGGGTTTTCAGAATTTCACCAGTCAATAGGGTTCTGCCTACTATTATCTAAAGAATTCCTGAAAACTTAGGAATGAAGTAGCTGTTGTTTTCAGAAGTAATTGTGCTAAACAAATTGGAGGAATGCCATGGCGCTGAGTGTAGGACCTTACTTTGCTTGGTCAAGTGTGTATATATATATATATATTGCCCTTTTGAGAGTAAAATTTTTTAAAAGCATCCCTATAATTTCTTCCCACTAATGATGTTTAAAGTTAAATTGCATGTGCTATATGTGGACCAGTTCATTGCAGTGGAATTTTCAGTTCTCTCTCTGCTGCAGCAAATCCAGCATAGCTACTTATTTAAGCCACCTTTGACAAGAATGCCCTTGGCTTCAGCTTTTGTGCAAACAATATCAGTAAATATAGCATCTTTCTTACTAGGGAAGATGACAATTTAAGAAGATGTAAGATACGTACACTAAATATTGTCCAAAGGTACCCCTTCCTGGGGCTTGTATTTAGTATTAGCTTAAGTACCTAAGCATAAATATTAGCCAAAAACCTTTGCACTTCTAAAGCTTTCTCTGCTGTCTGTCCCAACCTCTAGTTCTTTTAGTCTCAAAGAGGTTCAAAATTCTTCTCGATCTTTTTTGGAATTAGTAAGCTTAACCTGCTAGTACGACGCAACAAAAATATTTGTAATTGTAACTTTCTATGCAGCTCTCCGCCACCTGACACCCGAATTATTAAAGAGAGGATCCTTATGCATTCTTCTAGAATTTTCTGCATCTTTGCAGATTATCCTCTTCCTTCAAGTCTCTATCACTTGAGGATATTTTCAATATACTAATACACTACTGTTAATGAAAGCTTCAATAAGGGCTTCAGGACACTTTCTCCCTTCCCTGCTGATTAGTCAGACAAGGGCCATCAGAAAATAGTTTCAGCTGCTAGTTACTTAATATGCATAGTTTTTGTTCCATGACACAGTCTGTTCCAGGAGAGAACACGGTAGTTCAGGTCTATTCCTCAGTCCAAGATGTCTCAACAAAAAGGGGATATTAAGAATGCTAAGTCCTTTCCCCAGGAATTGTTTCCTTAGAATTCTTGTCACTGTCACCACCCATCTAAAAAAAAAAAATGTTACAGTTTTTCTGAGTTATACAAAAGGTAAAAGCATGTTGAGACAAAATTGCTGCACCAAGAATAACCTTGGGTGTTTTTAGCCAAGCGCCTCTCCACCCATCACCCACCCATCATGCATGTTACAGGGCTGCATAGGGCAACAATGCAGCCCTGCAACATGCACAATGGGTGGGTAATGGGTGGGGAGGCGCTTGTCTAAAAACACCCTTGAAGAAGTCAGGGTTATCTGAGGATAGCACTTCAAACTACCCTTTACATTCAGATGGCATATGAGCACTTCAGGAGAGGAAAATTGTAAGGAATGCTGCTTATCCTGGGGTAAACATGTTCATACAAAACGCTTCCCCTGTGGAACCATATTTTTCACAGTGAGTTGATGTAGGGTACTTTGCCACAAAACTCTTCACAGAAGGGTAAAGAACTCCAGGGTAATTTTAGTGTTTCTTGTAAACATGACCTAAGTCTGGAGTATCAGTTCAGTCTTGCCCAGCCCACAGTTTACATGGTTGAAAAGGCCATGAAAATCACCTGCTGCCAAACAAAGAATCTTTGCAAAGCTCCTTATAAAGTTCAGGGCTGCAGCTAAGTGCGCCTGCACCATCATAGCCACATAGTCCTCTCCGCCAATTAAAATTGTATTCATGTGACGTTACAGTTAGGGTAAGACAAATCGCTAAATCAGAGTGAGCATTTCCTTCTAGAGCCTATGCCAAGCAGCAGCCTGTAGAGAATGATGAATGCTGATGTGCTATTAATGTACCCTTTTTTTATGCACGCTGTTGTATGCTTCTCACCTATGGGCTTTAGTTCTCAACGTTTCATCATCCAGGTTGTGGAGACAATGGGCACTTTCATTGGGTTCTCCTGTTGCTTGGCAACTGTGGGGGATTGGATGAGGTCTAGCCGATTGAAGTTGAATCCCAACAAGACAGAGATGATGCTCATTGGTGGGGTCGATGATTTAGGCGAGGGTGGGGGCTACCCGTCATTGTTGGGGACTGCCCCATTTTGGCATCTCTGGTGCAGAGCTTAGGGGTGCTTCTGGATCACCAGGTGTCAGCTATGGCCAGGCCAGTCTTTCACCAGCAACATCTGGTGAGACAGCTCTGTCCTTATGTCTCAGACTCTGACCTCACCACCATCATCCATATATTTGTCACCTCAAGGCTGGGCTACTGTAATGTGCTCTACGTTTTATTTTTTACTTTTTTATATTTATTTTACTATTTTTCTACCCCGCCCCCTCCTGCTCACAGAGCTGCTTGGGGCAGCTTACAAAATGCACAACCATAATAAAAACACACATAAAGTATCATTAAAAACATTAACATTATAAAAAGAACTAAAAGGGCAGAATTCCCCCTCCCCACCGGTTTCCCTCTCCAAAGGCCCGGCGGAACAGCCAGGTCTTATACTGTCTTAGGAAAGAGGGGAGGTTTGGGGGCAGGTGGGCCTCCATCAGGAGGGAGTTCCACAGCCTGGGAGCGGCCACTGAGAATTCCCTCCCCATCGTCACCACACGGGTGACCCAGGGGACTTCGAGTTGGGTGTCCCCAGCCGACAGCAGGGGCCACAATGCAATCCAGGGCCTAAGGTGGTCCCGCAGGTAAACCAGTCCCAGGCCATTTAGCGCTTTATAGGTCATTACGAGCACCTTGAATTGGGCCCGGAAGATAATAGGCAGCCAGTGCAGAGAACGGAGCACCGGTGTAATGTGCTGCCGGCGAGCCACCGCATTCTGCACCAGCTGCAACCTCTGTTGGGCTGCCCATGGTGATGGTCTGGAATGATGGAATCTGCAGCTGGTGCAAAATGTGACTGCCCATCTGCTTACTGGAATGGGTCGCTGGGAGCACATTACACCAGTGCTCTGCACTGATTGCCTATAGTCTTCCAGGCCCAATTCAAGGTGCTGTTTTTGACCTATAAAGCCCTAAACGGCCTGGGCCCTAGCGACCTGAAGGACCAGCTCCTGTGGTCATCAGGGGGCACCCTCTTGGAGGTTCCCCACTATAAATGGGTGGAGACTGAGAGGAGGGTGTTCTCAGCAGTCGCTCCTGCACTCTAGAACTCACTCCCGCTAGAGATCCGCCTCAGCCCAGACCTCCTTGCATTTCGGCATTAGTGTAAGACCTGGCTCTTCTTCCAGGTGTTTGGTGGAGGGAATGCATGAAGGGTGGTCCTGGGTAAGGGTGGGTTTTTGTCTGTTTATGTATGCACACTTTTGATTGTTTATGATTTTACTGGATTGTTGTTTTAATGGTTTTATATTATACTTTTATTATTTATTAATTGTGAGTTGTTCCGAACTGCTGGAGGCTGAAAAGGTGGAGGGATGTAAAATTATAAATAAATAAATAAATAAATTGATGGGAGTGGTGTTCGTAATTTTGTACTGGATCTTATGGAAGGATATCCAGGACACTTAAATCATTCGTTAATCTAAAACAGGGAGTATTTAAATCATTGGATAGTGTGTTCAGAGTCTGTACCAACACTCGCTCATCTCAGATTCAGCTGAACTTTCACAACCTAAATACAAATCCTGTGTTTCCAAATGCCATACCTCCAGTTGGAGAGGTATTAAAGAATAGCCTGCTAATAGAATCTCACAGTACTGTAGCTGCAAAGAGGGGCATAGCTGGGTTGGAACACACCTTCATTCAGAAGATGGAAATGCCCCCTTCAGATTTAACCAGATATATATTCCTCCTCACTCCCCCTTCGGGGGAGTGTATTTCTCAAAGTGTCAGGGGAAGATCTGCTCCAGCTGGTGCCCGGGACAGGTTGTTGGCTCCTCCACTTTTAGGGAGGGGGCGGGGCTTGGAGAGGCCAGCTTCCAGGTCACTCCCTCTAATACAGGGAGCAGCCGGGGGTGTGTGTGCAGGTCATGGCAGGAACAACAGCAGGACCCTCTAGCCACACCCGAGGTGGGATTTTGGCCGGCAGCAGAGGCGGAGGTGGAAGGAACAGCAGCGTCGGGGCTAGCCGTGATGGAGGTGATATGTTAAAGTGGGGGCAGAGGATGAACATGGGGGTTTGTTGGGACCAGCTCCTCCCCTCACCCCCCTGGAGACTGTGGATGAGAGCACCCTCCATCTGTTTCCCCCCCTTGGAGATAGGGGCTGAGGGTACCTTTTGCCTAACCCCCCCTTCATGAGGGTTACAACTGAGGGCTTGCACCATCAGTTGTCCCCCCCCGTGGACTTCGATCAAGGACGCTCTGCAGGTGTTGTGGGTCGGAGCCACTGTAGTCGGGGGTATTGCTCCTCGATCTCCCCTTCAGGGGCGTGTACCTGTCAAAGTGTCAGGGGAAGATCTGCTCCAGCTGGTGCCCGGGACAGGCTGTCAGCTCCTCCACTTTTAGGGAGGGGGTGGGGCTTGGATAGGCCAGCTTCCGGGTCGCTCCCTCTAATGCAGGGAGCGGCCGATGGCCGTTCCGGCGGCCATGCCAGGGGCACATGCCAAAGGGGCACGTCCAAAGGGGTCGGCCCATTGGCTGGGCCAGATGGCTGGGGCCAGCAGATGGGGCCAGGGTTATTAGTATTTGGTGGGAGGGGGAATATATATACATAGCTCATGAGAGGACCCTCCCTCCTGGTGAGAGCAGGAGGGTGAGGAGAGGGCTTCTCTCTGGTGGCAGCAGGGAGAGGATAGAAAGTAGCTGAGGGTGGAGATTGGTTTGGTTGGTAATATATGAGAAGAGGGGAGGGTTTATATTGAAATGCTGCCGTATTTTGTGCTGGGGTTTATTAGAATTATACTAGTTGCTAAAGGAAATACAGGGGGATTTTGTTGTCATTATTGATTGCAGTTTGGCATATTTCTGGTGCATTGTTGCACTATATGTCTATTATGTATTTTGTTTATGCTGTGAGCCACCTCGAGCCATCTTTGATGGGAGAGCGCGGGATATAAATTAAAATGGAAATGGAAAAATGGAAATATAGTCATAGCCCCTGCCCAGGAGATCTCAAGCCCACACTGCCACAGTCCTCCTTTCTACTTGAGGAGCAGAGGTAGTGCAGGTAGGAGGGTTCCACTGCTGGAGGCTGGGAACCCTATGGTGATCTGGCTGGGTGCTAAGGTAGCAGGAAGTGGTGGTGGTTGAGCCCTGACAAGGCCGCGGAATGGAAGCACAGCACTGGGCAGCTGAATGGAAAAATGGAGACAGCAAAAGGCAGCGGTGGCCAGTCAGGATGTTGATGTCGGAATGTGGTGGAAGAGGAGTCAATAATGCACAGGCAGTTGCACCAGATGTATGCATGTGCATTCCATGCGTGTAGGTTCCCCAGGGGGCCAGGCTAATGGGCCATGGTGCAGCTGCACATGCTGCACCTATTATAACTAATCCCCTGGCCACAGACATGCGAGCACATCTTGTTATGATTTTAGATGCATTCATTGATTTTATGTTTGTTACTCAACTTACTGTAGAAAAGACACGGAAAGCGACTATGGCCCTTTTTACATGGGCTGCGGTGCGGGGGAAACCATGTGCTCTGTGGTCTGTGTGTGCTGCATGGGGGGAAGATGTAGACAGGTGCACACCCACTCCCCACACATATCCATGCATGGAGGCACCTCCATTTTTCCCAGTGAGTCCAAGCATGGGGATGTGTGGGGATACGTGTGCATGGGAGCACGCACACCCACCCCTGCGGGATTTACATGAGCAGCATTCACCCACATAGCATGCCGCCCATGGAAAAAGGGCCTATATTTTAGTAGCAATTGTATATATATGGGGTGGGACTTGGGGCAAAAAACCGGTTACTGGTTTTAAAAAATCAGTTTACCGGATTAAAACCAGTATACTGGTACTGGTTTTTCCCCATTGATTTAAATGGGGAACTGTCCCCATTGAAATCAATGGGGAAAAAACAAATACACCCCCCACCCACCCTGCCCAGCCTGGATTTTTTTAAATTTAATTTTAACCCAAAGTCTGGCTGCTAGTGTGGGCTCCGGGCTGCTGCCATGTCAGCAGCGGTGACCCAGACCCCACAACAGCAGGTACTAGGCGATCCCTGGGGTGAGGGGTGGTTTAACACCCCCCACCCCAGGGATCACCCTACCCCCACCCCACCCAGGGATCGCCTTAGTTGTCCTCTGGTTGGTGGCGGCAGCAGCAGCAGCATGGCACGGGTCCAGCTTTCAGCGCTAGTGACTGGCTTCAGTGCTTTACTAGGCCTTCCGGGGAACTTCCGGGTTTCCCTGGAAGGCCTAGTGAAGTGCTGAAGCCAGTGCCACTAGCGCTGAAAGTCGGACCCGCGCCATGCCATTGCTGCCGCCCGGAGGGCAAGTAAGGCGAACCCTGGGTGGGGAGGTAAAGTGATCCCTGGGGTGGGGGGTGTTACATCACCCCCCACCCCAGGGATTGCCTAGTACCTGCTGGTGCGGGCTTTGGGTCACCGCTGCCGGCACGGTGGCGGCCCAGAGCCTGCACTAGCAGCCGGACTTAGGGTTAAAATTAAATTGTAAAAAATCCAGGCTGGGCAGGGTGGGGGGTGTCCCCCCCTTCCACCTGCGCAGCCTGGATGGGGGAGGGAAAGTGGGGTTTTTTTTGTTTTGTTTTTACATTGCAGCCATTCATTTCAGTGGCCGCAATGTAAAAAAATCCGGCACGGGGAACCGGTACCGGTACCCCAGATTACCGGGTTAATCCAAAACTGCCGGTACAGCAAAATACTGACAGTTTCGGATATTGGGGGAACCGAAATTCCCACCCCTAGTATATATGTAGTGGTCTCTGCTATCTGTAATAGTACTATAAACAGAAAAATTTAAAAACAGGCAACCAATTTATGTTTGAAAGAACATAAATCTGTAACAAGAATTTATTTCTAGTTTAAAAGTTTTCATTATCATTTATTTATTTATTTATTTATTTTATTTTAAAAACTTATTACACACACACACACACACACACACTGCAGCCACAGGCAGCTCGGGGTGGCTTACAACAATTAAAACAATTAAAACACATAATTAAAAGGAGGAAATAGAGAAAACAACCACCCCTACCGCCCCCCCATCACCCTCTCCCCTGCCAAACACCTTCTTGCAACTTTTCCGAAAAGAAAGGCGATCCAGTGCCAGCCAGGCCCCCACCAGAAGGGAGTTTCATAGTCGCGGCACAGCCATCGAGAACGCCCTCTCCTGCGTGGCCACCCGAGAAACTTGGAGGACCTCCAGCAGGGCATCCCCAGATGACCGCAGGGGCCTTCAGCTGCTGCACCAGGTCAACCGCCTCATCCGCCAGCTTCCTGCCCTGAGGGCCACAATCCTGCCCCTGGAGAATCTCCTCCAGCCTCCTCAGGAAACACCTGGAGGAGACTAAAGTCAAAGAATTGGCTAGCAGGGAGGGAAGTTCTGAAGAAGAATCAGACATGTCCCAAAATCGTGATGGCAGATGGACTTTGTAGAGAGACATGTGGGAAGGCAGAACATATTTGCAAGACTGAAGATGTAAGACAATCCCAGAGTGAATGAGAGGACAAAAATGAGGCAGAATGAGAAATAGAAATTCTTGGGTGAAGAGTGTTGCAGAGTAATAACTGATTCACAATCAGTAAGGACAAATGCAGCTGAAGGTTTTAAAAACAGAACTTTACTTAAGCTTTCTCAGGCACAGATCCTTAGTTGCATCTAACTAGTAAGAAGACAAAATGGAGACTGAGACAATGAGAGAGAAGGGAAGAAGGAGTGGTTACACAAAGGAATTCAACTGCAAAACCCCATCTCCCTTCCATGTACATATAAACATAGCAGCGCCATCTGGTGGTTCTATAGTCAATTACTGTTCTTAATGCAGCAGGCATTAACTTATGGATGTTGCATATGCCAACAAAGAGAACAGTTTAAGGGATGGTAGGTGGAAAATATGGGTGAACACAAATGAGATATTAGCCTGTTGGAACTTGTGTTTGGACTGCGGAACTCCCACACAGTCGCCACACACATTTGGTGTGTCAAGCATAACAAATGGTGGTGGAAAATTGAGGGAAAATGATGGAAATAATGTCCTGGAAAGTCCTGGAAATTCATCAAAATGACACCCCCCCACACCCATACTGCTGTATCTTCCCTTTTTGCTTTATGGAGCACTGTTTTGGACTGCTCCAAAAAGTGAATGTACACATTCAAAGCACCAGTGAGAGCAAGAGCTGAGGGAATGCTTGCTCCTCAGACTGCTCTAGGTGCTGCGCCTAGGACCCTGTGGTCCTGATGGATTTGTCTATGGACAGAGACTGTGAGCACTCCAATAGATGGGAGGTGGCCACGTGGTCGCATGTTGGTCCACATTAGCCAGCATTATCCTGTACGGCGGACTCCACATTCTCCGAGAGTCCGCCGTGAGTGGAGGCTGGAGATGGCCCTGTTTCCAGTGGGGGCAAACGTCTAGCAAACACTAGGGAAGGGCGAACGTGGTTCGGCAGTTCGGAGTTCGACCCGAACTCAGCCTGTTCGGACGACCGAACTCGAATACGAACATGAACGCGAACATACCGAACAAACCGAACACCGAATGGCAAAATGGCCGAACAGTTCGGTCAGTTCGGATTGCGTTCGGGTGGCAAAAAAAGGTTCACTGGAAGGTCAAACATGACAGGGAGGTGTCAGTCACTGAGCAGCAGACTTCCAGGCACCAGGTGTGGAGAGGCTTGCAAGAAAGGAAACTAATTATCTGCCTCCCCCCTTCCCAAAACCTTCTGAGCTAGTCACTGTTCCTGAATATCAGGCACTGAGTAGGATTTTTAGATTGCTTTAAGTTTCATTTCAGTTTTGTACTGAAATGAAAGTTAAACCATAAACTGAAACCTTGTGTTATGTACTGTACAGACTCATTGAGTATGTATGTATTTCACTACAGACTCCTCTTCTGTTTGTGATTCCCCCATCCCATATATATATATATCCCATATATATATATATATATATATATATATAGCTTGAGTTATATATATATATATAACTCAAGCTAAACATGGCCAAGACCGAACTCCTCATTTTTCCTCCCTCCCCTTCCTCTCCCTCTAACCTGACCATCTCCATCAATGGGGTCACCATTCGTTCTGTTCTCCAAGCCCGCAGCTTGGGCTTCATCTTCGACACGCACCTCTCTTTTAAACCTTACATTGACTCTGTGGCCAAATCATGCCGATTCGCTCTCCTCAACATTGCCCTCATCCTCCCATTTCTATCTATCTCCTCGGCCAAAATCCTTGTTCATGCCATGGTTATCTCTCACCTCGACTACTGCAACCTCCTCCTTGCTGGCCTCCCTCTCTCTCACCTGTCCCCCCTTATCGCAATCCAAAACTCCGCCACCAAGGTCATTCACTCTGCCCGTCACTTCGACCATGTGCAGCCTCTCCTCCTCTCCCTTCACTGGCTCCCCCTTCCTGAACGTATCCTGTTTAAATTCCTGGTTTTCACGTTCAAATCGCTCCACGACCAAGCTCCCCCTTACCTCTCAGACCTAATTTCCCTATGCATGCACGCGCTCTCCGCTCTTCCGTTGTCCCC
>QEPC01001394.1:7948272-7989585 GCA_003113815.1 Sphenodon punctatus
CCCCCCCCCCCCCCCGAGGTGTGTTCAGGAGGGACGGGGTACAAATGCAACAAATAAATAAATAAATAAATCCCCATCAGGATAGTATGTGGATCACTAAGCCTCACTGAGGCAAGATCCCTATCATCATAGGGTGCCAAGTGGTTGTAGGGAGCCTCAGGCCAATTCCCACGCACACTCCTTTGATAACCCACATCAGTAAGGGGGAATGGGTAACTGATGTGCAGCTTGTGGGGGGAAACCAGGAAGGGGGACCCAGGTGCTGGGGAGAAGGGAAGGGGGGATGCACATGGAAGGGGGAACCGGGGAGAACTCACCCATGCTCTCACACTCTCCACATGCACTCAAGGGTTCACAAAAGGGTTCCAACACTCGTTCACTAATTCAAGTAGGCAAGAACTCAAAACCCGTAGCAATACAATAGGCAAAATCACAATCAATCACTTAGCTTCCTCTCTGGTTGGTCTCTCCACATCAATCACCAGCGCCGACTGAACTGCGGCGCTGATTTTTCTCTCTGAGGTCCTGCCCCCCGCACGTGCCTGGAGGCGCGCTGAGCGGTGTATGGGGTGTGTGGCCTCAGCCTGACAGGCCGCCCCGGCCCAGCGTCCTGTATGTGCAGCAGGTGCACCTGGGGCTTCCCCCCTGTGCACCCGCTGCACAGGGGGGAAGCCCCAGGTGCCGTGGCAGACCCCCACAGCCGGCAGCGCCGCGTTTGACTGTACCTCAAGGGGGGAAGGTGAGTCCGTGGCCCTGCTCTGGGGCTCGTGCCCCCGTCATGGGCGGCCCCGGCAGGGGGCACTGACAACCAGCTTCATATGCAGCAATTACTCACCATAGTACTGTTCTGTCAGCCTGAAGAATGACCTTTTTACTCTTTTCACTTGTTGCTCCACTCACCTCATACAATGAAGCAAAGATAGGTGCATTGTTTTCTGCCAGAGGATCATCGAATGGTTCTGAGCCTTCTGCAGTCAATCGTCAAGTGATGAATTCATTAAACTTTTCCTGGCCCATCCTTCACACATCAAGAGCATCTTGTATCTTGAAAGTAGCAAGATCCTTAGTTGCTATGTTCTGAAGCACTGAAGGCTGATCACGCAGTTTGAAAATTCTGAACCTTTGCAATGTTTCCAGGAGGATGTTCTCATCATCAATGAGAGAGAACCAGGACATTAGCTTCACAAGTCACTACAGAAAATTTCATGCTTAAACCTGTCCATTTGTAGCCCATCATTTATACTATCTCAGGCACCTTTAACCCCTCCACTCCCCATTCCAGGCACCCTCTCAATGACTCACCCACCCCTTTTAATTGGATTTGCCCCACCCCACATCCTCTACACTATCATCTCACAATCACAGGCACCTTACTCCCTTCCACTCCCCTTTCCAGGCACCCTCTCAATGACTTGCCCCATAATACCACACCTACTCCCTTACAAATACATACTTCTTCCCCCACCTCTCTCTGTCCCCACCCTCCCATGATGTAATGCTCCCCAGCCTCTGCATATAACCCCCGTGCCTCGCTTTGCTCAGTGTACAACTTGGATTTCTGACTTGCCTTACAAAGGATCCTGTCAGGTCCGAAAGCTTGCAAACCTCCACCAACCTAAGTTGGTCCAATAAAGGATATATCTACACTACTTTGTCTCTACGACCTCATCATCAATGTCTCGCTTCTTTCTACTATTAGCCTCATTATGACAGAATTCACCATGGTCACTAAAATGAAAAAGTTTGAAAGTGTCACCAGCAAATTCTGATCTGAAGTTGAATGAGAGCAAACACCTATTTAGTGCTGTTGTTGTTTTTGTAATCCCAATGATTCCTCCTGCCTTTTTTCTATGGTCAATAAGTCATTCTTGAGCGTGATCTGGATCCACATTATTGAATTTGCAGCCCGCTTTGTTTTACAATGAAGTTACCATTCTTGAATTCATCACGAACTTCTTGTGGAAGGTTATGCATCTCTGCAACAAACACTGACCCCATCTTGAATGGTTGTGTGATCATAGAGATGGAAGTAAGGCAACATCAGTGCGTATGAGTGCAAAAACCCCAACAATTAACCTATTAAAGAACATTTTGCTGTACCACAATACACAGTTAACAGTTTTTCCTATTACGATCATTGGCAACACTGCTCACCAAATCCATATCATTTACCTCTAGCAACAGGTTTGAAAACAAAAACTAAAACAAAAATGACTATCATGTTTGATTTTTTTTTTAATGTCTCAATACACTAGTTTTCATCAATTTTGATTTTTAATTTTGGTGGTGCCGGGCACACCAACATGCTCCAATGAAACCATTTTTTACTGGAACTAGAGCCTGAAATACTAAATTTTCAGCTTGGCAAGAGGCAGATTTAGTTTCAGGATATCGAAAACATTAAGAAACAGTTTTTTGCTTGCTTCTACCCCAAAATGCTTCTTCTAGTCACTTTTTTTCTATTTTGGCTGCAGACTATTTCTGAGCTAGGGGGAAAATTGATTAGTGAGTTATTTATTATGTTGTCAACTATGACCCCCACCCCCCAGCAACCCAACAGGAGTTTTTAACTCCCACCAATTCCAAAAAATGAAAAGAATGGGAAGGAGCCTTTTTTTAAAAAACATATAACAGCATCAGGTTTACAGTTATGAATATGATAAAAAGGGATAATGAAGGTGGTAGAACTACTAAAATCTACTAAGGGGAGATTTATTTTTTATTATTATTATTATTATTATTATTATTATTTTAACTAAACAACAGAAATACCTACAACAGACAAAGTCAAAAAGTTCAAGTTTAAGAGTGATGAGATTATTTAAAAGCTATTTCCACTTGCTTATTTTCCTGCAAGTGATTATCTACCAATGCTAGCACTGTCACACAGAGCCCTCTTCAGGGGAGTAGTTCACTGTAACCAACCAAACAAAAGACACCAACAAACACAAACCAAACAAGGCCCTCAAGTCTGTTAGGATAATACAACATAATGAAATCTATTATCCAGCAATTCTAAAGCAACTTCCAAAGCACAATGGTTCCTAGTGTTTGGGATGAGTTTGACTATTAAATGGACAAAATTCTGTTTGAAAAACTGTGGTTGCTTTCTACTGCAATGGAAATTTTCATTGCAGTTCTTTAGAATTAGTGTGCATTTGTGTCCTTTTTTCCTTTGGCCATCCTTCATTCCTGTGATGAAAATTACTGTTTTGACGTAGGCAAGCATTAAGAAACAACAAACAAAGCCCAGTTCTCACAAAATTAACACACTCAACAGTGTTAGTAATCTTTGTCACTCTCTTTTTCACACACTTACCCCACAGGTCTGGCTGACAAACATTACCCACTGCCAACAGCATTACAGCCGGAAACTCACTCCCCATGTTGCATGTGCTGAATCCTAACTAGGGACAGCACAGACTTCTTACATTGGCTCAGACTTCCTAGAAAGGATGACTATATAGCAGTCAATTTTCAAGAACTTTCTTTATATTTCACATTAATTAGAAAGCTTTCTTTTTTCTTTATCTTTTTTTATTATTAAAGGGGGAAATACTACTTGTTTACAACTCCATTTTAGTTGGAAGTATGTAAAAATATTAAATTTTACTTTAAAAAGGTGCATAGTAGATATCATCAGTCATGTAGGTATTCATACTAAGGATACACTAGGTCAGCTCCAGAGCTAGCAGCTGTTATGAACTGCAGAAGCAAATTAATGATTCAATAACAGTAAACTATGAGGAAAAAGCAGAACTTCCCCCCCACTATCCCATTGCACAAAAGATTCCCATGCCCACGTGTGGGAATAGGTGAGGGGTGCCTGTGTGACTGCTGCAGCAGGTGTGTGGAGGTGCGTCCACACTCCCGTGCTCCACCCATCTCTCATGCATGGAGCCATTGACTAAAATGGTGATGCCTCCAAGTGTGGAGATCGGTGGAGGAGAGTGGAGATGGGTGCACATCCATGTAACAGCTGCCCATGCACCACATACCCACCACATCACACTTTAAAGCTGGATTCTAGTGATCCATCTGGTAAACGGCCATCTCTTCTAGGATTTATTTTTTTTTAAATATAAATTTTCTCTTTATTGATAGTTCAAAGGAGAATGTACAAATGCACGTATTTAGTATCATTACATATTATCATAACACACATTTCCTGTCCTGTACAATCTCCAAGAGCTTACATTCTAAACCTTTAGGAACAGTTTTTTCTGTATTAGTTTGTATAATATCCATTTTTGGTAGTCAGTTGCATTACAGTCAATATCAAATTTGTGTGTCATACAGGTCTGTTTAACACAAATAAAGTATTTCTTTCAAAAATAATGATCAAATATTGTCTTGTTGTTTTTTGCAAATTCTTCCCCTTCTATGGCTGCTATAAACGAAAACCAAGTTGCCTTGAAGTTCTCATGCTTGTTTTTGAGATTCGCCATCAGTTTCTCCAAGGAACCATATACAACTGACCCACTCCTGAGATTTCCAATGCCTAACTATCACATTAGCTGCTGCTAAACGTAAGACTTTGCACAAGTCCTGAAGGCATTTCAAGACTCCCTCATCCGGGTATATCCCTAATAGCATCATTTCAGACTTGAAAGGAACTAATGTATTCGTTACTTTATTCATAAAAACCCATATTTGTCTCCAAAACTGTTGAACAAATATGCAGTCCCAAAGACAGTACATCAGGGAACCCACTTACCTTTCCAACATAAACCCTTTGGATCCACCCCAATGTATTTCAATTGTACGGGAGTCAAATAGTACCTAGCAGAAATTATTAGTTGTGTTTCTTTCACTTCCATTGCTGATGCACAATTTTGCATAGGATTCCATATTTTTTAATCTCTTTTTCTGTGAATTTGCAGGCCAACTCCTGTTCCCATTTTTAATGTAATTATTTCCCTTGAACTATATAAACCCCTTCAACTCTTTATATATTCTTGAGTGTTTACACTTTGTACCTGTTAAGTTAAATATGGTTGATTCTATCCCTAGGGGCACCCATGCAAAGCTCTTTATTGAATCAGAGGCTGCAAAAACACTTTTCAGTTGGACGTATTGGAACATATTAATTTTACCTAGAAGTAGTAGTAGTTATTTATTGTTTGACCATAGGTCGTAACAAATATAAATATAGAGTAAGAACAAATAAAAAGCAATACATAACAAAATGTTGTATAATGCTTACAAAAAGGTCGTAACAAATATAAATATAGAGTAAGAACAAATAAAAAGCAATACATAACAAAATGCCATATAATGCTTACAAAAAATAAAAATAAATTAATACACATCAATTCCTATGGACTAAGAGTGGGTTAAGACCTACTATAACCTGGGTGGGAAGGGAAGCTTGCTCAGGTATAATTCTCCTAGCGCTTGGGACCTGGCCCATAATAGGGACCACTCAGCTGTGAGCTCACTTCCCCAACCTGCCTTACCCTTCCCATAGGTTACACAGATAAACATTCAACCCCTAGGGGTAATCTACTTTAAATGTAAGTGTAACTGCCTTACCCTTCTTGGGGCTTATGTTGGCGACACTTGACCCCTGTGTATAGCAAGGAAGAGGAGGAGCAAGCCTTCCCCTACTCGGGGCTTAATAGTCTCCCAAACAACGTTACCCATCCCAGGGGCTACGGAGATCAACACTTGACCCAAGGGTAACCTTTAAATAAACTACCTTTCCCTTCTCGGGGCTTATGTTGGCAACACTTGACCCCTGTATAGCAAGGAAAAGGAACAGGCCTTGCCCTTCTCGGGGCTTGAGGTGGCAGCTCTTGGCCCCTGATGGTATGAGTAAAATTAGCCTTTCCCTTCTCGGGGCTTGTGTCGGCAGCACTTCACCCCTGCAGGTAAATGAATATCAATTTTAGGACGGAAGTACCCCAGGGTTAACTTTTAAATGTATGGATACATACAATGCTGATTTGGTCGAGGGGTCAAAACAAGCACAAAACAATAACAACAAATAGGAAATATTCACAGTGTTACCACTCAGTCACTAGAGTACACTGTAACTGATAAGTATATACGAGTAAACATAACTAATAAACTTGATAAAAAAGCTAATCTGTCCCCTTCGATTAGCAATATTATGAGGAGGCTTCAAGGTCCAGGGAGACTAGTAATAAGGAAGTTCAAGGAGATCAACAAACGCTACCAGCAGTGTCCTTGAAGTCCACATTTTTTTGCCTGCAACGGACAGCCTGAGTAATGTAGGATGCAATGTCTTTTATGTCCTGAGGTGACGTGCTAGTTAACAGCAAACATAGCAAGAGCTCTGTAGAAATGTCCGGAAACCTTTGAATAAATGGCAACAGATATTTTCTCCTCAAGGCATCGTAAAGATGGCACGAGAAAAGGATGTGGGTGACTGTCTCGACCGCTGCGTGGTCGAATGGGCAAACCCTATCCAGGAAGGGCATTCCTTGAATCCGTCCCTCAAGAACCCGGCAGGGGAGGGGATTTACGCGAGCCCTAAAAATAAGCCTCTTGGCTCTAATTGTGATAGGGGCACCCAAATAGATGGGGATCTGTCCCTGAGCAGGCATCCATGTCAAGTAGGAACTGACATGAAGAGAGGAGTTAATAACGGCTATTTCTGTCTGCCTATTGATATCGTTTGCTCTTAGCTGGATTTCTTTCCAAATTGCCCCTGATGGTTTGTGTCCCAGGTACTCAACTGAGAGTCCTATGGTACGTAGATCAGAGCAAATTTTCTGTTGCCAGGGATTTATCTAGTATTAAATTCTCCAATTCTTGTATTTTTTTAAAATTTACCCTCAATAAATAATTGACTTACTTTATTTATTCCTTGTTCTTTGAGTTGGGTCCTCAGCTGGATAGCCACTGCTTTGTCCCTTATGCATAATCTCTCAACTGGAGAATACGAGGATGTGTATCGCTTATCAGCAAGCTTCCTTTGTATTAATCTCCAGTGTCTAAACACTGGCTGTATAAATAGATGTTCTCTTATTAATTGAGAAGGTATTACTCCTTCATCAACCAAACACTCACTGAATGTATTTACACCTAATAAGTCCTTTTCAATCTGAATCCAATCTGGGTGTTTTGGTTTGTTGAACCAACTTTGTATTGTTGTGGCTAATACTGCGACTTTATAGTAGAGTCTTACATCAGGTAAGTTTAAACCACCCATATCAGTAGGTTTTAATAATATAGCCATTTTTAGTCTGGGTTTCTGAGCTGACCAAATTAGATCCCTAATTAAAAAGTCTATTTGTTTAAAAAAGGCAGCAGGTATATTAATTGATAAAGCTAAAACTTTGTATATTATTTTAGGTAATCCAATCATCCTAAAGATTGCTCAGATCCAGAGTAACTTTGACACCGGGTTGGATGCAGTAGGAGAGGAGAGTGAGGTTATGGAGGCACCGTCTGGTCAATCTTTCTGGGAGGAGTTTCAGGAAGTGACACCAGCCGATGTGGTGGATGTCTTGGGGTCTGTTTGAGCCACAAGTTACGAACTAGATCTGTGCCCGTCCTGGTTGGTAAAGGCTTCCACGGAGACATTGGGGGTCGGTTCTGGTGGGGGTGGTTAACGCGTCCCTTCGGCAGGGGAGGTTGTCGCCTGGTCTCAAAGAGGTTGTGGTGCGCCCCCTGCTGAAGAAGCCTTCACTGGATGTGGACACACTCGCCAGTTACTGCCCCGTTTCTAATCTCCCCTTTTTAGGGAAGGTTATTATTGAACGGGCGGTGGCTCTGCAGCTCCAGGCGCACCTGGACTGTATCGGTTTCCTTGACCCTTTTCAACCTGGGTTCTGCCCTGGCTATGGCACTGAGACGGCGATGGTGGCTTTGGTGGACGATCTCCATTGGGAGATGGATGCAGGATGTTCTACATTCTTGATTCTGCTAGATCTCTTGGCTGCTTTTGATACCGTGGACCATGGGCTGCTGTTGAGATGGCTGTGAGACCTGGGGGTCTGGACAGGACTGTCCTTGGGTGGTTCCACTCATTCCTCTCAGGGAGAAGCCAGCGGGTGGTGCTGGGGGCTGAAACATCTAGTCCCCGGGCCTTGACCTGTGGTATTCCGCAGGGTTCGATCCTGTCTCCACTTTTGTTTAATGTGTATATGCAGCCCTTCGGGGAGATCGTGAGAGGGTTCGGGGTGCATGGTCACCAATATGCTGATGATACTCAGCTGTACCTCTCATTTTCGACCGACCCAGGTCCCGCTGTCTCATTGCTTTCCCAATGTCTGGAGGCTGTGGTGGATTGGGTGCAGCAGAACAGACTGAAGCTCAATCCTGAGAAGACGGAGGTGATGGTGGTGGATAAGGCAAGGGAGGTGCCAACTCCTCTGGTGTGTGTGTGTGTGTGGGGGTCTGCCCTCCCATAGACCAGCAGGTTTGGAGTCTGGGGGTGGTGTTGGATCCGGGCCTCCATCTGGATCAGCAGGTGGAGGCGGTGGCTAAAGCCACCTTTTGCCAGCTGTTTCTGGTGCGGAGGCTGCGCCCATACATCTCCAGGCCCAACCTGGCCACTCTTATTCATGCCTTCATCATCTCGAGGCTAGACTACTGCAACACGCTCTACGTGGGGCTTCCCTTGGTTCTGGTTCGGAGGCTGCAGCTGGTGCAGAATGCAGCGGCCTGTCTCCTTACAGGGACGAGGTGACGGGAGCATATTACACCTGTGCTCCGCACTCTGCACTGGCTGCCTATAGCATACCGAGCCAGATTCAAAGTGCTGGTGCTGGTTTATAAAGCCCTATACGGTCTGGGCCCCTCATACCTTGGGAACTGCCTCACCTTTCGCACCACAGGGTGGCCCCTGCGGTCTGCAGGTGGCGCCTTCCTGGAGGTCCCCCGTGTTAAACGGGTGACCACGATGGAGACGGCATTCTCGGTGACCGGGCCACGGCTTTGGAACTCCCTCCCAGAGGAAGCTCGCCTGGCCCCAGGTCTGATGGCCTTTCGTCGAGCCTGTAAGACCTGGCTGTTCACCCAGGACTTTGGACGGGAGGGGAGGGGGAATGTTTAGGGGGGTAGTTTTTAGATTATTTATACTGTTGTTTTATGTATTTTATTGTTGTTTTAGTGTTGTGAGCAGCCCTGAGATGCCATGGGCATGAGGGGGTGGCTAATAAATGTGAAGAATAAATAAATAAATTTATCCTACCTAACCAGGAACAGATCAAGTTCTTCCATTGTGCAAACTCTTTCCATATCTGCAGCAAAATTAGGGGGAAATTAGCCTTGTAGAGATCTTTACATTCTGGAGTAAGTGTAACCCCTAAATATTTAATGCCTTTTGGGTTTTCCAGAAAGGGCAATAATTTTTTAATCTGCAGCAGCAGAGACTGGGAAGGCTTCGCGCTTGGCACCCCGGGTTGCCTGGGCAGGTATGCTCGGTGCTTGGCCCCTGGGGGTGCCCATGACACCAGGGCTGGCCGTCTCAGACCCAGAAGCACCAGAGGCCAGGAAGGCTTGGGGATTGGGGGCTGGCATCCCTACTTGGCCGGGCATTGCAGGCTGGCAGGTCTCCGATTCTGCTCACTCTATGCTGGATTATCCAGTTCTAGTCACCATCATGGCCGGCTGTTGTAGGCTGCCAGGCATCGACAGAGCAGCAGCAGAGGCCTGTCCAGGGCTTGGTGGCTGGCACCCCTGCTTGGCAGGACATTAAAGACTGGATGGCATCAGTGGAGCAGCAGCAGAGGCCCGGCCAGTGCTTGGTGGCTGACACCTCTACTCAGCCAGGCATTTCAGGCTGTCAGGCCTCCAGTTCTGCTCGATCTATGCTGGGTTCTCCAGTTCTAGTCACCATCATGGCCGGGTGTTGCAGGCTGCCAGGTATCAACGGAGCAGAAGCAGAGGCCTGGCCAGGGTTTGGTGGCTGGCACCCCTGTTTGGCTGGGCATTGCAGGCTGGCTGGCATCAGCGGAGCAGCAGCAGANTGCAGGCTGGCTGGCATCAGCGGAGCAGCAGCAGAGGCCCAACCAGGGCTTGGTGGCTGGCACATCTACTCAGCTGGGCATTGCAGGATGGCAATGCTGAGTGGCAATGCTGAGGGGCACTGCTGCAGAGCACCCACTCAGATGGAGTGTTTGGGGAGGGATTCAATCAAGCAGGTCCCAGCATGCCTACCCCAGCAGCAAGCCACCATGCACTCCCTCTGCCATGGACCATGGGGGATGGGGAAGCACACTGGGCTGGCCTTTGCAACTGACATGTCCCCATCCAGTGTGAGCCCTGGGGAACCCAGCCTCCCCAGGGCTCCTGGATAGTTCTTCTGAGGCCATGTCCCCTGCCCACTGAGTGCCAGGAGCAGCAGCATAGGCTCAGCCAGGGCTTAGTGGCTGGTACCCCTACTTGGCCGGGCATTGCAGGCTGCCAGGCATCAGAGGAGCAGCAGCAGAGGCCCGGCCAGGGCTTGGTTTCTGGCACTCCTACTTGGCTGGGCATTGCTGGCTTCCAGGCAATGGTGGAGGAGCAGCAGAGGCCCGGCCAGGGTTCAGTGGCTGGCACCCCTACTTGGCCGGCCGTTGCAGGCTTCCAGGCATTGGTGTCAGCCTGACTCAGGGTGGTGTGCGAGGGCAGCTTAAACTGTGGGGCCAGGAAGTCAATCAGGTGCCTAAACCCCATGTCCCCGACCACCAAGAAGGGCTGCCCATTGAGCGCAATCATTACCCCCAACATGCACGTGGCTTTTAGGGGTGTCCTGCTGCTGCTGCCATGTACTCTCAAGAGCCCACTCTGTCTGCCGAACCCTCTCCATCAGGTCACCCTTCCAGTGCCCATAGAGGGCTGTCTGGCATGCCACACTGCCCTTGACCCTGGGGTCCAGCATGGTTGCCAAAACATATTCCTTCCACTACAGGAGCTCATTGAACCACACCTTCAGCCCTGTCTTCAGCTGCCGCAGCAAGTCAACCACCTCATCCACCATCTTCCTGCCCTGAAGGCCATAATTCCGCCCCTGGAGGGCCATAATCCAGCCTCCTGAGGAGACTCTGGACAAGAGGGGTCACCTGGCTGATGGTGGCCATGGAGGAGCTGATGGTCTCCATCATGGCCAGGAATGGTCTGAGAACGAAGACCATGTGAGCCAGGATCTCCCATTCCACCCCATCGTACCCTGGAGGTGCCCCGCTGTCCATCACCAGTTGAACCTGATGCAAGGTGGCTTTCTGCTCAAGAAGCTGCTCGAGCATCAGGAACATCGAATTCCACCGGGTGGACACATCCCTGCACCATCTGGTGCACTGGGGAGCCTTGCTCTGCCTGCTTTGCCTGGAGGAGGTCGCTGCCCCTAAAGAAATTGGCCAGCTTCCTCCCTCACTCAATCAGGGAGCTAAGGGTGCCTGCCTCAATCCCCTTCTCCCCCAAGCCCAGAGCATCCCTGACTACCTGGTGAATGGTATGTGTGGCACAAGGGATGCTGGTGAAGCCCCCTTCCCAGACTGCCCTCAATATGTTGGTTGTGTTGTCCATCACCATGCACCCCTTGGTGAAGGGCACACCTGGCGTGACCCACTCCCTCAACATGGCAGTCAGGGCTGCCTCGATGTTCTGAGAAGTGTGGGGACCATGGCGTCCCTGACTTCTGCCTGAATCAGGGCCTACCTATACCCTGCTTCGGGACCCCTCCTGCCACTGCCAAATGCTGCCTCCGGATCCTGCCACCAGTGCGTCCTCACTGCTAGGGAGGCATGCTGCACGGTCCTACTTGACCACAGGTCTGTGGTGAAGTGGATGGTGGCACCCCCAACCCTTGCCAGCTGCTTCCTCACCCACTCCTTTAAAGCCCGGTACAGGGCTGGCACCACCTGCCAACTCAGAGTGGTGTGATAAGGCAGCTTAAACTGGGGGGCCAGGAACCCAATCAGGCACCTAAACCCCATGTCCCCTACCATCTAGAAGGGCTGCCCATCCAGAGCTATCATTTCCCCCAACATGCGCGTGGCTTTCAGTTGAAAGCCACACCACCCTCCATGTCCTGCAGCTGCTGATGGACTTGGCAGCTGCCCCCACCCCAACTCCTCCATGGTGCACTGACACTGCTGCTGCTGCTGCTGCTGCTCCTGCTCCTGTTCCCCCCTAGCAGCAACACCGCTCCTGCTGCTAGAGGCAGCTGTTCGAGCAGGATGCATGCCCACTGATGGAGGCGGACGACTGACCACTGCGATCAGGAACCCACTGGCATCCACTGCCCCTGCCTGCCCACTTAGCAGCACAGTGCTGTGGCATCCCTTCAGGTGCCTCGCCATGGCAGTTGTGCCAAGGTTGGTGAGTACTTGCCCATGCTTTACCACCTTCTGGCACAAAGTGCACTGCACCTCCCTGGGATCATCCACCCACACCAACTTAAAATGCACCCAGATGGAGGATTTTATGCCCCCTCCTGCCTTTTGGCTCACACCGGGTGACGCACCACTGACAGATGTCTGTCCCCGGCAGGAAATGAGAGTTATTTGGCCATGTTGAAGGCCAGGTTAGTTGAAATTTTGGCGTGTGAGTTGGGCATGGGTGGGGGTTGGGCCCATCCGTTGTAACCAGCGGTGGCCCCGTAATGGCAGGGGTCCAGTACTGTTATGAGGTTTTGGTAAGAAATAACTAGTTGGAAGAGTCATCTCCTTAAGAGATGGGGACGCAACACCTGGCGCAGAGGCAGGACACGGCCAGCGCCAGGGTTAGCCTCCCTGGGAGGGATGTCCGGCAAAGGCGGGCAGGGACATGCACAGTCCCCAAGCTGGCAGCACCCAAAATCCTTACTTCCATTCGGAAAGGACACTGTTCCTTTTGGTTGCAGCCATCAGACAAATGCCAGAGGGGAGACATTTGAGGTGAGCAATTGGGGATGGCATTGGAGGGCACATCCAAGCCACCCCCCTGTTTGTTATGGTTAATCAGTTATGTTTGTTAGTACTGGACCCAAATTGCCAAATGGCAATTACCCTCACCAGCCTAATTCCAATTTGAATAAAGAGTGTGGACATTCAAATCCAATAAACGTTGTCCTGGTCTCATTCTGGATGCGCCGACAAATGTCCCATGTGGATGCAATCTTAACTCTTGTGGTTCAGGCAGGAGAAGCTTTTGCTTTCGCCACTGATGGCTCATACCCTGCTATCAGTTTAAGCAGGGTCTTTGTACAAGGACTTCTGGCATGAAAACTCCCGTGTGCTAAAATACGAATTCCATGAATACTCCAAGCATGTGACCTTGAAATTTGCTTTCTGCAAACACGCCTGTCAGTAAAACTCAATTGCATAAAAGTACAGGAGAAGTGAGTACAAAAGGGATGCCAGCATGGCTGTTGCAAATTCATTTAAAAATATGATCAAATATTCATGGGGATGTTTCTGCAGTCTCTGCCCAGCTCTAATAAGAATTTCATAACAACATATTCATATAATTATAGTCCATGCTTTCAGGAAGATTTTTTTAAATGGCTATTCTTTAAAATTAAGGAGAGATTTCTATTGAAAATGCATTAGAGTTGGCTGCCGACCTGCCATTTGTGGCTTTGAAAACCTCCTCAGTTTTTAAAACCCTGTATCGAGGTACTATTTGTCTCATCTCTTTGGCCAAAGGCACAATATTCCCCTCAGATTTACCCATCTCCCACTGAGACAGTTGTACTCTCTCATGTTTTTGAAGCTGTTCACACTAGGGGTGGAACTCCAGGGGGATTACCGGATACTGGATTTATCGGATCTCCTGATATCGGATTTACCTGAATTGGAATATCAGATTTTTAACATTTCCGATTTTACGGGTTTTTTTACATTGCAGCCATTGCTAAATGGCGTTGAGCTAAAAAAAAAAATCCAGTAAACCCAGTGATGTTAAAAATCTGATATTCCGATACCGGCAATTATCAGTATTATCGAATTAATCTGATACTGCCCATTAACGGTATTATCAGATTAATCCGATACTAATAGTCCCACCCCTAGTTCACACTTAAAATGACTGTAGATTAGCTGCTTTCATCCCCATTAATATAAAATATTTAAAAGGCTCACTGATTTCAATAGGACTTCTCTGGAGTAAGTAGTTTGAGGACTGCTGCCTTTGTAAATTGTTCTAGAGAGAAGTAACAAAGCTAAAATAAATGACCCAGAATGATGAAACACTGATAATTATTCATTACTGAACTGTTAGGAAACTTGCAAGTAAGAAATTGACTACATTCTTCTCCATCAGTTAGATTCACACAGTTTCAGTTGCTTCCATATGTTAACACAAACACATTGCCACTTGGATGAATTACTTAGCATTCAGAAAATTACAAACTCAGATATAAAATAAAGTAAAATATATACATCTTTCTGCATTTCTTTACTACAGGGACATCTGTATTTATTATAATTCTGGTATTATACCAATTTGAAAGTTCTTCAAACTTTTACCAAAACTTAAATTGCTCTTTAAAAACCCTGGAATATTGCTGATAAAACACCAATTGAAATAGAAAGTGGTTTAAAAAAATGTTTGAACTTCTTTCTCATCTTTTGACTACCTTTATAGTCCAGCTGAAAGTTGGGGTTTATTAGAATACAAAAGCTTTCTCCTACTCCTGTACCTGCAGTCATCACTCTTAAGTTTATTGAGCTTTAGGGAACACAAAGAAAGGGGAGAAAATCCTAACCAAACTTTTCCCTTTCACTCTGCAAATCCTGACATGCTCCATAACCTTTTTAAAATAGTGAGCTGCCGTTCCCCAAAATGGAGAAAAGAAACAAAATCAAATGCAAAACAATGGAGCAAGGATAATCTCATCTTTAAATAAGGAGACATGTTTCTTGGAGCTTAGGCAGGGTAAATTTTCAGTGATGTCACCTTCCTCTGAAAATGTGATGCCCACAGGAGGCGAGGAGCAAATTATAAATACCACTAATCCATTGTGTTTATATATCTCTTAAATGCATGGCAGAATTGGCCAGGCTGAAACCACCAACTGTCTGACCGACTAGTAAGTCTTTGCTTCAGACGCTGGAGGATAAGTACTCATGGAAAGCAAGTGGCTGCTCTTTTTTCCTGACTGACATACAGCTCACTAGTGTCCTTTCTCTTGAAAAATGCCTTGCCAGTAACAAAACTAGGATTTCCATGCAAAATCAGTGTGCAATGCATGGCAAACACTAGCCCCAACGCATTTAGCATCCCTGCTGGTCCTGGGTGAAAAGGCAGTTTACATTTACTCATGCACAGGCTGGTTGCAGAGGCAGCATCTATATTGTTTAGACTCAAAATTCAGACCTTGTATTTTACTTTTTTAAAGGATTTTTATTGAAACCTAATATGGTAATGGTAAATAGTTTATTGTTCAACCCGTAGGTTTTTACAAAACAAACAGAACAAACACAATATTGTAGGAAAAAATAATATAAATAGTATAAATAAATACAATACGTACATTCAAATAATTCAATAAAGTTAAACTAAAATAAACTAAAACTCAATATAATACAATAATATCCTAGCACCCACAAACCAAGGCAAGGAAATATGAATAGAAGGATTAGAAGCTGTATCATTTAAAAGTTTTTTGTTTGATATAAAAATACTCTGTTGAAGTCCTGTGAACCTGAACTCAGTTTTGTGCCAGCATCCAAGAAGCAGAAAGTGAAACCAACAAGAACTCAAATGTAAAACTGATCATTCTCTTTTCACTGAATTTTAAACAAAGACACCAGCAGAATGTCATACCAGTTCCAGAGTCCCATTACACGGGGGAAATGGTATCCTGGTGTCCCTGGATGTTGTTGTTTAAAAGACAAATTTCCAGAAGTCCGGGGGCTCATAGACCCTCCTTCCTCCCAGAAAATCTATATTTTGGCATATTTGACAATAATTTGGGGGTCCCTTAAAGATGCTGGGGTGGGAAGAATGTCTGCAAGGTGCTGGGCACATGAGCCACTACGGCCCTTTTTACACAGACACTCTAACACTGATAAAATGGGTGTTACATTTTATTATACATGATACAGGGCAACATTGAAACCCTGCAACATAGCCCTTTTCACACGAGATGCCTCCACTCAGTTTCTCTGGGTGGAGATAGGTGGAGGCGTCTGTGTAAACACCACTTGCAGTGGGTGGGGTGCATTTCTCTGGGTGGGGATGGGTGGAGGGGTCTGTGTAAACAGCACTTGCGGTGGGTGGGGTGCATTTCTCTGGGTGGAGGTGTCTGTGTAAACAACACTTGCGGTAGGTGTAGGTGCATGCATGCTCCCGCGCAACACCCATCTCCACCCACCGCTCACCCACGGAGCAATCGGCAGTGGAGTCCGTTGCTCCATGGGTGGGTGGTGGGTGGAGATGGGTGTTGCATGAGAGCATGCACGCACCTACCCCCACCGCAAGTGGTGTTTACACAGACACCTCCATCTATCTCCACCCACCAAAACTTGGTGGAGGCATCTTGTGTGAAAAGGGTCCATGTTGCAGGGCTGCAGTGTTGCCCTGTACCATATATAACAAATGTAACACCCATTTTATCGGTGTTAGAGTGTCTGTGTAAAAAGGGCCTACATCGTGTGGCTTGGCTACCCAGAGTGCACCCAATTCTATGCAGTGTGTGCACCGTGCACAGATGATACTTACCATGCACAGATGGTATGTACACACACACACACAACATTGTGCAGCAATAGTGCGGAAGTAATGAGCACATATGCAGTGGAGCATACACCTGTTGGCCTTACGGAACTGGCATGTGCCCTTTACTTGCATGCATATGCTGCGCAACATTGCACATGCATACATATCATCTGCATGCGGCAAGTACCATCTACACATGGTGTGCACGCTGCATAGGATTGTGCCCAATGTGCCCAGGACACTACCTCTAAAATGACCATTTTACTAGAGCTATTTTCAATAGAGAAAAATTTATTCTTCCAACTGGAATTGTTCAAAACAGGGCTCTGTTTCAAGAAGGATCTCTTATACCGAAGCTAAACACACATACACACAGATATTTTAAAAATGTGTATATATAGGGGGAAATGCACGAATACACACAAAATATAATATTCCATATCCAGATACCTCCAGGGCACATGTCTTCTGTCAGGATTAGAGAGGTGTCCAGAATAAAGAAAGGGAACATAAAGCATGTCTAGAATAAAGGAGGATCCAAATATGAGAAGTCTGGATATGAGAGACTACACTGCTTAAATACACATATCAATATCATCATCACATGTAGTAAGAAAATGGAGTATTTTGCAAAAATGATCTAACATGACACTGTATACATGAAGAGACCCAACTTGGCAGAATTTAAAACAATTTAGCAGAACATCTTATGTTTCTCTAAGGATCAAGTCAATATGCTACAGTGGCTAAGGTCCACTACAAATGTAGGGATCCACTAAAATTAATGGGAGCTCAAACTGCAAAGGAGAGCAGGCTTTAATGTAATATTAAATATGACACATGTGCTGTGACATTTCCTGTCTCACATACTGTTTTGTATTATTTATATTAGAGAGCAGCACTAGCTTAGTAATTATTAGTAGTAGGCAGCATAGTAAAGGTTTATATTATGGTAGATCCTAGGGATGTGCGAACGCGGTTCGGGCGTTCGGCCCGAACTCAGCCAGTTCAGATGGTCAAACAGAACGGCCGAACCAAACGCCAGAACCCCAAACAGTTTGACTGCGTTCAGATGAGTTCGGGCACATTAGGGTGGGAAAAACAGGGCTGGCAGGCCTGGGGGGGTGGGCAGCTGAGGAGCAGACTTCCTGGAGCCAGGGGTGGAGAGGCTTGGACTAGCAGCCAGCCTGCCCAATCACCATCCCTCTTTTCCTCAGACCACTGGCTTCGCAGTCTGCGATTGGCATGGGGCTAGGCTGCACAGAGCCAATGGGGCTTGTGGTAAGGCGGGCGCAGCAAGTAACAAAAGTCATTGCCCTCCCCCCTTCCAATTCCTTCTGAGCTAGCCACTGATCCTGTCAGCAGGTGTTTTCAGAACTCTCCCTCTCCCAGCAGTTTGTGTTCCTCCCAATCCATTGCCATCCTCCTCCTATTTCACCCATTTCCACACATTTACCTCCATAGTTTCATTTATTTAGATTAGATTAGATAGATTTAGGTGTTGTTTTTATTTTTAACATGTCCTCTGTGTTGTTTCTCCCTACCCTCCATTGAATCTTTCCATCCTCCCTGTATATATTCCATCCCTGATTCCCTTCCCCTGTTTTTGGATTTATTTAGAGTAGGATTAGATTGGTTTAGGTTTCATTTCAGTTTTGTACCCCTCCCTGTGTTGTTTGTTGTGAGCTGTCTGTGTTCTCATTTCCTGCCGGGGACAGACGTACTCCATCAAGGCGATAAAATTCAGGAGTCCTGTACGTGATCCCACAATGGGAAACTTGCCCACCTCCCGGTTAATATTATGCTGGGTTCTATCCACTTTCCTAGGGTGTATTGCATTGTTCCATTTCACCCGGCCCACCAAGTCGGTCCAGACTATGGCCTTTCCCAGGAAAAGTTTCTCAATTTCCAAGAGGTCAGATTTGATTTGTACAATCAATCTAACCCCTTTTTTCTGTGGCAAGTCATTCTCGCCAAGGTAGATTACCACAACATCCGGTGGGGATCCCACTGCCTCCACCCTGAGGGTAGGAAGCAACTGCTGCCACCTCATCCCACTGCACCCCATCCAGCGTATAATGGCTTGGGCTGAGAGTCCCAACTGAGATCCCCAGGATGTCTGACCAGCTGCTTTCCTGGCCCACCAGAGAAGGCTGTGGTTGATGATCCAAATGATGCTTCTACGGAGGAATCGAGCCAGATCTGACAGCACAGACGAAAGATATGGTTATTGCAGGAGAATCCGTACATAGGTTTGGTAGGCCCGAGATTGCCACCGCCCCATGGCCCTGATGCCCTACTCTGAAAAGCCAGCTGTGGCCACAAATGAGGCTGCTCCTATTCTAAACGAATGTGATCCGTACTCATAAGGAGGGAGGCTGAGGTGGTCCAGGGCCTTCCAGAGAACAGCAGTAAATTGGTGCCTTGTCAGGGGGGAGCCATTCACATGTCAAAACAAAGCCCCCATCGCTGGCAGGCAGGCTCTCAGGTATTCCTCGAGGGCCTGGACTGGGCACAGCTCAGGGGCACCTGCCCGGGAGAGGGTGACTGTTTGGCCCCTACCCCACTGGTCCATCTTGGACCACCTCAACCTAAGGCAGAGGGCCTGGTGTTCTATAAGGACATCCTCAATCACCAGGGCCCAGTTTGTACTGTCCCGGGCCAACTCGGCTACCACCTCGCTCATGCAGAATGCCCCAAAGAAGGCCACTTTGAATACTGCTGAGAAAAGTGTTAACTCAAAAAGGTCAAAACAAAGTCTCGGCAGGGAGTTACATAGTCTAATGAGAAGGGAGGGGGTGATGGGGGCCCTAGAGTCCTGTTCTCTGGGTCATTCCCAGGACCAGCTTTCTAACAATCTACGGGCAAAAAAAACCCTGTCTGGTGGTGGGTGTCTAGCTAGGTGACTCATGAAACCTAGTACAGATAACTTTCTGGTGATAGTTCCCACCGCTGCACCTGCCCTCCTCAGTGACATGGAGAATTGGAGCATTTGTGCTTTGGGGATCGGTAAATTCTCTTGCCGGGCCTGAAATTCCTGGAATTCCTTGAAATCCCATTCGTGAGCTGCGCAGGTTTGCACAGCTAGGGATCCTTGTATGGTGGTGTATAATTCTAGGATCCAAGGCTCCACACAGCTGGAGGGAGGGGAAACAGTCGCTAACATTCTGCGACTGTGCCCATACCTGCATGGCCTGGGCCCTGTTGCCATGGGGGGGGGGAGAAAATTTATTTATTTATTTATTTATTTTATTAAATTTATACCCCTCCCCATCCTGAACCCAGCTCGGGGCGGCTTACAATCATAAAATATCATAAAAACAATGCAATGCCTAAAATGGCATATATAACAATATGGCCTGGGCCATAAATTACTGAGGGTAGGGGGAATAAAACCCAACTACCCACCCCCGTCCCCAAAGACCCAGGCGAACAACCAGGTCTTGCATCTTCACCAAAATACTAAAAGGCTTGGGGCCAGGCGGGCCTCCTCCGGCAGGGAGTTCCAGAGATGCAGCCCGGCCACCAAGAATGCCCTCTCCATTGTGGCCCCCCGCTTAACGCGGGGGACCTCCAGGAAGGCACTCCCGGAAGACCGCAGGAGTTGCTCTGGAGCACGGAGGGTGAGACTGTCCCTGAGGTATGAAGGGCCAAGACCGTGCAGGGCTTTGTAAATCAATACCAACATCTTGAATCTGGCTAGGTATGCTATCAGCAACCAGTGCAGAGCCTGGAGCACTGGTGTTATGTGCTCCCGGCGACCTGTCCCCAAAAGGAGACGGGCCGCCGCATTCTGCACTCGCTGCAGCCTCCGAACCAAACACAAGGGAAGCCCCACGTAGAGCGCATTGCAATAGTCCAGCCTCGAGGTGACGAAGGCATGGATGAGGGAGGCCAGGTCTGGGCCAGAGACGAAGGGATGCAGCCTCCGCACCAGATATAACTGGCGAAAGGCAGCCTTTGCGACTGCCTCCACCTGCCGCTCTAGGTGGAGGTCTGCGTCCAACACCACCACCAGACTCCAGACCTGTTGAGCTACAGGAGGATGAACCCCCCCAATCAGGGGGGCCGACACCTCCTTCACTCTCCCCACCACCATCACCTCCGTCTTATCGAGGTTGAGCTTCAGTCTGCTCTGCCACATCCATTCCACCACAGCCTCCAAACACTGGGATAGCACCGAGATAGNNNTGGAACCCTGCGGAATGCCACATGATAAGGCGCGGGGGCAAGATGTTTCCTCCCCCAGCACCACCCGCTGGCTTCTCCCCCAGAGGAATGAACGGAACCATTCAAGAACAGTCCCATCCAGACCCCCCAGGTCATGCAGCTGTCTCAACAATAGCTCATGGTCCACAGTGTCAAAAGCGGCCAAGAGATCTAGCAGGATGAGAAATGTTGAACATCCTGCATCCATCTCCCGGCGGAGATCGTCGACCAAGGCCACCAATGCAGTCTCGGTGCCATAGCCGGGGCAGAACCCAGATTGAAATGGGTCAAGGAAACCGAAGCTGTCTAGATGCGTCTGGAGCTGAAGTGCCACCGCCCGTTCAATAATCTTCCCTAAAAAGGGAAGGTTAGAGACAGGTCGGTAACTGGCGAGGACATCCAAATCCAATGATGGTTTTTTCAACAGGGGGCACACCACAGCCTCCTTGAGACTGGGCGACAGCCTCCCCTGCTGCATGGACGCGTTCACTATCCTCGCCAGCACCGGGCCTGGTGTGGGCACCCAGGCATCGTTCCACCACAGACGTGGAGTTTCTCTCTTCCCTGTACTGAGCGGATCAATCCCGGTTGTTGAGAGGGATGCTCCCGCTGGCGTGGTGCCCACCACCATCCAGGGGGTGGTGTAACCTTGTAGCTGCCCCTGCAGAACACCGTATGAATCCCCCTCCCCCTAGCACCTGGCCTGGGTTGGAGTATTGGGGTGCCTGGTGGTACCCCACTAGGTATCCACCCAACACTGGGTCCCTCATACCTCCATATGGTTGGTGTACTGGGTCGGGTATAGGTGCCAGTGGTGGCTGGTATTCCTGAGCCATGGCCTGCAATCGCCTCTTGAGGGCCGTGATCCTCAGGAATGCCTCCCGTACTTCCGGGGCCAGCAGGTCTTCACCCTCGTCGCAGTGGCCTTGGTCAAACTGGTTGTCTCTGAAGGGAGAGGGAGGGGCCTCCCCTTGGCCCACACTCCCATGTTGTGGGGATCAGGGGTCGGGGGCCCTGTGCCCTGATGGTGGAGGAGGCTCCAGCCCAAGGGGGCCATCACCAGGTGCAGGTAGGACCTTGGCTCTGCACAGAGGAGGGGGCAGGGGTGTCACCTCGTGTGCACCCCAGCCCCTGTGTCCTCTCGATATCTGGTGGGGGGACCACCCCCATCACCCATGTCTCGGGGGGGTGGAACCTTCTCAGGTGCGGGGGCAATGGGAGCCATGGGCTCCTGCCCTTGCATTGACACCACAAGGGGGGGGGGATGATCACTGAGCTGGGCCACCTCTGGGCCCAGAGGCAGCTGCACCAATTCTGGCTGCCACGGCATCGTGGTCAGCCCCCGCCCAAGATTGGAGCTGTCCCCCCATGAGGGGCCCACGAGGGCTCCAGAACCTGCCCCCACCATTGCAGGAAGTCCACCATGTGGGAGCCCCCACGCAGAACCCTGAAGGATCACCGCCATGGTTGGGGCAACGGACCTGCCCAACAAGGAAGGAAGAATCCCAGGCCAGCTCCCTGTAGGGAGCAGCCCCTGAGGAAATCTGGGCCCACCCACCTGAACTGGGTCAGCAGGGACTGCGGGCTGGACGCTCCTGACTCGGGGTGCGGCCATCTGCCACATTAAGGCCTCTCACCCAGCGAGCCTGTCCTGCATAGCCCCTAATACCACTGGGGCAGAGTCCCTGGCTAGGGGTGGCTGACCTGCATCGGGACCTGGGGACCGAACCCCTACCTTAGGTGGAGGCAGCCCCTCTGGAAAAGTGGGGGCTGTAGGCTCCGTTGTTGCCTCGAGTGGCAGCTCAGCGCACCGAGGGCGCTTCTTCATCCTTGCCTTGCCCATCCTGGCCTTCTTTGCAAGGGTGCAGGCCGGATTGGGCTTAGAAGCAAGGAGCGGCTGGCTTGCTCAAACATTCCGAGCCCAGAATGAAGCTAGAGGGGGCACAGCGGGCGGGAAGACCCTGCCCCTTTGGGGGGGAGGGGCCTTGCAGCCCACAGACACCTATTGGCTGAAGCCCTGTTGCTAGGGCAACACTGGCTGGGCTGCTGTTCTTCCCACCACAGCCCGGCTGTTTGCCCAGCTTGTTCCTGCTGCAACCAGTTTGCTGCAGCAGGGAGCACGGTCATCCTCCTCCTTGCCCCATCCTCCAGGAAGCGCAACAAGAGGCCCTGGTGGCCGCCATTAGAGGCTGGCCAGGGGCCTTTCTCCTGTGTTTTGAATTTTGTCTGAGTGACTGACTATTGCACATTCTACTGCCAGATTGCCATTCTCATGTTGCATCCAATGGGTTCAGTTCTTCCACACTATTGTTCTGCCCTCTGCTATCCCTCTTGTTAGGGTAAGATTTGAAGCCATGATGCTAAACATTTTAAGGGACAGCAGAGCTTCTGGGGTCCATAGAGCATAACTGGCAGGCAGATAAGGAATGGGCAGCTCTCCTGATGGGTGTATTTAAAGTGGGAAATGTCCATTGCCATGTTGCACAAAGTCCACAAGAAGGAAAAGCTACAATAGTTAAATCTGGGTTTGCATGGTAATGCAAATGGCACGTGGGTTAATTGTGTGTTATACCTGAGGCATCCTGTGCCCCAATCTGTTTGCACACTTTTTTTTTTTTTTAAAGGGGGCAGACAGGAAAATGTGGGGGGAGGAGGGCAGGGGTTGTCTTGTATGAATGTGCCCTACATCCTTTCCTGGCTGGTGTAATAGTCTTGCATACTGTTGCTTAGAACAGCTAGAAGATATCCTGGGCGTTAATCCTTAAAATGCTGCGTCAGTCCAAGATCTGCTGAAGTGAATGGTGCTGCCCTGATGTAGCACTGTGATGTTCAGAACCAAAGAACCCACCATGATAAGTATGTGTTCGGTTTTAACCAGCACATCTCAACTGCTGGAAAGCAAATATTTGATGGAAGTTCTGGATCAATTCAGTTAAAATTTGCAGTTTGTCACATAATTTCAAATAAAATCAGGATAAATGACAGTTCATGAATCGTCCAATAGCAGAAAAGGAGACTAAACATGACAGATAAATAATTAATGTAAATCTTCACTTTTATTAGTATATTTGAAACTGTGGCTGATTTTATATCGTCTAGACTGTACATGCTTCAGGGAGGGCTTGTCTTCTGTGTTTGTACAATGTCTAGCAGAATGTGCCACTAGCACATCAATGACACAGCTTCTGATTGGGATCTTAATATATTTGTTACTAGCAGTAATAAGTTTTGTGGTGTCATATTCTGCTGCAATATGATTTGGGCACATAAGGCAGATTTAACATATGAGGCAAAATCCAGAATCGGAAACAGGTTTTGCTCCAGTAAATTGAATTACTCTGGAATTACACTCATATGTAACAGAAGCCAGAATTACATGCATAGGTTGGTGTCATGCTGTGCTTACAGTATTAACCTTTTCCTTGTCCAATTGAACGTCAGCGGGCCATGCTATTCGTTGATGCCAGTAGATGTTGGAGAAGACCCTCAGGAGTGTACTTACTTACTGTTAATGTTACTTTTAGCCTCACTTTAAAAAACAACTCCCATTCTAGAAATTTTAAGTAATATTTTAAATGGCTGATATTTACAGATATTTACCCTTTCTTGCTTATATATCTAATGTAGGGGGAAATAATTTTGGCACTCGAGGGGTTAAACATTCTTTTTCCTCTTTCCTTTATGAATCTTTGCAGCTGTAATTATTTTTCAGATTTGATGCATAGAGGACTGCTGTGGGAATATTAGTTCACGTCAGTTTACATTCATTTACAGTTTGGGAGGTTTTGTTCCACTTATTCAAGAAGCTCTTTTAGGTTTCCCCTGTCTGAAATTTCAAAGCATTGTATCAATTTGGTGTCCCAGAGAACAGAAAGGCATGTAAGAAATTATGAAGAAAGCAAAATATCATCACATGAGTTAAAAAGACAATCAATCACTTACAAAGAGTGATGGCTATTGCTTTTATGTGCATTTCCAAGGATTAACTGTAGTATGCTGTGCTATTACTTCAACTTGTAGAGATAATTTGCCTTGCGCAAGACTGAAGACAGAAAGAATTGGTCCTATGAATTCATTCCCTGTATCAATATTGATACACTCTCTCAGTCTATGTCCATTTGTAAAGTATGAGTGCATTAGACGAGCGGCGCACGATTGCGCATCGTAATTGCGCATAATTTGAAACGTCCGCCTGTTGTAATTAGACGAGATGGAAGTGGGGTATTATGTGCATATTATGGCGGTGGCGCATTTTTAAAGTCCACAAATTAAATAGCTCACAATCGAACTATTTAATTTGCGGACTTTAAAAATGTGTGAAGAGAGCAAACAGTTTAAAATTTAGACTCTGTCCAAACTCAAATGCACATGCATGCATGTCACACATGCTCTTTCACAGGCAGAACATAAGGACAGCAAGTGAGGTGGATATTGCAATGAAGAAGTGTAGAATTAGGATAAAGATAATCTTGTATTTAAAACATGGGACTGGAATGAGGTGATCTGTGTTGGACCCCAAGCTCTTCCAGACACTTCCTTGGGCAAGCAACACTTCCCACCTCTAACCTGTGTTGACCTCCCTGCAGGCTGGGGGTTGTCATCTGGAGTTGGCCTCCCTAGAAAACAGTAGCATGGCAATCCTCCATAGACAACCCCTGAGGGAAACTAGCATGTCCTGTCCTATGTGTGTTCTTTCCGCACATTGGGGAAGTATTGTCTGGATGAGACCTTAGGCCGCTCTTAGACGAGCGGTGCACGATTGTGCATCGCAATTGCGCATAATTTGAAACGTCCGCCTGTTGTAATTAGACGAGACGGAAGTGGGGTATTATGCGCATATTATGACGGTGGCACATTTTTAAAATCTGCAAATTAAATAGCTCGATTGTGAGCTCCAGTCTTCTAAGTGCTCTGTCATTGCAATTCTCAGTCACTTTAAAGGGCCTGTGTTAGTGGAAAGTTTTCAGGACCAAGCTGCCCAGCACACACTTTCAAAAATGGCCTTTACTTCTGAGTGCCTCTAGTTTTAATATAAAAAAGCTGAGATGCGATTATTGATGTTAAATGGCAGGGGTGTAGCTAGGTTGGAAAGGGCCCTCAGGGTGCAAAAGAAAGTCCTCTCCCCATCCTCCTTCCAGTGGCAGTGGATGCAGCTGCACCAGGGAGTGTGCTCCCACCCACCACCCACCCCAAGCATGGGTCCTGAAGCAGCTTCACTGCCTGTCTTTATTATAGCTACAGCCTGTTAAATGGAGTTACGGATGCTCAGCACCTCTGAAAATCAGGCCTAGGTTTCCTCATCAGTAAATAGTTACATTGTAGTTATGTACATACTTACCTCAAGAGGTGTTGTGTGCCTTAATGAACTAATTTTGCAAAACTGCCTAGTGTTACATGACTGAATTACCTAGGGTGGAAACTGTATTATATATCAATGCCACTTCACAGATGGTAGCAATCGGCTATAAACAACTTCCTATCACCTAACTGATGCATTAAAATTCAAATGATGAATCCATATTGAATTACATATATGTAATTGCAAAGCTTTGTAAGTTCCATCTTCCTCATTTGCAAAATAAGGGCCTCCTCTTATAAGCCTTACACACGTGAGTAATCCTGCCACATGCCAGTAGTTCCATTAGAAAGGTCTTCAGAATCAAACCCTGATTGAAAATATAAGACTGGTTCCTAGGTGTAGATGTCTCTAGTCACATATAAAGTTTATTTTCAGAAAGACTCCTTGGAACTGTCACTGAGATATTATGGGGAATTTTAAAAATTGTAGCATGTTGCCAAGATGGAACTACCTCATTGTATTCTCCAAGTCCCATTATTTTTGGTTATATTAATATATTTTAAGTCAAGTTTATCTTGGTTTGATACCTTCTCCAAAGCTTTGATCTGAAAAGAGACGGGGCACAGGGACTCTGTTTCTTTCCAACATGGTAATGCCTTCTTTGGAGGCATTGTCATGTGATGACACTCATTAGGAAGCAGGGCCATGTTCAAGAAGGGGTGGGAAAGCCTCTTTGGCCAGACCTCTCCAACATAGCCCTGTTCCTCACTCTCTCCTGAAAATAAATCCAGGCAGTTATTCAGGATCACCCAGAGAAATCAGGCTTCCACCACAACCTGGAAATCATGCATGAACACCCAGACACTCTGGGTGAAAACAGACATGATGTTAACCACCCTTTAATCACCCTTGTTGGTCATTTTTGCATGTTTCAGGCCTGCACAGGACACCAATTCAGCCCTGCAACATGGGGTGTTTTCAGACGTTACGGGGCCGGTTGGCCCTGTACCGAAAACAACCCATTCATCCCCCGCCGGGATGACCCCGTCACGCTGTATCAGACGTGCTGGGGGATCCCGGCGGGGAATCTGGGAGGGGGCGGGGCCGAGCAGTGCAACATGCAGCCGCACGGCCCTGCCCCCTCCACACTCCCTGCCACCTGCCCTCTGGGGAGATGGGCCGGCGGCAGGGCCAATGCGGCCGCAGCGTCTGGCCGAATTTTCCACGGCCCGGGATCCCGCCGGTGATCCCGGGCCATGGCGCCTGACCAGACGTGATTTTTTTTTGGTCCCCACCGGGGATCACTTTCACCAAGCTTCCCGGGAAAGTCCCCTGGGGAGCCCGGGAAGTGTGGTTGAAATTGACTCCATGTACCGATTGACTGTGGCGAACATCTGGCGGCTGCCTAACAGACGTTCGAGGCACAGTGACCACAGGTGGGTATTCACCGTGGTTCACTGTGATCTCGTAACATCTGAAATCACCCATGCATAAATAACCACCAAGGGTGGTTAAAGGGTGGTTAGCGTCATGTCTGTTTTCACCCTCTGGGTATTTTCAGACGTTACGAGATCACAGTCAACCACAGTGAACCACGGTCAATCCCGCGGCGGGGCCAAAGCACCCTGAACATCTGTTTTGTGGGTGCCAGATGTTCACCACAGTCAATCTCCTTCAGGGGTCAAAATTAACCACCCTTCCAGAGCTTCGGCCCGGACCATCTCTGAAAGCGTGGTCAAAGCGATTCCCACCGGGAAACAAAAAAAAGTAACGTCTGAATGGCAACCACCAGCCGGAATCAAGCAGAACAATTTCCAGCCGGGGACAAAGCATGCAGCATCACTGCCAGGCAACGAGCAACAACATGGGCCGGGAAGGGAGATTTAAAGGGCACCCTGCAGCAGGGGGACGTGGTGGGATGGGGCGAGGTGGAAGGGAGAGGAGAGCAGAGGGCGAGCGAGCAAGGGAGGAGGAGGCAGTGGTTGTGCTGAACATGGGGGCAGTGGGGGGACAGCAGCAGCAGCAGCAGCAGCAGCCAGGATGGACTGCCCCGGTGCCTTCTGGGTGTTTTGACCAAGGCCCGGGATCGGTGTAACGTCTGTTGCACTGCCCTGGGCCGTGGTCTGCCGGTTCGACTCCCTGCCGTGGTCCCGCTCCCGTCACCGGGGGTGGTTAGCCGGCTCGCCACCACTGGGAATCCACTGTGGTGAATCAGGCGCCCGTAACATCTGAAATCACCCTCTGGTTCAATCCCAGAGAGTGTGGAAACTCTAGTTTTCAGGAAGGGGGGTAGTGAGCTTGGTGCAGAAGATGGGTCGGACTCCCTGCTTGTTTGGGGCTGCCATTGAGATACTATGGGTAATTTTTAAAATTGCAGCATATTGCCAAGATAAGGCCACCACTGAGAGCCCGGGACAAGGAATGCTGCTGTACCAGAGAGAGTACAATGTTTGTGGCCCTGGTGAAACTGCACTGCCTGTCATCATTATGGCTATGCACTTGCAATTTTTGTCACAGCAGAGTAACAGTCCACAGTGTGTGTGCATATAATATCCCCTCCTCCTGACTCCTCCACAACAGGAGTGGCTCTGCCCGTTAATCTAGCTGCTGGGGAACTCAGCTCCTAGTAATGAGCAGAGTAGTACACACAGCATGGTACCCTTTTTAATTTTGCCTCTGTAACTCTAAGTGTTTTAAAACGAGATACTACCCTGCATGACCAGGCAGAAGCCGCTCATCCAACTGCCTGTCTGAAGGTGGTGCGGGGTGATGCACGCTCCCGTGACCCATGCTGCACTCACTCATGGCGCACTGCCAAGAAATCCAGAGTGTGCCATGTGGGGCAAGCCAAAAAAGCGCATGGCAACAAGTGCTCATGCATCCTTTTCCTGAATGAACTCGGGCAACTACCCATGCCAGCAGACAGGTCCTCACTCACAGACACTGTGTGCGGCAGATATGGCCGTTGCAAGTCACAGGAACTGGCTGTGAGCGCTGGGGAGACATTTTCAAAGGCCAGCCCCAGTGCACTCCCACCCCCCCATGGTCTGTGGCAGAGGGAGTGCAAGGCTGCCGTGCGGTAGCCACACTGGGAGCCACCCATTAGAATCCCTCCCTACGCACTCCACCTGAGTGGCTGCTCCACAGCTGGGCCACTCATCGGCCATGGACCACCACCCCCTGCCTTGCTCCTATAAAACACCCTCTATGGCAGCCATTCCAACATCATGGATGGTCACAGGAGGAGGACATTCTCCTGCTTTCCAGGCTTGGGGGTGGGAGGATACCTCCTTTGCTGCACCCTACTTTTACACCCATGCTTTGTCCAGATGCCCCTCTATATTTTGAACAACTAGGTTCCCATTTCTGTTTTTGCATTTTACCAGAATTTGGTCATTCCACTTCCACTGTTGCCCTATGTATTTCAGGCTCCTGGATTTCTACAGCAGCTACCTTTGCTGGATCACTGCTACAATCACCCTCTGACTTTCTATTATCCATCTGCTTCTCTTACAAAGATATAAATCCACTTTGCCTTCAGACTTTGCCAGACAGGCTTTGTATAATAACTCATGTCTTACTATTGCTTGCAAGTTTGGTGGTTCATTTAATATAGTTCTTGCAGAGAGGCTACGCTACATATTGATCTAATTAAATGTTTTTGAATGAGGACAACAATAATAATAGGATTAATTATTGTAATTTGTGTGATAGAAGTATATCCATAAATAGGCAATTCTTCCCCCCACCCCGAGTATCACCAGCAGAAAATGAATTTCAAACATTAGGACCTGAGAGACTGGAGAGCTACAGCTGCTGAGTTAGTGTCCCTCCCATAGTTCTGGCCAGCAGCTCTGACATCCCTGCACAAAGTAATCACAGATCACAGCATTTAATCACTGAAAACAAGCACTCCAGAGGACAGCAGTGTCAATATCCCACTCTCTCATTATCTGTTTGGATTGCACATCCACACTGTCAGATAAACAGAGTGGAAAATTAAGATTAAAAATATGGTAATTTCATTTCAGGCAGCAGGCGCCACTCACTGCCCCTATTATGCTATTGATTACCTCTGAATTCAATTTTTCTTTCAATGCAAACTTTAATCTGTTTGCTACCCAGCAATTCAACTCCCCAAGGGCTATTTGAGAGTAAGTAACCATTTAATCTGATGCTAACTGAAAAATCACCGTCCTTAATGAATTGTGTAAATCATTCAGCTCTAAAGCACCTTTGACTTCTATTTCATTTTTTATTTTCTACTCAATATAGGAAGGGATCGGCGTGTGAATAATTACAAAGTAGCAAGTATTTTTAAATAGAGCAAATATGATAAAAACCCCATTATAGTGGGGCATGTGTAATGAACAGTACTTTTTAATTTCAAAATAGCTATTCATTAAAAAAGAATGGAAGATTAAAAAGAGAGGCTCAAAGCTCAAGGTAAAAGTTGATAGACATTGTAATTACATGGTTAATTTCAAAGATTTATATGCTGTTATGATTTAAAAGGAATTTTTATGACCTGACATTTTCATTTGAGAAGATTTTTTATTTAAAATTAATCTTCTAGCTCCTATTCTTAATTATTTCTTGGCAAGCGATAAATGGGAATACAAAAAATGCCCTATATCAAATGTTAAACAGAATAAATGCATGTGAATTTGTGAACGGCAATAAAGTGGCCCCACTTACCGTATTTGAATTGCTTTACATTGAAATCCCAGGCTAGAATAAATTCTTTGCATGACACAGAAAATATTGACATATTTAAGAAGGATCCTATTCTGTGTAGTCATGCCATTATTTTTAAATGTGTGTTTTTAATACACATTTTAGAATATTTTCCCCCTGAACTTGAATTGTCTTTTTGCTTTCCAGTTTTCCAAATTTGTTTTCTCCCACATCCTGACCTCTGCCAGAGTCCTTCCCCTAGCTCCCGTTATGGAAGAGTTTGCTAGGTAGAGAGGCCTTAGCATATTTTTCTACATTTAAGCGAAAAAGCCGAGAGGACTCAAGCTAGAAAAATGCTCAGCTGGTTGTTTACACTTTTGACTTTCAGTTTCTGCTTCCTGATAGCATTATGTGGGCCAAATGAAAGCTAGGCAGCAGATATGCGGGGTTCTGGCCTGTTACATACACATAAAAGCGCTTTCAGGTTTTGTTTTCCTCAGCAAGGCTGAGATCTCTGTTATTTAGGTAACTCCTTACAGACGTTTTCACTTCAGACTGATGACACTGACTTTTATTATGATTGAACTGAACAAAGTGTAAGCCTGTTATTAAAACAGCCCAGGACCTCTCTAATTATCCCTTAATAGGTACTTGGAGAGCTTGCACCACCAGCCTAGGCCACCGCCTCCTCCACAGGACTTGGGAGGCTCGCAGCAGCTGCAGCCAGGTGGTGCTTACTCAGCATCTTGGAGAGGAGGCAGGAGACGCACTTATTAGTGGGGATTGGGAAGGATGAAGCAACCTCCCTGAGCACTTGGCTCTCTCCCTAACGTGTTGCGTCTCCTTGGAACCACCACCACCACAACTGCTTCCTTCCCTGAAAATGTCCTCCACACGCTGACTGTTTTAGGGGTGCCTGGGAGTTGAGTGTGCAATCTGGCCATTCACAGCATGCTGGGGAGTTGGGGGATTGGTGTGGCAGTGCTGAAGATTTGGAGGATTAGGGCAATACATTTAGGGGCAGAGCATTCACACACACACACCCAACATTTGGCCCCAAATTACCTCACTGCTGCTTATCTAGCCCTGAGCTTCATTTTGTTTTTCTGCAATAGTTACTTTCTCCTCTTCCTCCCCACCTCTCTCCATTTTACAAAGTGGAGTAGCGAATCAGACACCCATTTCCCCCAGCTTCAATGAGATCTAAAATTGAGTGCATAAGGGGCTAGAATTGCAACCAGCCATAAGGATACAGGCAAGAGAGAAGTGGACAGGTGCAAGAAGCTTGTCCATTGCTCTCCTGTGCAAGGTCAATCTGTGAGATTGTGTGGAATCATAGAATTGGAAGGGATCTCAGAGGTCATCTAACCCCCTGCTCAGCGCAGGAAATCCACAGCATCTAAATCTGTGCAGCATGAACATCCCTGACAGATGGCCATACAGCATCTGTTCAAAAACCACCAGCAAAGGAGAACCCACCACCTCCCTAAGCAATTTGTTCCACGGTCGAACAGCTATTTCTGTTAGGAAGTTCTTCCTAATGTTTAACCAAAATCTGCTTTCCTGTCATTCGAGCCCATTATTTCTAGTCTTGCCTTCTGAGGCAAGAGAGAACAAGTCTGCTCCATCTTCTGTGTGACAGTCCTTCAGGTATTTGAAGACTTCTGTCATGTCTCCCCTTAGGCCACTTTCACACACACACACGCACACGCACACGCTGAATATCTGCCCCGAGATGCCGTAGGCATGAGGGGGCGGCTAATAAATACAAAGGCATAAAATAAATAAATAAATATCCTGGTTGCGGGAGGGAATGTGCAAGCCAGGATATGCGTGGGGTTCGGCCAGTCTGAAAGCCGCCCCCTCTCCCCGCGTGAGCAGCTTTACCGGCAAACACACACACTGATACAGAGCAGGAAATGCAGCTCTGTATTGCTGTGTGTGTTTGCCGGCAAAGCTGCGCGGGGAGGCTTTCAGACAGGCCGAACCCCACGTATATCCTGGCTTGCACATTCCCTCCCGCAACCAGGATATGTGCAGGGTGGGGGTGGGGGGCAGGTGTGAAAGTGGCCTTAGTCTTCTCTAGGCTAAACATACTAAGTTCTTCCTCATAAGACTTGGTTTCCAGACCCCTGACCATCTTTGTCGCTCTCCTCTGAACCCGTTCCAGTTTGTCAATGTCCTTCTTAAAATATAGTGCTCAGAACTGGACATAGTACTCCAGATGAGATCTGACCAGCGCGGAATCAAGTGGAACTATTACTGCTCATGACCTGGACACGATGCTTCTGTTAAAAGCAGCCTAAAACTGCATTCGTCCTTTTTGGTAGCTGCATCACACTGCTGACATGTTCAGATCCCTAGATCCTTTTCATAGGTTTTGTTGCTGAGCCAGGTATCCTCCATTCTGTAGTTGTGCATTTGGGTTTTTTTCTTACCTAAACGCAGAACTTTACATGTTTGTTTCTTTCAAAAGAAACACTGCGTCTTTTGGTTCAAGACCTTTCTTTTTAGTAAAGCATTTGGTGGCCGGGGATAGGGATTAGGTGGGAGGTTGTTGGGTGGTTGGGGTTGGAGTGGGTAGGTTTTGTTTTGCTGAATTGTATTTTAATGACTTTTAATTGTATTTTATGTTATACGTGAGCCACCCTGAGGAAGGTAAAAATGTAAGTAAGTAAATAAATAAATAACTTGAAGTGCCACGATGAGACAGTGAACACCAAAATAGGAGGGAAGGCAAAATGGACCTGTCCCTGCTTCCATTTCTTATATGTGTCCTTTTTAATTCTCAGCTCATCAAAAAGCTCCTTGTGCAATCACATTGGTGTACCTGCTTCTTGCTGGTAGGTAAGTGTGTAGAGGCAGGGGCAGAATACCAAAGAGAACAAAATGAGCCAGAGTTCTGGAGTTCTGGTTCCTCTGTAAAACCAGTGAGGCACCCAGGAGAGCGAGAGCATGGTGCACCTGTTGCAAAGATGGCAGAAGACTTGAAGAATTCTGTCTCTCATGGGAATGCAAGTATCTGGAAAAGTTAGATTTAACTGTATAATATTAATCACATAATTACCATGTCACTGCAAATACTGTGTGCTCCCCACTCTGTGTATACAGTATCATTATTACATGTGTCCAAGGCACTTGTGTACACACAGTTGCATACGATGTATGTGATGTTGATAGATGATAAATTACATTTTTCATGCCCTCTAGACACATTCACTTGCAGTCTCTGCAATGGCCACATCTTTTATTTTAAGCCTTTGAGCAGCTTCAAAGAACTACCATGAGGTTTGTCTTGTTTAATAAGTCTGCCCAATAATGGGTTTTTTTTCTTTCACTAGGGTCCTGATCCTGTGCCCACTTAGTTATGTGACTAACCTTGTACTCATTGGGAGTCCTATACTGGGCTGAGTGGACGCAATCGAATTTATTAAAGTCTATTGATTTACTCCTATTAGTCGGTGGGGTTTGGATAACACAAAGTTACTCACACAATTCATCATTTACAGAACCAGAGCCTAAATATGGAATCTCTCTCACATCCCCTGAATAACTTGGATCTATGGCCCAGGATTGACAAGAATTAGTCTTAGTCCAATCACAGCTTTAAGGCATGATATTGCTATTCCACCATTCACCCGGATTACATTACATATAATAGGTTTATACTCCTGAAAAGGAGAGATTCCTGGACTTCCCATCAGCTTAATAGCCAGGGACCTGTGTTCACTGCACATTCCCCACTGCTGCCAACACAGGGCTGAGGGGAAAGCGAGGTGGGAATAGGCCGTGGTGGAGAAGGTCACTCCACTCCCGGGTGCATATGTAGTCTACATGCCCATGGGTACCCCAGACTTGCAGGCCCTAGTGTGGCGGCACCTCTTCTGGCTACACCCCTGACAGGGCCCTGCTTTTAGCTGTGGAAAATCCTTAAAATCTGACAAAATAATGACAGCATCAGGTGTTGTGAAAATATTTTAGTTTATTATTAATTATTATTATTATTATTATTATTATAGATTTTTAATACTAAGTTGTTACAGTCTTCTTCTCCCTTCAAGTGCTATACGTTTGACGTTTCTGGAAAAGTCAGATTTACTCCAATGTAAGTATTTGAAGAGCCCTAGGCAACTGCCATTATAGGAAGAATTTTAAAAACCCTGCAAGGAATACATGCTTTTTGCGTACATCATATGGTATAACCATTTCATTGGCCCTTGTTTGAGATGACGTGCATAGTTTGTAGCTTGGCATCTTTAAACCATTACTGCAAACCATCAGGTGTATAGTATGCACACAAGATATGCTGTGTGCTAAAGTGTGTATCTTAATAATTGCAATGCGTTTACTGACTCTTATCCATTGATCTAAAATGTTTTATACAATAACTATCACCACACAGAAACACACAATAGCAGAAATGGATGACATTTAAGATAAATTTAATATTTTAACTAAAGTGATTACTTTGGCTTTCAACAGTCACTTACAATTTTGACTTTTCTTTTGACTAGTGTAGTTGCAGAACTTGTATTAGTGTTAAGACAGATTTGGATATACTATACACAAATTATGCTCTTTTGTTCACCCTATAGAAATATATGTGCATTGTTATAATATTTACAATCACAGTGAAGATAGGTAAAACATACATCTATAGGCATGCATAGAAATATATACAATCGTACAATATTCATAATTATATATATATACACACACACACACACGTTTTCTTGGTTTTAGTGTTGTTTTTATGCAGTTAGCCTCCCCGGGATGCCATGGGCATGAGGGGACGGCTAAGAAATATAAATAAATAAATAAATAAATAAATAAATGTATAGGTATACGCCAATTTACATTTAAACATTAGGTACGCTATGTATGGCATGTGGCTATATCAGTACTGTAGCATAGGCTTTTCTATAGCAGGTCATTATAGTATCTCACTATACTCTTAATTAGCGCACACACAAAATATTTTTGCCATGCAGCCACTCTGTATTTACTCGAAAGCTGCAGCATCTGAGGAAATAAATCCTGTGAATGGAAAACGAAGCTCATCACTTCATTACATTTAACACTATCCACTACATTGAAAGGAGCCCTATGGTGGGAAGGCTGGTTTTAAATCTGCTTTCACAGATCCACAAGGAGACCCATTTTGCTAGTAAAGGGAAACATGTTGCTGAATGGTTCCTGCAAGTTATTTCTTCTCTTCTGGATTTTGTGTGTGTGGTAAACGGAAACGCTGCTTATGAAAAGTGGATTCTTCTTCCCGCAGGGTTTGTTTCTTTGTCACTTTGATTTCATGCCTGCTTCATCACTTGCTTTCTTACCTGTCGTCCTGCTGCTGCAAATGTTATTTTTCAGTGTCCAGAAATATTATAAGATTTGTGCTTTTCCTCTGTATCTGTTTGCCATATGACTTGCTAAACCTTGTCTAAACAAATAAACAAACAAAACCCGTGAGATCCTCTGAGCTTCAAACTGTACTCACTCAGCTACAGCAGCAAGAGCAGCAGCATGCTTTTTTGCATATTCTCTTGTTTGTTCACACAATTGCCATAAAAGTAAGTATAACTCTGAGGGTCACTCAGTTATTTTGGAAGCTTTACAATTGTGCTGTTTCCAGACATTCAGTTATAGCTACTTGGTGTAGCAAGGATATAAGCCCAATACATTTGACATTTTTGGCCAGATTTTCTAAATGTGGTCTACATTGCTGCACACACAAATGAGTACTTACAAGAGATATACAAATATGGCTTTCTGTGCATTTGAGTCTGGTAGCTGCATGCTCAAACTGTGCCTAAATGTTTCATGCATAAAATTGGCCCTCAAAATGCTAATAAAACTCCTACGAAACTCAGTCCATTAAGTTCTCATCATTCCCTGAACTACGCTGTGTTCCCATATTGTACTCAATACGGTACAGCTAAATATCTTTTTCTAAGGTAATCTGCTGGCCAAAACCTCCTGATGGACATCTGCAGAAGTAGACACAACGGTCTGGAATAAGAATAGATATACACTTCACAAATTACTACTGTCCTCATCTTGTATGGCATGAGTCCTATCTACATACATACATCAACAAGGATTGAACAGAGGATCTTATACATTCAAAGTTAGTTGGCACCATGTTAGTTACTTGTAATAGTTTTAAAAGAAAAAACAAGGGTATCATCTAAACTACTTTGCCTTTGTTCTGTTGTTGTTTTTTTAGTTTGCCAGACCATGAACTTACTATGAAAAATTTTGTGGGTGACAGTCCTTTTTATATATATATTTTTTTTAAATTATGGAAACTCAAGAGTCCAGACGACTTTCAAAATGGACCTGACACAATTCATTGGTCTATTACAATTAAAAAAACATACCTCCCCACCCACCCGAGAAAAATATTAAATTAATGTTACTTTAGTGACTGGACTAGCTACATCAGAGCTGTTATATGTCAATGGAAACTTAGGGTGTTAACAAATGAGACATTAGCCCACATTAGTCCACACCAGGGTGTCCACCTGCCTTTTTATTAGGTGTTTGCTCCCACCAGCCACGTGGCCTCCATCCACTGAACTCACAGCCCCTACTCACAGCAGCTCTTAAAGAATGTGGAGGCCATCATGTGGGCAAATGTGGGCTAATGTGCATCCCCATGTCCCATCAATTAAGTTGTGTGCAGCGCCTCCATGCGTATAGGTCCTCCAGAACCATAGAGTTGCAGGCGGAAATCCCAGAGCATCCACGGAGTGACTGATTCCTGCCCTTTGCTGGTGCTGTAAGTGGGGTCTGCTCATTTATTAAGTACATTAAATACATGCAAGGGGCTGCCGATTTATTAAGTTGAACATACTAAACATGTGAGCAGGGGCTGCATGGACCAAACCTGGACTGCAGTGAGCTATCATCTCATTTGTTAACTCGCTTAAGGACTTCTAAATCCACACATTAGATGCCATGAAAATGCAGTCATTCTGATGTGCAGGAGCTTTGGTCATGCGTATCCAATTTAAAACTAGACTGGGTACTGCAGTAGGCGAACTGTGGTTAGGGAGTCACATGCGGCTCTTGGGAAGTCCAAGTGCAGCTCTCAGGCAAGGCTGATCTTGGGCCTCATGCTGTATTAATGGTCCTGTATCTTATTTCATTGCTTCCAAGTCTCAGCAGCAGAATTGTAGAACACTGGTTCTGCCAGCCAATCCCAAACAAAAGAGATTTCTGTGTGCTCACATGCATATCTTGCAGCTCTTGGCCATATGAAAATGTTCCTATGTGGTTCTTGATATTGCCCACCCTTGGCCTGTTCCCACGCTGTTCAGTGTAGAACCCTGTATATTTAAAATCAAAAACTTTATTTGCGTGACCACATAGGTCCTTGCATACAACAATTCAACATTAAAAAAATCCTCACATCATATTTAGCTAAACAACCTGCTGTTTAAAGTTTATGACATCAAAGGACATTTAAGAACATACTAAAAAAGACATAACTATTTAACTGCTCAAACACCACACTATACTTGCCACAGTGTTATTTACAACAAATATTTCCCGCAGCTGGGAGAAATGAATACTTCCTATTCTCCCTGGGGGGGGTACAGCCACCTCAGGAATTAATTTACTTTCTAGAAAGTGAGCTCTAACCTGGAAGGCTTCCACCAGGAAGCCCATCACTGCCAATGTTGTGTCCCTATAGGCATCTCCTAACAGCACTCTTAATAATTCCAATGGGGATCTCCCTGGCAATTTTCCCATAATCACTCCCAGCCAACGACTCCTTGGCCCATCATACAAATGGCACTCCCCCAGAATATGCTCGGCTGTCTCAGCCGTCATTTCATCAAAAGGGCAGGTCCTATGGGCAAGGGGAATACCCTGATATCTCCCCGTTAGAAGCCTAGTAGGCAAGACATTCATCCGTGCCATCAAGAATAAGTGTATCTTCCTAAACCCACAAGGCCTACCTAGGTGCCCTGTATATTTGACTGAGCACAGATGGACACCAGGGGTCAAGCTGGACTTGATTCAGTTCAGGAGCTGTACTTATACTTGGGCCAGGCAGGGCTCCCTTGGGAAAAGGCCCCATCCTAGGGATGGGCGAACAGATCATGGTTCGGCCATTCGGATCTTTCGTCAGGTTCGGGTTCGGCTGTTCGGTTTGGGTTTGGGTTCAGCCGTTTGGGGGGAAAGTATCGCGAGAGCACGTGAAGCCATGAGCATGCCGGAAAACGGAAATTCGAGTGCGTGCAGAGCTGTGTGGTGAGTGAGTGTGTGTTTTGGCTGGGTGACTGTTCGGTTTGTGTGTTTTGGCTGTGTTTGGGTTGGGTTTGGCTGTGTTGTGGTTGTGGTTGTGGTTGTGGTTGTGGTTGTGGTTGTGGTTGGTGAGTGTTGGTGTGTGTTGTGGGTGACTGTTTTGGCTGTGGGTGATTGTTTAAAAAAAAATGAAGAAGGCTGCAGTGCTTATTCACCGGCTGGGGGCCAACTTGCCGCTTGAGGAGGAGGAGGAGGAAGAGGTCGCTGGCACTGTCCCTACAACACCTCCGGTGATGGTGTCCGGCTCCTCAGCTGAGGAGCAAGCGGCGGGCTCAGGAGGTGCTGCCAGGTTTGTAAACTTTTTTTTTTACTTTGAGGACAAGAAAGGCTCTATCCATTAGAGCGAGCTCAATGGGGTGCTGGTGGGTGTGTGGGTGGTGGGCATCAGTCAGGTACAAACAGTGGCCATCAGCGGGTGGCAGCGGATGTCTAAGACAGAGAGAGAGGGTACTGTAGTGTGGGGGGCTCTGGCATGAGCAGCAGCCCCACCCAAACATGTGCCAGGTTAGCAAGGGTCTCCACTCTCCAGTTGCCATCACATTCCCTACGCACCCCCAAATAAGGGCAGGGTCTTTCCAGCCAGGGTCACATCTCCCGTCGCCATCCCTAGCACCCCAAGGAGGGCAGGATTTGCACGTGCCAGTCAGGGCCTTCCTACTTGCAATCTCTAGCACCACTGAGAGGGCAAGATTTGCACGTCCTTTCTAGTTGCAATCCCTAGCACCCCAAGGAGGGAGGACTAGTCTAGAGGCATCATCATAATCATAAACGCATAATATTACTTTGGTGTTCTTAATGTGTTCCCATTTCAGAGCGGAATTGGATGTCAGCCTCAGTGCTGCTGCCAGGACCAGGCCAAGGAGGACCCCGAGGCAGAGGTCACCAGACTCGCCATTGCCAGTGACACCCCCAGACATTCGGTGCTGGCAGTCAGATGTCTGGAGGTTTTTTGACAAGGGCGATGGAATCGCCACATGCAAGGTATGGCACGGGGACTGGAACAACAGGGAATGAATTGCCCTATGACCTGACCTGTTAGGAACGGAAGTCCGCTGCAGAGAGAGATTGGCCACCCAGTCCACCCACTGGTGGAGACAGAATGCAGGCAGGGCTTGACAGACCATTGGTCTGACACAGTATGGCACTTCTTATGTTCCTATCTTTTTCTGCTCTTTTTAACATGGCAAGAAAAGATTCCGCCAGCAGAGGGAGGGGACCACATCAGGGCTCATCGTCCACATTGAGCGCACCCATGGCCTGAGAGCGAGTCGGCAGGCAGAGGAGCCTGGTGTGGCCGTGGTCATGGAGCCTCAGCGCCAGAAGGAGGGGAAGGCAACTCACAAACGAAGGCATGTACACCCCCCTCCTCCAGCTCTGATGTGGAGACCCCCGGGCCACGGGAGAATGAAGAGGCCAAGGCATTTAGGGCCCAGTTGCAATGGCCCACCCGGGGCTTCATGGCCAAGGTCTAGCAGTCTGCAGCCACCACGAAGAACTGCCTAGTGGAGCAGTTGCAGGCGGTCCATGTGGAGAGGCAGAAAGTGGAGGCGTACGGCCAGTATGTCTCCGCTGAGATGGACCATCTGCAAATGTACCACCAGGTGCTCTCCAGGTGGCATCAGGACATGGAAGGGGCCCTGAACTTTGCAGTCTCCCACGGCTATGAGTTGCCAGAGTCTCAGGTGGCCGGCCCTCATCCCTGTGTTGTGCCACAACGGCTGTTGCCTTTTCCCCAAGTCCCGGGGGACAGGCCCAGAGACTCCTAGTTTAAATTTATAAGTTTCCTTTGAATGTTTGCTTTTGGTTTTTAGAATGTTGTTGTTGTTATGTAAATAGTTTAATAAAAGTCGTTGTATTTATTTTTATGAGCTTCGTGTGACCTGTCCAATCTTTTATCCCTATGTGCTGAAGATGGTGGTAGCAGCAGGTACAGGAACGCACACAAGCAGGCAGGCAGGCACATATAAAATATTGTGTGTTATATTCCATCTCATTATGGTAGGTTTGCCGCGTGCTGGATGTGGGCAATGGGCATTGGGTGCATGAGCACAGATGGGAATTCTTCCTGGTTCTGGCAGGTTGCAGCCAGGGTAGTTGGACATACCTTTTATTATTATTATTAACAAACATTTATATAGCGCCAGCAGTGTACCTGGCACTTTACAAAGTAATAAAATAGACACGGTCCCTGCCCCTAGGGCTTACAATCTGAG
>QEPC01001394.1:7992972-8016738 GCA_003113815.1 Sphenodon punctatus
ACTAAATCACTAACGCTATCTCTATCACTAAGCTAACTCCTAACTGTCTACTATCTCTAACCTCTCTCTCTCTCTCTCTCTCTCTCTCTGTATATATATATATATATATATGGGATGGGGGAATCACAAACAACACAAGGAGGGGTACAAAACTGAAATGAAACGTAAAGCAATCTAATAATCCTACTCTAAATGAAAAAACAGGGGAAGGGAAGGGAATCTGGGATGGAATATATGGGAGAAGGAAAGGATTCAATGGAGGGAGGAGGGAGGGAGGAAGATTGAACACAGGGAGGGGTAAAAACAAAAAATAACCACTAAATCTATCTAAGCTTAGCTAAGAAATGAATGAGAATATGGGGGTAAATGGGTTGGATGGGTGAAATGGGAGGAGGATTGCAATGAATTGGGGAGCTGGGAAATGCTGGGAGAGGGAGCCTTCTGAAACGCCTGCTGCTCAGGAACAGTGACTAGCTCAGAAGGTGTTGGGAAGGGTCGAGGCAGACAGTTTTGTTTCTTGCTGCGCCTGCCTCACCGCAAGCCCCATTGGCTCCGTGCAGTCTAGCCCATGGCCAATCACAGACTGTGAAGCCAATGGTCTGAGGCGAAAAGGGATGTTGATTGGGCAGGCTGACTGCTACTCCAATCCTCTCCACCCCTGGTGCCTGGAAGTCTGATCCTCAGCTGACTCCCCCTCCCTGTCACATTTTGCCTTCCAGGCAGTGACACGTTTTTGCCACCCAAACTCACCCGAACGTGATCTGAACTGACCGAACTGTTCAGTCATTTCGATGTTCGGATCTAGTTTGGTTCGGTCAGTTCGTGTTCGGATTCGGGTTCGGGTACGGTCGTCCGAACAGGCCGAGTTCAGGCCGAACTTCCGAACCATGTTCGCCCATCCTTAACAAACAGTATGAGCATCCACTATGCTGAAACTTTCATGATCAGATGGAAAGCAACAGACTTAAATCAAAATGCACTCACCTGTGTACATTTCAGTACAAAAACTGCTCACATTTTAACAACGTTGTAAGCAGGGTGTTCAGTCTATTGCTATTTTAAAGATCTGAAAGTGTTTAAAAATCTATTTCCCAGAGGCTTATTAGCCATCAAAGTGTATTCTGCAGAAACATAGGCTATAGACCACTTACTCCAGAGTAGTCCCATTGAAGACCACATGGGGAAATGGGTCTGGGGCCATCATTCCTCGCACAGAGGCGTGTCATTCCACAGCATCAAGAAACAGCCACTCCAGCCCCAGGACCCACCATCAGGGTTCTGGGGCCAAGTTACAGGCAGGGAGGACTGTGGCCAATATGTATCTAGAAGCTGCCACTCTAAGCCCCAGGACCCACCATCATGGGTCTGGGGCCATCNAGCCCCAGGACCCACCATCATGGGTCTGGGGCCATCATTCCTCGCACAGAGGCGCTGCTGTTCCACCGTATCAAGAAACAGTAACTCCAGCCCCGGTTCAGTTCGGGCATTCGGAAAAAGTGTGCAAGAAATGATGGTCACAGACCCATGATGGTGGGTCCTGCTGGGGCTAGAGTGGCAGCTTCTGGATATTGGCCACAGCCCTCCCTGCCTGTAACCTGACCCCAGAACCCTGACGGCGGGTCCTTGGGGCTAGAGTGGCAGCTTCTAGATACATATTGGCCACCGCCCTCCATGCCTGTAACATGGCCCCAGAACCCTGACGGTGGAACCGAACTGAACCGAACGGCCGAACTGGACTGGACAGAACCGAACGGTCGAACCCGAACTACGATCTGTTCACCCATCCCTACTGTTTGTATCTCACACAATGAGAAACCCAAGTTTGCCTGCAGCCTTAACTTAGAACGATCTTGTCTTTATCTGTTTGTCAGACCATTATAACATTTTTGTTTTGTTACAGGAATACAGGATTCTGAAGCAGAGCAAATTCATTGTGACTATTTATGGGCTGGTCTTCCTACATCTTTCCTTTTTAAAAAAATGCTAAAATGTGTGTCAAAAATTAAATTAAATAGTTTGCCATTCTTTCCAACGTGTACCAAGCCATGAACGTTGTAAATAGAAGAGGGAAATAAAAGTTTTTATATTGAAATCTGTTATTTGTGCAAGTTTAAAAAGGAGTTTGGGGGTTCCTTAGGGTTAAGAGCAGGTTGTGTCTTTCACACAAAGAAAGAATAACAACCATCCTACTCAGGAGGATTGCAGAATAGTCCAACTGCTATATAGTTTCCTGTTATGCATGGAATTTTTATCCACAGAGATTCCAGAGTACAATTCCCTTCCTGTAAAATTTGAATCCTACTTGACTCAGTGCTGTCTTCAACAGATAGAGCCACACCACCATCAGCTCGATCTTCTCTGTCATTTCGATATATTTAGCTGGATTCTCACCAAGAAAAATGATAATCTCACAAATAGCCCTCCCCTGGGTCCAAACCCTGACTGACTCACCTGGTTGCCCCTCCAGGTTGGTTTCTCTGCTCTGCTACGCTCTGCTCCTTCACTCCTTTGTACAGCTACTTGGCAGCCAGGGAAGCAAGGAGCTGGCTTCATATCCTGGGGGGCAGTGGGTGGAGAATTACTGTGCATATGCAAAATGTCTGCTGGGTAATTCCATAATGTTGAGAATTACTCTGAGGTGTTGGTCTATTGGCCAGCCTAGGAGGCTAGAGATGGAGCCAGACAAGGTGGAAAGCCAAAGTAAAGAAAGTTTATTTACCAGGGTTAGATCAGGTTGCGTTATCAAGTTCCAGTGGTGAGAGACTCAAAGTGTTTGGAAAAGGGCAGCCAGGCTGTGCATGCACAAACTTTCCTTCTGCCCTTAAACCTTCTGTCCTTAAACTTTCCTTCTGCCCTTTGGCCTTGCTTTAACTCCCATGCTTACACAGGGCAGGTTAAAGTGAATCAGGAGGCAGTTACCTTCAAACATTGTTTGTGCGAACAGCCCTCAGATGGCATAAACCAGAGGTTCCCAAATTATGGGTTGGAATTCCATGTGGGGCCACACCATCTGTACATGGGGTCACAATTTTGACTGATATTTCATATTTGCATATTTTGTTGCTGTCCAGGGTCATGGAATTCATTTAAGTCTCAAAATGGCATCACACAGGCCAAAGACTTGGGTTCCACTGGTGTAAGCAAAAAAACCCAACACATCAGTTTTGTTACTGTTAGAACAAAACCAAAATACTGTGACATCTCTTAAGCAACAGGTTCAAAACAAATAGTAGTTTTAACTAATTACACTTGTAAGTAGAAACTTCAACCGATTAAAATTTTGAATTGATTCTGTGTGGCTTTTAACTGATTGAGCAAGCAATTAATTAAGAATTAAAATACCGGAAAACCTTAACACAACTTTATACAACACAATTTGATGGAGCATTGTTATTTGCTATGTAATTTTTATTTTTTAATTACATTTTTATTTTTTTTAAAATTTGTTTTAAATTTGAATTATTTTTTTAAGATGTACTGCTTAAAAGTAATTGTAAACGAATTAAAATGTTCTGTAATTTTCATTTGTACAGTCTCTATTTGAATCTGTGGTCAATGCACTAACTGAAGAATCTAGCTGATTAATGCTTCCAGCCTTGCTTAAAAGTAAACTCACCACAATAGCTAGCATGTGCTTCCCATTCTCCTCATTAAATCCCAGACTAGATCTTCTGTGAGCATAAAGTACACAGAAATACATTAATTTACACCAGCTGAGGATCTGTCTCTGTACAACCCAAACATCCTCAATTTCATTTTTTTGAAACCATACCATGTATGTATAACTGTATTATCTGAGTGCAGGTTTATCTATAACATTAGGAGCTGTGATGTTTGAAATGTCAACAAAATAGCAGAGTCCATCAAACGTGGTGAGGATGCTTCTTTGGCTTGTTCTGAAATGAACTACAAAAATATCAACAGGTCTCTGCTCTCCCTTCATAGCTACCAAAATGTATTTATGAACATGTATAAAACTGTTGATGGTTTGTTGTTTAGATTCATTGACAGATGTCATTCTTGTTCATGAATCTCTGGAATAATTCAGAAGTTAAAAGATAATGCAAAAATTACATTAACTCAATACATTTGAACAGGAACAAATTTAAGTAGGATGAGAATGTGTGAAATGCTGTGATATGTTGTACTATTTGAAATGAGTTGGTGTAGCTGAAGTTTAGTCGTGGCTTGTAGATGTGAGGGATGAGATATTTTGAAATGTTGAAAGTTGAAGAGGTAGGGTTTGGGGGGATGGAGGATAGTGTGTTAGTAGAAAAAAGAAATTTGCCTTACTAATCAATTTCCTTTAGTTTTGAAGTTTGTGTCAAGGTGGATACGTCTTAACTGTTCATTTAAACCATAGGTTTTTTATGTTGGTAATAATACACCCAGATACAGGTTTTCTTACATTTGTATTAATATTTGCACTTGTGTGCATTTTTCAAATTGTTTCACTCTTTTGTTGTTAAAATATATATTTTATTTTTATTCTTTTTATTCCTGTAACAGTGTAGGGTCAATATATCTGTGGAAGAATCACTGAATTCCATTTTGTCTCAAGCAGCACCAGCATAATTCTTGACTCACACCACAGTCCTGAAATGGTTTGGAAGTAGTTTCAGGACTGCTGCTTATATTGATATGCCAATTAAAGACATAAACAAGAAGGCGAGACCCTGTTCTGGTCTGGCATGCTGGTGCGGGTTGGGAGACACCTTAATAATCTTAGCAAACCTCACATGGAGTCATGAGAGAAAGGAAGTAAGCATCCAAAATACAACTTTCAGTGGTCTGTTCTCAATCTTTGGATGTTACAAAAATGTCCTCTAGTAATTTTGATTAATCACCCCCACTTAGGATACATTACAATTTTCATCAGTGAACCCGATAAACTATTAATGCCTAGGAAATTGCAAGGCTGTAGGTGTGGGCTTGTGTTGAACGGCTATGCATCACAAACATTGCTATCCTGAGTGCCCATTGGAGTGCCCATTGAAGATTGTCCATCTCTTGGTCAATGAATGTACTCGTTACAAAGCTTTGAACAGATGCTGCTCATTTTAAGATATTCAAGAGTTTTTCTAGAAACTATACTAAAGTTTGCTGGATCTGAAAACTTAACTCATATCCTTGGTATATACAGTGGGCTTCATCCCCTTGTGAACACAAAAGGGAATGAGATGGTTTTGTTTGTTTCCATCTACTGAGTGTGCAACTTCATGCTGTTGGGCTAATAAGATAACTGCTTGGTTCCCCTTTGCAGAGCAGCAATTGTCCAAAGCCAATCTTCATACTGAAGGAAGATCTTCAAAGATCTATTTCCTTTATTATTTATTTCCTTTAACAGTAATTAGACCTACTGGAAGAGATCTCAAAAGAATCTCTCACTCTCTGTAGCACCTTCTTATTCTTGTTTCTGATCTTTTTGAATAGGTCAATGGTCCTAAAAGAAAATTCATTGTCAGAAATACTGTAGGAGAAACTAAGGGTGTTATAACATGTAAGGCTACCCATTTGCTTTTGTCCTTACACTCCTGTTTTCCTAGGTGTGTTTATGCAAACACCCATCCTGATACAGAAAAGATGTGTATTGGAGGCTTCTTGAAAGTGTGGATCGTCAACACATGTTTTTTCTGACATATAATCTATGTAATATATGTAGCCTAGCTTTAAGTGAACCCAGCATTGCACTCCTGGGAATAATTTTCTTTTGTGGAGGGAAAATCTAAGGGGTTACAGCCATTTAGGAATCATACAGGAACAAAGACATGGCATTATTCCAAAAATTCATACCAGAGAACAAGTTAGTGGACAGGACTAAGAGCTGAAAAATATCAGATTTTTGTGTTTGACATGCACTGAAACAGAAAAAAGTAAACCAAGAAAGTGTGAGATCTATTTATTTATTTTAGCAGTATTTAAATAGTTTTGAGAATAGCCCCTACTTACGGTGCCATAGAGAGCACGGAAAGTGGCAGGAAGTGGACACTCCTCGAATACTCTAGGCTTCCGCCTACAACTCTATGATGTGCTGTATGTGCACAAGACTGCATGCAACCTAATTGACAGGATGCGGACATGTGGGTGCACATTCTCCCACGGGGTGGGTTCCACATTCTCTGAGACACCAGCGTGACTGGGGGCTGTAGGTCCAGTGGATGGAGGCCATATGGCCAATGGAAGCAAACACCTAATAAACCTGGTTTGGGCTAATATGGGCTGACATCTTGTTTGTTAACACCTACTGTGACATTCCTTACCTGATACTCTCTTTAGATACATAACTAAACAGCATGTTTGACATGGGCTTAGTTGTTTGGATGGTAGACTGGGAGGGAAACTGAAACGTGCTTATTAATAGAATTTCAATATAGCTACATTTCACATGGAATCACTGGGTATTTTCAGAAGTAACGTTACCATGCTTAGCCATAATTTACCACAATTAACCCAACCCCAGGGTCACAAGTACTGTCACTTCTGTTCAGTGGCTGCCAGATGTTCACCACGCTTTGTCCTGAACCGTGGTAACAGTTACTACTGGTTGTGATCTTGGAAAATCGCGGGGAACAGCTGGTGGTAAGTACTACCATGGTTCGAGGCAAAGTGTGGTAAGGCTCACACTCGCACGGTCATGTTTGTTCTGGGTACTGGCCTACCCTGGGGTGGGGTGACGGCTGTTACCCCGGATTGGGTGTAAGCGTGGTAGCGTCACTCCTGAAAATATCCACTGATGTCATCAAAATGCTGGGCTTCGGTTAGGGCTGAAACAGAGTGGCCTTTTTGCAGAGGTAATCAATGGATAAGGAACAGTGCTCAGAGATTCACCATTTTTCTGAAACTACAGCCAAACTCCATGTATTCTCTGCTTGCCCAACAATTCATTCTGGCTATGCACACGTGCAAAATGCAGGAATGCACAGCTGTTCCAGCTGCCCAATCATGAATTGTGCCATTTTGTGCATGCTCCATAGCGGATTATTATTGGTTGATTATTTAATATTGATATTGATATTAATTGTTAACATTACTGCACATGCACAAATGCCACATGCAAAATTTATGCTGGCCTTTTGTTCATGTGCAATAGCCAAACTATATTATTGTGCATGTGCAAATGGCCCAAATACATTTGCACACACATAAAATGCGAAAACGTATTCTGGCCTATGTGCAAATATATTTTGGCCATTTGTGCACATGCAATAATATATTCCAGCATTGTGCATGAACAAAATGTGTGATCTTCAGTAGGTGAACAGAACAGCCAATCTGGATCCCAGTTGGTCCTTGTCTTAGAGGACCTGGAACTCAGAATGGGTGGATTCAGAGGGTGTTTTTACACAAACACCTCCCCACCCATCATGCATGTTCCAGGGCTGCATAGGGTGCCAATGGAGCCCTGCAACATGCATGATGGGTGGGTAATGGGTGGGGAGGTGCTTATCTAAAACCACCCAGAATCCGCCTGGATTTCCAGTTTCGCTCTAGCTTCCATAGAGCTATGCAATATCCATTCTCATAATTCTCCTTCTTTAGATCACACACAAACCTTTAGTAATCTTGGTATTTGCTCAGTTTAATACTTTTGGAGGGTTTTTGACTCTCCCACAGTAAGGGAGTGGACACCCCCAATGCTCTGACCAGCTAGCTTCAGCTTCTCTTCAGAACCCACTAGCTGGAGTTTTATCCAGAGTATATTTCTAGCAGTTTTCACACACTGAATATTTCTAAACCAGCTACCCTAGTCTCATCATAGTCTGCATAATGATCTCTATCCACAGCATGGACATTTTAAATTTATTCTGTCTTCTATCCTTCAGGAATGATTTTTCTTTACCTTTCCCAGAGCTATAAATTCCCTGAACGTGCCCTTTCTAATACATTTATATGCCTTTAAATCTACATTCAGAAGGGAAAACTGCAATAGCAGTACCATGTTTTTGCTTGCTAAGGTTTCTTCCACATAGTTCATGGCGGCAGCGCTATGTCTTCTGATGCTGCTTGCCTTCTGTCTTAACATCAAGCTGAAACTCTATTGCATCTCTCGCTGCAGTTTCCCCAGATACAGCCGTTTCAATGGCACGGTGAAATTTGAGGTCTGCTTCAGTCGAAATCCCTATCTGTATGCTTTCAGGATAGATTCCCCATCCTAATCTATCTTTCAGTGCTTCATTCAACGCATCATGAAAACTGGCAGTTTTCTGACAATTACCTTAATTCTGCTACAGTGTGAGAGAGGAAACAGATTTGCCCTCATGTTGATTTCATTTATGAAACCTGACCCTTTATAACTAGTGGCAGAGGAGATAAATGCTGTAGCAGAATTTTTATAATGTTGTCAGTGTTTTATAAGCTGGCTTTTTTTGGAGCAGGCAAACTGTGCAATAACCTGCTTTTCTCTGTCCCATTGAATTCAGCTAAGCTGGAACTAGTCTGTTCTCTAGCACTATCTCATTAACTGCCAAACAGTACTCTGGCCCGTCTATGGAGATTGGCTGCTCCCTTGCAGGACTATCAAGGGCATTAGCTTTTCCCTTACAGCCTGCCGTTCTCCTTGTGCAAACAAACAATTTATAATAGTCACACTTGAGTTGGAAAATATAGCACCTTCTGCTACATAAAAGGAAGAATTATTTCCCTTCTTTCTTTCCCTCCATAAGCTATGGTCTTTAAAAAGTCCCTACCATTAGATGTAGTACTAGTGGCTTTACAATGTGCAAAGGTTATTTGACATCTAAGTAAAAGCTTTAAAACTTCTATAGAATCCACCTGGATATTCCATTCAGGTTGAAAATAGCTTTTCAACTGAAATACAGTAGCCACTTTTTCAGCAGCAGAGTCAACACAACCATTAGCGTAAGGAACCAACATTAGTGATAGCCATGATATCTTACCTCAGCAAAACTGACATATAGCCAAACCCTTCTCCCTGCATTTTGCTGAAAGGTGGGAAGGAATCTGCACTTCATTTACATGTTTACAATTTGGGAGATTCTTTACTTTTAAATCAAGCAATGTCATTGGAGACGTTGGCGTTCCCAAGTCCCATCTGTGCTCCAGAGACCCCAAGAGTGAATGCATTTTACAAATGGAAAATCATTTGTAGGATCCACACGACAGCTTAATTCATGGTCTCTCCATGTTGAAGCCTTACAACAGAGGCTGAATGAATGCAGTGGGAGAGAGTCCACAGGAGGGAGGGGGGAAATGTTGTACCGTTCATTCAGTAACATTAGTAGATCTGTGGGCCTAAGCAGCCTATCCATAGAAAGAGAAAGAATGACTGGAAATTTATTAGGAAAGTCAAGCTGAATGAGCTGTTTTGCCTGGAAACCGCTGTCTCTGCACTTGGAAATGAACAAGCACTCTCCATTTTTCCTGTCACTGAAAGTTGCTTTTCTGACAGCAGCAAAATCCCCAGGAAGAATATCAGCATCCAGGGAAGAGCAATGCTGCATTAGCCATGATGAGAAATTCTGCTGAATTTCTAAAAGGAATTCAATCTATTTACCATTTTTTCATCCCAAACCGCAATGCAGGTTGGTAAAGACCTGTCGTAAGGTTGCAAAAGCAAGAAGAGAATGAAAAACTTCAGAAAACAATCTTCCCAAATGTCTTTCAGACATTAGTACAAGATGCAAAAGTCTATGTATTAAAATACAAGAGGGGTAAATTCTCTGCATACAAAGTGCTTACGTTAGCGTTCAAACTGGAAGGCAGGCTGGCGCTACACTGGTGTACTTTCAAGTCTGATCTTGCCTACTTTGGGGTAAATCAGAGCTGGAATGGGTGAGCCAATCGGCATCTTGATAACTGATCCGACTCAGTATTGTTGGGTACTAAACAGTACCTGTTCACTGCGTACAGTTACTACTGAGTTAAGTAAGGCCACTTTTACACGGACAGCACCCACCCACAAACACCCGGAAACACCCAACGGATGGGTGGAAGGGTGTCCATGTAAAAGTGCACGAGTGGGTGGGTGCGCGTGCCCGACCCACCTGCTAACACCTACGCAGCAGCCGGGAAGGAGCTGGGACCCTCCATGGGTGGAGATGGGTGTTCAACACCCGAGCATCCGTGTACCAGAGAAAACACTCACATCCACGTGGACAGGATCGGCGGGACCGCAGTGCGCCGGCACAAGGGGTCACATACGTGCCTCCACACAGACACGCCCACCAAGGGGATGCTGGACGTCTGGCCGGGAGTCCATAAAGGAGGGCAGACACAGGACATGGTCGCACCGGCGGACAAAACAAAGGGAGCCAGGGAGCCAGGGCCGCTATGCGCACGGCGCAAGGCCAGGTGAGCAAGCGGTTCCAGGCAGCCAGTCCAGGGGGGGACACACACAAGGCACTCAGCCGTGATACGGTGCATTGGCCGACAACATGGTTTATTGGAGGGGAGTACAAGGTCATGGGCTAGAGTGCGAGTTGGGCACGGCCCCATCATCGGCCGCCTGAGCAGTGATGCGGCAGCAAAGGGCATCCCTGTTCTCCTCAGAGATCCACCAGAAGGCTCCACCCCGGGCATGCTGGTACAAGGGCATGGGGCCCAGCCGCTGTACAGGTGGTGGGTTGTCAAGGGCAGCGCCGACCATCTTGCACATGTTGTGCAGGATGCATGCTGCCAAGACAAGGATAGGGGTGTGGTCGAGGTCAAACTGGCTCCTGTTCATCAACAGGCACTAGTGCATCTTCAGCTGGCCGAAGGTCCGTGCCACCACGCTGCACGCTGATGCCAGCCGTTCATTAAACAGGCGGTGGTCGGGGGTCCGTGCCACAAGGTATGCCATCATGAGCCAGGGGCTGAGTGGGTAGGGGGGGTCCCCTATCACAACGAGGGCCATGGAAATGCCGTCAATCACATGGTAGAGTTTGGGGGTGATCTCCCTGTCAAACATGCGTACATAGAATGGGGATGCGAGCGTCGTTGCTCCTACCCAACTGGCCTGCGTACATGCCAATGAATAGGCCCCTGTGGTCCACGATGGCCTGCAGCTTTATGGAGAAGGCCTGCTTCCTGTTCAGGTAGTCGATTTTAGCGTGGGGAGACCGTATGATGGAGATGTGGGTGCTGTTGATCGCCCCGATGTAATGGGAAAACCCCAGCCCCTCGAAGCCTTGTATCACCTCCTCGGGATCGTACAGCTGGATGACCCGCTTGAGGAGGAGCTCCACGATCAGATCACACACATCATGGATCGCCCTGTTCACAATGGCTGTCCCCACCTCGAACTGCAACCCCCACCATCCTCCATGAATCAGGGGTGGCCAGCCGCCAAACCACCATGGCCAGTCGCATCCCTGGTGGCAGCGGGTAGCACATGTTGGTCACTCCCCTCTGTAGATGGTGTTTCAGGAGCACCACTAGCCAGGTCAGAAGGGAGTGGCTCATCCAGAAGTGGTCCATCCATTCATCATTCATCCAGGTGACCAGCATGTTCTCCCACCAGTCATTGCTGCGGGACCATAACCAGTGCCGGCGCCGGGTCGGGAGGGTCACGCGGCGCCCGTACACATTCAGGGACCACCGGGCCTGGAAGAGCCAGGTGTGCAGGTACAGCACGGTGCCCAGCATGGCATGCTGATGGTGCACTGGGCATGGCAGACCACTGCCCGTCACCACCCTCTGCAGGTTCACTGCCCTCCAGTGCCATTCGCCCTGGTGGGGGTTGCAGAGCCATGGCAGGAGGAGGTGACCCATCTGCTGGAAGAGGAGCTGCAACAGCCTGCAACCGGCGCTCAGGATGCTCAGCACACTGGCCGTGGCCCACGGAGGCTTGCCCCCCGACTGCATGGTTCCACCGATCCCCGCACCCAGCACCCCCTGAGCCCACCTGGGTGGCAGCACCGCTGTGTGGGCAGTGCCCCCAGCCCCCACACCCATTGTGTCCCCATTGCACCTTGGTGTGCCCCGTGCTCAGTGTTCTTTGGCTCGGTACACTGCCCAAGCATATCCACCACCCTCAACATCCTACGCCTGCCCGCCTGTATCGGATCGATTATGTACCCAGTCGCCCCGTGGTCGCTGGCCGATGTTTGGTGCTCCCCCAGGGGTATGGTGCAAGCTGTCACCAGGTCCCCGGCCCAGTGGGGCGTCCCTCAGGGTGCACCGGTCGCCTTCCCGCTGGGGGGGTTGGGACTGCAGGGCCCCAGCATGGCCGTGCCCGATCGCCCCCTCCCCATTGTCTGTGGGGCACCCTGCGGTACCATTGCAACTGCCCCTGCTTGGCTTCCACACCACTGCTGCCCTGGGATGCCTTGGCAGGCTGCAGCTCTGCTCAGCGGCGGGATGGTGCCGGCCTTGACTGCATGCCTGGCAGTCCTGGCAGTCATGGCCTCGCACATCTGTCATCACCTGTGCTGGTTCTCATCTGCCCGGTGCGTGGGTTAGGGAGTAGCAGCCCCAGCAGGCTGGGCTATCTCCGGCATGCAAGGTAGCTCCTGGGCGCTGGGAGCGGCTTTCCCCCTGCTGGTCCCTTTCACTGCCACCCTCCGTCTTGCTCCTGTTGCTCCTCCGGAGTGGGCCTCACCACTTTCATGGCTGACTGTTGTGCAGGGCCCCTGCATGGGAATGGGGGCATGGAGGGATGGTCGCCCTCTGTGGACATACTGTTGGGGACCCTCTGGCTGAGGCCCGATGTGCGGCTATTGGTGAACTATGTCATGGTACATGTAAACTATGGGCCATCCCCTTGGGGCCCCAGCATGCTGGGGCTGTGCCCTAGAGCTCAGCTTCACCCTCCCGCGATGACCGCTGTGGGGGCAGCCACCTGCCATTGTCGTGCCGTGGACCGCTGAGGAGATCGCGGCCGATCGCCTGCTGGTGGCACGACCCGGGTCGGCCTCACCATGCTGTGCAGGGGTCCCCTTGTTGCTGTCCACTACACCATCACCCTCCTGCATGCCCGCGGCATCCCACACATGACCTCAGACGTGGGGGGACCCTCCTGTGGGACATGGGCTTGCTGGCCCCTGATGATGGTGGACCCCTCCTGACTGGGGCCCCAACTGCTGTGGAGCTCACCGTCCTTTGATCAGTGAGGGACCTGCCAGCTGTGAGGACTGCAGCCGGCACTGCCAATCAACTCCTGCCCCGCTTCCTGGTGGATGCTCATATGCACTCCCAGGGGTTCCACAGGGGCCTATTCACCTGGGAGGGTGTTGCGCAGGAGCCTCCATTCCAGGAGCACCCACTGGACCATCCCCGAGCTGTGCCTCACCACCACCCACTCCTTGCCACCCTGCTGCCCGTGACTGTGCTGTACCCAGCTCCCCCTGTGCCGCTGCACAGCCACTGCGCTATTATCTGCACCCCTGCTGCCAGCTACCTCGTATGCCTGAACCTATCACCTCTTCTGGGTGCCCGCAGCTCCATTCCGCTGGGTCCTACATTGTGCCCTCACCCTCCATCTGCGGGTGTACCTGTGCCCTGGTGTTCTGGTACTCATGCCCAGCCGTGGGTCTGACTGTGCCCCATCCACTGGCACCCCTTGGTTGGGGGACCCCGTGCCCCCATCGCCAATAAAGTACAGTTCTGTCATGATCGGTACTGCCTTGCTTCTGTGCCACCATTACCACCTGCCTGCCCCCTCCTTCTTGATGGCCTCCCTACCCCCGTCTGGTTGTGTGCTCAGGGTGTGCTTGGTGTATACATGTGGTCACAGGAGCTATGAGGTGGTACCTGGTTGCATGTTGTGTGGTCCCCTGGGGGCTTCCCCGCTTGCCAGGGACACCCGGCCGTGCGCTCGTGGTGGTATGGGTGGCGGGTTCCCGATGGGGCTTCCCCCAGGGCTCCCTTGTCAGTTGGTGCAGCCCCAGCCCTGCCCCTCCCCTCCCCTGTACTGTCGCCCCCTGTTGGTGCTGTCCATATGTGCTGGTGGTGATGGATGGGTGGCAGCAACAGGCGCATTGGATGGCTGAGTGTGAGTAGGGGGGGTGTGGGCCCCAGATCTTGCCCCTCCATTCCCCCTTCGTGCAGGAGTATGGGGTGCCATTCAGGGTGCTGGCTGGCCGCGTGTGGGGTGAGCTCCTTGTGTTGTTCATGCCCTCGGCCCTCCCTTGGCCTGTTGGTTCACCCATTCCCAGTCTCCCTGTCCCCTCTCTCCTGCAGCTACTGTGTTGCTGGTGATCTTGTGCCTGGCAGGGATGGTCCAGCATCTGGAACAGGCGGCCTGGGACCTGCGAGCGGCTGGCCGGCTGTTGGATGCCATACGTGAGTGTCCTTCTTGTTTTGTGGGCCCTGGGCCCATGTAGCTCTGTGGGGGTGCGGTTCCTTTGGACCCATGGCCGGTTCTGATGGCCTTCTCCTCTCCCTCAGTCCCATCCAGTGCAGGCGATGCTGGCGGAGCAGACACGGGAGCAGGGGGAGGTGGTGGACCTCCTCCTGAACATCCTAGAGCAGCTCCACAAGCTCAACCACGCCCAGGCTGATCGCTGGCACTGGGGACCGGGGTCGCTGGCCATATTGACCAGAGGTTGCCCCAGCCCTGCTGCTGCTATTTCTGGTGCTACCTCCCTTCTGTTGCCCCATCCACCTGCTCCTCCCTGTTGTCTCCTGTTACTGTTGTGTAGTTTTTTTATAAACTTGGTTGCATGTGTCATGCTTTCCTCTGACCTCTCCCCTTCTCCAGGCACCTCTGGGGGGTGTTGCGTGGTTGCCTGGGTGGTGTGTGTGCTTCCCCCCCGGGTCATGTGCCCGTGCCTGTGTGCATGTGTTGCCTGTTGTGTGTGGGGTGCTCGGCGGGGTGGGGGGTGGGGTGTCTCCATGGTGCCGGGCTGTCTGGCCTCTGTGCCGGGGCTGGGAGGGGATGGCTCCTTTGTAGCAGCTGTCATCCCTGCTCCCTCTGCCCCACCCATGCAGGTACTGGTGGCTGGGGGGTGGGGCTGCATTGCGCAGCTTCATTTGCCCTAGGTTGGCCATGTTGTGCCGTCACTGTGCTGGGCGGGGCTTCCCCACCATTCCCGGCCGTCTGTGTACTTTCATGGGTGTTTTCTGGGTGCTTCCCTGGGTGGGTGTGTTTGCCGTCCCATCCCCTTTCCATCCCACAACCCCCCACGGTGCTGTTCGTGAAACGGTCTCCCTGCTTGCCGCTACCGGGTGTTTGATGGGTGTGCTCACTAGGGATGGGTGAACGTGGTTCGGAAGTTTGGAGTTCGACCCGAACTTGCCCTGTTCAGACGACCGAACCTGAATTCGAACACAAACTGACCGAACTGAACTAGATTCTGAACATCAAAATGACTAAACAGTTCGGTCAGTTTGGATCGCATTTGGGTGAGTTGGGATGGCAAAAACGTGTCACTACCTGGAAGGCAAAATGTGACAGGGAGCGGGAGTCAGCTGAGGAGAAGACTTCCAGGCACCAGGGGTGGAAAGGCTTGGAGTAGCAGCCAGCCTGCCCAATCACCATCCCTTTTCGCCTCAGACTACTGGCTTCGCAGTCTGTGATTGGCCATGGGCTAGGCTGCACAGAACCAATGGGGCTTGCGATGAGGCGGGCACAGCAAGAAACAAAACTGATTGCCTCCCCCCTTCCCAACACCTTCTGAGCTAGTCACTGTTCCTGAACAGCAGGCGTTTCAGAAGGCTCCCTCTTTTCCAGCAGTTTTTGTTCCTTCCTATTCCTAATCCATTGCCATCCTCCTCTTATTTCACCCATTCAACCCATTTACCTTCATATTATCATTTATTTAGATTATATTAGATAGATTTAGGTGTTATTTTTTGTTTTTACCCCTTCCTGTGTTCCCTGTGTTCAATCTTCCTTCCTCCTTCCCCCCTCCATTGAATCCTTTCCCTCTCCCTCTTATTCCATCGCTGGTTCCCTTCCCCTGTTTTAAGTTTGGGATTTATTTAAAGTAGGATTATTATTAGATTGATTTTCATTTCAGTTTTGTACCCCTCCCTGTGTTCTTTGTGTTTCCCCTGTATAATATTGTATATATAGATAGATAGTTATTAGATAGATAGCTACTAAATAGATATACATAGTAGTTAGCTTAGTTATAGAGATAGATCAAGATACAGTGTGTTTGTAGGACAAGGCCTTTGTAGTTAATTATTAGGATATTCCATTTAGTTCAATAGGTTTTAGAATAGTTAATAGCAGTAAGATTTAGTGTAAAGATAGATAGATATAATATTAGATTAAAAAATTAACAAAAAATATGTAAAATGTAAACAAATAAAAAAATGTGGCCAAGTTACAGGCAGGGAGGGCTGTGGCCAATATCCAGAAGCTGACACTCTAGCCCCAGGACCCACTGTCATGGGTCTGGGGCCATCATTCCTCGTACAGAGGCGATGTCATTCCACCGCATCAAGAAACAGCTACTGCAGCCCTAGGACCCACCGTCAGGGTTCTGGGGCCACGTTACAGGCAGGGAGAGCTGTGGCCAATATCCAGAAGCTGCCACTCTAGCCCCAGGACCCACCATCATGGGTCTGGGGCCATGATTCTGCACACAGAGGTGATGTCATTCCACTGCATCAAGAAACAGCCACTCCAACCCAGGACCGGCCATCAGGGTTCTGGGGCCAAGTTACTGGCAGGGAGGGCTGTCCAATATTTAGAAGCTGCCACTCTAGCCCCAACCCAGGACCCACCCTCAGAGTTCTTGTGCCATGTCATTCCACTCACAGGGTGCTGTCATTCTACCTTTTCTTTATGCAACCTGCTGTTCATGGCCAGAGAGAGAGAGAAAGTCTCCCCACTGCTAGAAGGAGAGACAGACACGATCCTACCCATGCTGTCACCAGTACTATATGGCCAGAGGGATAGAGAGACAGAGGCTTCCTGCTAGAATGAGAGAGATGGGGGTTGGAGGGGGAGAGGTAGGTGTATCTAGCTACCCTGACTGCCACCTGCCAGAACCAGGAAGAACTCCCATCTGTGCGCATATGCCCAATGCCCATTGCCCACGTCCACCACGCAGAAAACCTACCATAATGAGATGGAATATAACACAATGTATTATATGTGCCTGCCTGCCTGCCTGTGTGCGTTCCTGTACCTGCTGCTACCACCGATCGCATGACTGAATGAAGTGTGCCCAATAGGCTTTAGGCTGTCATTCCACTATCCATGAATCAGTCATGCCCGCCCGTCCCAGGAACCATCAACTAGATTCTGGGACCATCATTCCAGCCACTGGGGGCTGCATTCCATTCCACTGCATCCAGAAGCCCGGTGGCTGCATGCCAGCCTGATTCCCCCCCCCCTCAAAGCCATCTACTCCGCACCCACCCATGGATGCCCGCTGAAACTGCTGTAAATAAAAGCCCCTCTGACCACCAGCTCCCGCCTCCTGCTGCCCACTGCCAAGGAGCCTGTCTCTCTTTCTCTCTGGCACACCACCCACACAAACACAAGCCCTGAACCTCCTGGGGGGCTGTCTTCAAGTTGAGACTCTGCTGCTGGCACAGCACATCTTTGGGTTAATAACTATGCTACGTGGGGTGGCAGGTGCTGCTGGTAGGGATCAATAAGCTGTATGAGATTCTGTCATCTGCCAGCCAGAACCTCAGCACATAGGGATAAAAGATTGTACAGGTCAAACAAAGCCCATAACAAGAAATAGAACAACTTTTATTAAAACAATTTAAATAACAACAAACAACAACAACAACATTATGAAACCAAAACCAAACAGTGAAAGGAAACTTATAAATTAAACTATTAGTCTCTGGGCCTGTCCCCTGGAACTTGGGGGAAAGGCAACAGGGTTTGGGGCATTGCACAGGGCTGAGGGGCAGCCACCCGGTCCTCTTGTAGGTCGTAGCCTTGGGCCACGGCCACGGCAAACTCCACAGCCCCTTCCACGTCTCAATGCCACCTGGAGAGCGCCGGTGGTACAGTTCCAGGTGTTCCATCTCAGCATAGACGTACTGGCCGTACGCCTCCATCTTCTTTTTCTCCACCTCGACCGCCTGGAACTGTTCCATCATGGTGGCTGATGTCTGCTGTAGGCAGGCCCCGAAGTCCCGGGTGGGCCTCTCCAACTCAGCCCAAAAGGCCTTGGTCTCAGCAGACTCCCGGGGCATGGGAGTCTCCACATGGGGACTGGAGGGGGGGAGGGCTTACATGCCATCTTTTTTTAGTTGCCTTCCCCTCCTTCTTCTGGCGTTGAGGCTCCACGGCCACACCAGAGTCTTCCTGCCGCCTCACTCTCCTGCCATGCATTCGCTCAATGTGGGCGATGAGCCCCGATGTGGTCCCCTCTCTTTGCAGCCAGAATCTTTTCTGGCAGATCTAAAAAGAGCATAAAAAGATAGGAACATAAGAAGTGCCATACTGTGTCAGACCAATGGTCTGTCAAGCCCTGCCTGCATTCTGTCTTCACAAGTGGGAGGCCAATCTCTCTCTACAGGGGACTTCCATTCCTAACAGGTCATAGGGCAATTCATTCCCTGTTGTTCCAGTCCCCGTGCCTTACCTTGCATGTGGCAATTCCGTCGCCCTTGTCATAAAACCTCCAGACATCCAACCTTGTCCACCAAATGTCTGGGGGTGTCACTGGCGACCTCGGCCTAGGGGTCCTCCTTGGCCTGGCAGTGGCACCATCGCCGGGGCCAGCATTCAATTCCTCTCTGAAATGGGAACACATTAAGAACACCAAAGTAATATCATGCATTTAGGATTATGCCTCTAGTCCTCCCTCCTTGGGGTGCTTGGGATGGCAATGGAGAGACCCTGTCTGGCACATACAAATCCTGCCCTCCTTGGGGTACTAGTAGCTATGGCAATGGGAGATGTGACCCTGGCTGGCACGTGCAAATCTTGCCCTCCTTGGGGTGCTAGGGATGGCAACGGGAGATGTGACCCTGGCTGGAAAGACCCTACCCTTATTTGGGGGGGTGTAGGGAATGGGATGGCAACTGGAGAGTGGAGACCCTTGCTAGCTTGGCACATGTTCAGGTGGGGGTGCTGCTCGTGCCAGAGCTCCCCACACTACAGTACCCTATCTCTCCGTGGCAGACATCCGCTGCTACCTGCTGATGCCCACCACCCACGCACCCACCCGCACGCCAGTGAGCTCGCTCTAACAGATAGAGCCTTTCTTGTCCTCAAAGTAAAAACAATTTTTACAAACCTGGCAGCACCTCCTGAGCCCGCTGCTTGCTCCTCTTCCAAGGAGCCGGTCGCCACCACCACCGGAGGCCTAGAGGCAGCGACCGCTTCCTCCTCCTCCTCCTCCAAGACCACCAAGTCAGCACCCAGCTGGGGAATCATCACTGCAGCCTTCTTCATTTTTTTTTTTTTAAATCACGCAGCCAACCAAACCAAAACACACAGTCACCCACCACACACCAGCACTCACCAACCAGCCAAACAACACAGCCAAACCAAACACAAACAGCCAAAACACATGAACCAAACAGCCACACAGCCAAACACACACTCTCACCAAACAGCTCCCCACGCACTTGAATTTCTGGTTTCTGGCATGATCATGTGCTCTCTCGATACTTTTTCCGAATGCCCAAACTGAACCGAACTTGACCGAACCAAACAGCCAAACCCGAACTCGATGAATGAACTGAACGCCCGAACCGAACCGGGCCGAACCGAACAGCCAAACCCAAACTGCGATCTGTTCGCCCATCCCTAGTGCTCACCCACCTTTCCACACCCATCTCCACCCATCGGCGCTGCTGTGGCATCAATGTAAAAAAGGCCTAACAGAAGTCCATTTCAAATGAACTGCAGTGCAGGGGGGGGGGGTTACATGGGTACACGCCCATCTCCACCCACCTCCACTGATCTCCCCGCATGGAGCAATTGCCATTTCTGCCAGTTGTTCCGTGCGTGGGGAATCGGTGGAGATAGGTGTTGCCCAGGAGCACAGATACACCCCCACCCACCAGCCACGGTGTTTACATGGAACTTCCCAATGCATGCCCATGTAGGCACCCATGTGTGCATTGTGTGGGGACGTCTCATATAAAAAGGGCCCAAGTTAGCATTACTGGAACCAAATCACTGAGTTACTATTTCTGTCTGTGCATTGTTTACTTTGACTTCATCACAAGTTTACCTCCTAGCACAACTCATGAAAAAAAATGGAAAGCAGTGCTCTTGTGTACTCAAAGAAGCAGGGAGGAGAGAGGATTGTGGTTCACCATGCAGATTCAAAATAATGGGCTAAAATGGTGTACCCCAAGCAATGGACAAAAACCCGGAAATGATAAACCAGAAATGGTAAAATGAGTAACAAAGAAATCAGCAAAATGGAAAGTTGGTAACCCAATAATGGTATTACCAGAAAGTTTGGGTTGTTGGTTGTCTGACTTGGTTCTCGGTCAGGCAACCGATTAGCTGCTTGAAATTGTGGGTATTATTTGTGGATAGCAAATATAGCACCTGTTCCAGCTCTAATCAAGATTAGTGATGGAGAAGACAGTGGAGTGTAGCTTTTGTAAGATACTAATCAATGCATAAAACATAGGCAACCCTTTCTAGTAAAAAAGTACTCAGATGAGTGGGACTGGTCAGAAATAAACTTAAATATACACTTAAATATACTCTATAAACTCTATAAATATACTTTATAAACAGTTATAATTTGTGTAAGGATTAATTGGTTTATGGTAAACAAGTTAACTGAGTCAGAAAAGAAAAAACATTATGGACAAGCACATTGGGTGATTTCAGACGTGACGGGGCGGCCTTCGCCTCGTCACGGAATCACCATGGGGATTCCCCGCCGGGATCACTCCAGCACGTCCAACAGACGTGCCGGCTGATCCCAGTGGGGAATCAGGGAGGGGGTAGGGCCGCACAGCGCAACGTGCGGCCGCACGGCCCCGTCCCCCACGTTCCCCTGCCGCCCGCCCCCTGGGGAGACGGACGGGCGCCGCGGCCAATGCGGCCGCAGCGCCCGCCTGAATTGACCACGTCCCAAAATCCTGCTGGGGATTCTGGGCCATGGTTGCTGTCCAGACAGGACAATTCCCTTCATCGCGGCGGAGAATCACATTCACCACGCGATCGGCGCCGGCCCCGCCGGTCCCGCCAATTGCGTGGTGAATATGATTCCCTGCCGCAATTGTCTGTGGTAAACATCTGGAGGGGGAACTTCCAGCTCCCCAACAGATGTTATGAGTCCATTCCCCACCACAGGGTATTGACTGTGGTTGAGCGTGGTCTCGTAACGTCTGAAAATACCCATTGATTCAACTTCACTTTCTCCAGAGCAACCACTCCATTGCTGATCTCTCTGTCTTTGTCCTAAAGACAATCTGTAGAACGCTTTGAAAAGTTGGGCCTGGGAACCAAAATGTATAACTCTGTAGGGTACCAAAAACAATGGACTAGATAATGGACTTCATAAGCTACTATACAAATGTATAAATAACAGACAGCCTAATGTTTAAACCTTTCCTTCCATTTTCCCTTTATTGTTTTTAAATGTTTTGAATGCTAACTCCCTTTCCTCCTACAATCTTTTCTCTACAGTCCTTTCCTAAGTGTTTGCCATTATGTGTGTATCTAGTTTGCATTTATTTTGTTTGTTGATTATTTTTTCCTCACAGTAGTTAAATGCTTAAAATGTTAATTACTTTTTCCTAAAAGCCCTCTCCCAAGTGATTGTTTTCATATCTATACCTGCTTTGCATTTGCTCAGTCTGTAGTTCTGACTTTTTACATGCTTGAGGAAAGGCCTGACCTACAAAGTTTGGTCCAATAAAAGAGGGTCATCAGAACTCCCTTGTCTCCATCTCTGATGTTTGGGACCAATACAAAAAAAATACGCTTTCCAGACCAATATACATTGTCTTCTTGTCTCCTATCCTCTTTAGCTAGATTATATATAAAGCAGCAACCACGTGAGGTGGGGAAAGGAAAGGGGTTTGATGGGAAGGAGAGAACACAGCAAACAATTGCATGTAACATTTTCTTGTAGGTTTTCTCTGCCCCATCCTGCAGTGGAAAATCCTACGAGACAGTGGCTGTGGTACACAATATGGATAAGAAGAGGGCTTACTTTATAGGGAAGCTTGAATGTTTAATCCTTTGCCGCAAAGAAACATTTGTCTAAGCAGCCAAGTGCTATCTTCATTGTCTAATAAAAGTGGGAAGTGTGTAGAGTCGAGCCCACAGCTGCCTTACATATCTAGCTGGTATATAGCAGATGCCTTAGCCTTCTCTGCCCAGGAGGCTCAAATTCCTCTCATGAAGGGCCTACTAACATTAATTGGAGAGACATGACCTGCCTTTTTATAAAGACAAATTAATAATTTCCTTAATCCATCATCAGGAAATAGAAAGCTTTGATGCTTTAATTCTCCTCCTGTGACCATGGCAACACAAAAAGTGGGGTGGGGGCTTAATTTTCTCATACATGGGAATTTAGACAATTAGAACGTTAACATTCTCTGTAAGTGAATCTCTCCTGGAGAGGAGCAGAAGGAGTCAGACAAAAAGCAGGCAGCACAATAGGGTGATAAAGGTGGGAAATGGAATTAGGAATAACCTACAGTATATTGGAAGGGGAGTTCGGTGAAGTACAATGATTAATAACTGCTATTCACCCATCCATTAGAAACAATAACCAAAACACAGAAATGTTACCCCTGGGGCTGGAGGGAAGCTAAAAGGAAACTCCCTATAAAAGTTCCAAAAGGGGGAATGTATTAGAGGGTTTAGCACTTAACTGCACATTGCCGTGCAATCATATTTCTCCTTTAAAATCAATTTTTCATTATATTACAGAAGTAAACACAGCATCTCCAGTGTGAAGTGCGAGAGAATGACTCAAAATATACATACGTATCAAGAGCAGTCAGATACATTTCTAACATATCCAGGGCCAGCATTAGAATTTGTGGGGCCCAGGGCAAAGATAAAGTGTGGGGCTACTAGTGGCTCCACCTCCTCAGGGTCACTCTCTGTGGGGCCCTGGAGGTGGTCATGTTTGGGAGCCCGTTGGGAGGAAGTGGGGGACTCACATCCTGGCCTGGTGGAAATGGGGGCCACTGTGGGGCCCCAGGAAGTAGAGAAAATGTCAGGGGTCTGGGGCAATGGCCCTGGGTTGCCTGTGGTAAGGTTGGCTCTGAGTATATCTGGCTATTTAGAGCCAGTGTCTGGCTATCTGGAATTTGCTAGAGTGTGGTTGCTGTGTTGATCCCAAGTAAGAGACAAAGTAGTTGATACCTTTACTGAACCAATCTTTGGGTATTTTTAAATGAGATACTACCACACATGGCCAGCTGGGAACCACTCATCCAAACGCCCATTTGAAGGTGGTCCAGGGGAATGCGTGCTTCTGGGAGTCATGCAGCACCCACTCATGGCCACTCACGGTGCACTGCCGAGAGGTCTGGAGTACACTGTGCAGGGCAAGCCAAAAAAGTGTTGTTGCAACAGGCACCCACACATCCTCTGCTCATATTATTTATTTCGTATTTATTTATTTAGTAAATTTATACCCCGCCCCTCCTGCAAAAGCAGCCCGGGGCGACTTACAACAATAAAAACACAATAAAAACAATTTAAAACATCCAATATAACAATATTAAAACAGGGCTAAATATAACAAATGAAATAATAAATAGTAGATCAGGTGGGGGAGCTAAAAACCCCTCCCCCTCCCCTCCCACCCTCCCCAAAGGCCTGGGCGAACAGCCAGGTTTTACAACTTTGCCGGAATGTCAACAGACTGGGGGCCAGGCGAGCTTCCTCCGGGAGGGAGTTCCAAAGGCGCGGCGTGGCCACCAAGAATGCCCTCTCCATTGTGGCCCCCCGTTTAACAC
>QEPC01001394.1:8026204-8047219 GCA_003113815.1 Sphenodon punctatus
CCCCCTCCACCACCGCCACCGCCAGTGCCCCTGCCTCCCCCGCCTCCCCTCCTCCTCCTCGCCCCTCGCTCTCTCCTCCGCCACCGCTCTCTCCCTCCTCCTCGCTCCATCCTGCCACGACAAGCCGCTTTTTCCCCTTTAAATCTCCCTCTGGTGTGTGTGTTGACGCCGGTTGCCTGGCAGCGACATTGCGCTCATTGCCCACATCTGGGGATGATTTCCTTTGATCCCGGGTGGCGTCCGGCGTCCAGACGTTACTTTTGGTTGATCACGGGTGGGGATATCGTTGACCACCCGTCCACGGGAATTGGTTCGGCTATCCCGGGAAGCGTGGTTGAAATTGACCCCGGGCAGGTATTCACCATGATGAACATCTGGCGGCCACCGAACAGATGTTCAGGGCGCCTTGGCCCCGCCACGGGGTTCACCATGGTTCACTGTGGTTCAGCGTGATCTCGTCACGTCTGAAATCACCCAATGTCCCAAAATGTCAACTTCCGGTCCCAGAATGTTGACTTCTGGTACTGATTTATCTTTTTTTTTTTTCAATAAGCCAACTCCTGACATCAGTTAATCAGGTTTCTGTTAAGTTCCAATAATTGTTTAGGCAACTTCCAGTCCTAGAAAACTACTTCCAGTTTCAACTTGATTTATTTATTTACTTACTTTTTTCTCCCTCAATATATTTCCTCTTAAAACACTTATTTATGGCTTTTCAATCCTGGAAAATCAACTTTCTGGTCCCAGAAAGTCAACCTCTGGTACCAGAAAACTACTTTGTCACTTTTTTTAAAAAAATCATGCCAATTTTTTTGTTTTATGACTCAATATACTAATTAGTATACTGATATACTTATTGAGAATCAGAAAATTAGTACCAGAAGTACTCTATTTTGGGGATTTCCAGTTACCCAAATGGTACACGGGTAACCCACCAAGTACCCAATAAGGTACTCAAAAAAGTCAGTATTGCCGATGGGTACTAAATTTAGTACCCATTTCATCCCTCGTACTGACAGTGGGGCTGATCCCATGACACACATGTGCACTCAATCCACATGCACCCTCATTGTGGGAACATTGTGCCATGCACAAGCCGTGCAGAACCTGTGCATAGGGGGGTTGGGAATCGCATTCACAGCCAGTGGGTGATTTCAGACATGAAATCACAACATCCAACCACAGTCCGGGATCCGTTTCAGATCCCGGACAGGAATCAGGCCGTCCGTCCTTCAGACGTGGCAGCCTGATTCCTATTGGGGATCGGGGAGCGGGTGGGGCTGCGCGGCGCAACATGCAGCCACACAGCCCCGCCCCACCACGCTCTCCCAGCTGCCTGCCCTCTGGGAGACAAGTGGGCGCAGCGGCCAATCTGACTGCTGTGCCCGATCCCGTCCCAGGGTCTGGGCCACGGTCCGGAATCAGCTGAGGTAACAGAGTTTAGTAACCTTCTGCCGATTCCGGGCCATGGTCCAGCTAACCACGCTTTCGGACCTCTGGGCTGCCAGAGATCCAAAAACGTGGTCAAAGAGATTCCCGCCAGGGGTTCACTGGGGTGAACATCTTGTGGGAATCTCTTTGGGAGCGAGCAGACGTTACGGTACTGCGGCCACCACAGGGGGTTCACTGTGGTTGACCATGCTATCGTAACGTATGAAATTACCCAGTGTCAGAATTCCCTGAATCAATGGAGACAAGGGAAATCACAGGTGGTGGACTGGAGACAATGTGGTGGAATAAGTGGAGCTGAAACATGATGATCCCCATCTGTCCACTTGTAGAAAAGGAAAGCTGTCTCTAGTCGTTACTGGGAAGGACAGGAAGAAACGTGATGCCAGTGGGTCCTGTCATCCTTCCAAGCCTGAAGCAGATGTAGCAGGAGGCGTGTGGGCAGTGGGTTAGTGCCTGGGTTCTCAAATTGGGGGGCAGGCCCCAAGAGGAGGGCACAGAAGGTGGCCTCGGGTGCGGGAAGTACCCCAGCTGACAAACACTTAACTCCACTCTCAGGCCGCTGATCCCCGCTGCACGTCTAAAAACAGCCTCACTGAGCTAGGAAGGATCTGCAAATAAATGGAGCAGCAAGGGGAAGAAGGAGTCAAAGAACAAGGAGGAAAGAGGCCGGGTGGGTAGAGGAGAGGAAGAAGGAAGCAAGATGTGTTGGGGAGGCCTTCACCTATGACGGACAAGTGGAGCGGGGTTGCGGGGAGAGACAGTTTTTTTTAAAAGAGTTGGAGAACCACTGAGTTAGAGTAAGGAGGGATGAGAGAATTCCTCTCCATCTTGATTCCCTGATTTCCCTGGTGTTACAGTAGAAGGAAAAATTTGACATTCATTTCAACAGCTAGATCCATCCCTGAGGACACCTGGAAACGATAGGAATTCCCTCTAGAAAAGGGACAAGGCTAACAAATTCCAATAAACTGAACTTTCCAAACAGGTTCCATCAAGTCTGGAAGTGGAGGAAGAGGTAAACATTTGGTATAGCCAAGCCATTCTGGGAGCAAATGAAAAAATATTGACATTCATTAATTTCTATTCCTAGTGTCCATGGCAGTTACAATAGACCCACATTTGAGGAACCATAGGCTTCTTTTACCTTCATGATTGGCAAAGTGTATTTTTGCTTCCACTGTCTTTCCAAAGCAATCAAGAACTCAGCTGCATGGGGCTATGTGTGGTGTAGATGCTGGGCATTTATAGACAGAGTGTGTGGGACTTGCTATGTGCAGCCCAAGTACTGATAGTAGCATAATGCTGCCTCAGTTGAATAACAATCATAATTTCATTTCTAGAGTGCTCTCCCATTACATGGTGCTTGGAGCACCTTGTAACATAAAAACATCTTGATTTATACCCTTACAATTTATTTATTTTTTAAAAACAATACTACTATAAAACCATCACAAAGTACATGTAAAATATATCCTGCATGTCCCAATACACCACTAACCCATCCCCTCCACTCTCACTCTCCAACACTCACTGGAGGAACTCTCCTCCCGGCTCAGCCACCCCCTCTCACAGAGGGCCCATGTTCAAACGGAGGAGCTACCCCTACTCACCTCCCATCTCTCACCCAAGGGAATCTACCCAAACTACTCCACACACCCATCCCTCCTATTATCCCTGCCCACAACATAGCCCCATAAATACAGCCACTCTATCCCCATAAAAGATAAAATTGGCCCAGCTGATCAGTATTGACTTTGCTTTCCAGCTTTCATGGGGTACACTGGCGGTGTCCTTTTGTTTTGTTTTGTTTTAAACCTCTTCCCAGTCCAAGACCTTTCAAACTAACAAAAGCTATGCAACTTTCTCAGTGCAGTCTTATAAAAGCTGTTGCCATAGAAAGTCCATCTGGTCTCCGTGCATTAAATCCCCAATTACCTTTTCAAGGAGGCTTACCAGTATTCTTACAGTCTGAATTTATTAAGGAAATTGGCCTACTGTATACACCAAGCAGGAGTTTGTACTTTTTCTGATTGCAGTGTTAAGTGGCATTGAGGGAATTAATGCTGTGTTTTGTGGTGTCAGGTAACAATGCTGGCAACAAACCAAACTCACCTAATGTCAGTAAAAGAGGGTAGAGCATTCACCCAACATTTTAGTTTTTCAGGGGTAAATATTCCTCTGTAATCAAGGTAAGATCCTCCTGTGTTCCAGGGAAGAGCTGCCCTAGGGTACAGAAGCCAAGGCATTAAATTTTCCCAGGATGCTTTGCCTCATAGTACGTTAGTTCATGTTAATTTTTCTGCCTCATGAGAAGAAGTCCTTTATTACAAAGCCCCTTGTGCAACACAAAGCATTTAACAAACATGTACAAACTGAACCAGTAGCCTAAGTCATGCAAAGCAAATATTTAAAAACACTTGGGCAAACAACTTTCACTGAGAGTGAAAAAGTCATTCCAGATCAAAAAAGTATGCTACAGACATTATTAATACACAGTGATAAAAGTATGTCTAGTGTCATAGCTCCAGGGATAGGATGACTGATACTCTCGTCTCTTGTAACAAGAAGCTGGAGGGGAAAGCAACCTTTCTGGAGGATCCTTGGCAACAGCATCAGCTACCCTAACCAGTTTCCTATCAGTCATGCTTCAGCTGTAGGCATCAAGGGAAGGTCCATACGGACCCATAAGTATCATCATTAAGTTAGCTGTGGGTTCAGCTAAAGACAATTCACACTCATCTGGCTAAAACAGAGATCCATCCATAAAGCAATTCCTTCAAACCATAAGGAGATCTTTTCAGTCTTTGTTGGATATTCCTAAGAAGGCGATTCACATCACACCCTCCTCTGCAGATTCTAGTCCCCCTATCCCTGTTTTAAAATACCACTGGCACTCCAGTGCAGGAATCTTCCTGCATTCCTCCTGCTGCTGAAGAAATGCTAACTCTATAAACAAATGTTCGCTTCTTAAAGGGGTTCTAACTTTCAGCAGAATGAGCCAGTGATGTTCCCTCAAGGGAATATGCAGGCAACCCTTCTCTCCCTAGGGCCTTTTAAGAATGAAGCTGTGATGTCTCTCCAGGGAGAACAGGTAGGCTTCCTCTCTGCGGGGTTCTCATGAGGACAAAATTAATATTTTCTCCTAGGAAGGTGTGAGATTCTCTTCTTTTCCACTTCCCTTCAGGAGAACAAACCTGTGATCTTTCTCCAAGGAGCATTTACTTTGTCATTTTCTGCTTCCAACGATTTTAACAGACTGCAAAGACCGACAGTCGAATTCTCAAATTGCTTCACTAACACAAGCTCCATTGAAGAGAGTTGAACTGAGCCCTTGTAAGATATTAAATAAGAGAATAACACCATCCCACAGACATACTGACATATTAGAAATGTGCCCAGCAACTGGAAATGCTACAGTAGAATCATCCCAATCCTAATATATTCTAATGGGATATCCTGCCACACAGGCTGTCTTGTCATTTGTTGAGGGTCTTCTATATTCTTCTGGAGCCCACTGAGAGTGTTGCTCTTTCCTGGTGTCTTGTTTTCATCTATAATTAGGCAAATAAACTTTTCTGGAAATATCAATGTTTAAACAAATTCACATCAACTGTATTTGTGCTCCATTTGTGTCCCCTTCCAATTAACCAATTGGTTAATATAAAAGGAACTTCAAAATTACTTGCTCAAATGTTTAGAGAAGCCAGATCTTAAATTCACGTGTGCAACCATTCCCATCAACATTTCTTGGACCCCCATTCAGAAACTACAACAATGCTAAATGACATTTGTTTAATCACAAATAACCACAGCAACATCTCAAAGAGCAATTGTTTTAAACAGATCCAGACAGCGCTGTTAAGTTCAATTCAGAAATATGTAAAAGGACTTGCTGAGTAATTCCAGACAAGTGCTGGATGTGAGGAGATCCCAACTTGCATGAAGAAAGAGACACTGAATTCACTGGATAATTAATTTATTGCACAATTTATTGTTACTCGGTGTGGAGTAACTGCTCAGTTTCACTATTCTCCAAAAGACCACAAATGCTAATGCAAGCAGTCCAAATCACATCCCTTGCTTTGACTCCCTAACACCACGCTGCCAGTGCCAAATGAGCAGTACCATGTTTGTAGGACCTGTGTGAACCAACCCAGCTCCAGGGTATTCTCTGCTGACACACAGGGATGGGCGAACAGAACGCCGTTCGGATGTTTGGACATTTGGTTCGAAACCCGAGTTCGGGTTCGGCTGTTCAGTTCAGCGGTGTTCGGTTTGTCCGAACTCTGCCGAAATTTTTTTTAAAGTGCTATCGGTCCCGAAAACAAAAAAATTTCGGTATCGGTATTTTTGGTCCTGAAACCACCCCTGGTGTCCACCCCTGGTGCCAGGAAGTCTGCTCCTCATCTGCCTCCCCCTTCCTGTCACGTTTTTCCTGCCCAAAGTCACATTTTTCCCACCCCCAAACTCATCCGAACTTTTCCGAACTATTCGGAAGTTTGAGCGTTCGGTTCGGAAGTTCGCTTTGGTCGTCCGAACAGACCAAGTTCAGGCTGAACTCCGAACTTTCGAACCGCGTTTGCCCATCCCTACTGACACAGTCAGTATTGTGCTCCTCCCCTTCCTATCTATTAGCATATGGTGTGTGACCAAGTAATAGGGGTCTGACAGGAGGATATTGTGTGAGCCAGGATCTTCTCTGCTCCTCCTTGGACAGCAGGTAGGACTTTCAGCAAAGTTCTGATGAATTTAATTTTCTGCCGGAGAAGCTGCTCATCTCTCTGGAACTGCACTGTGTCTTCTTTGGCTGTAGCCAAGGTTCTGGAGCAGTGGCTCTGTAGATTACACCAAATGCAAATTTCACTGATAAAAGACAGTGGAAACAACAGCCTTCTTCCTTTGCCCACACCCAAGGTCATTCCTTTTCACTCCTTTGTAATAAGTTTTATATATATATATATATATATATTAAAAAAAAAAATCTGTCAAAATGAGACTTATTCATGTCATATGTACAGACACATCATTGTATTTCAAGAACATATATTGTAAAGATGAGCTATTACTAATAAAAGTGTGTGTGTGTGTGTATATATGTGTGTGGCTGGATTCTGTAAGGTTTAAAAATAACTTTGCTAAACCATGGGCATAATTATATATTTAAAACTATGTTACCCACCACCACCACCCCACACAAATTTCCTCCTCTGTAGGTTCCAGGGTGGAAATTTATGTGGGTCATAGGGATCCAGCATCCCCCACCAATTTTAGCCCAATTATGCCACTGCACTAAAGCATGTTATGCCTTGATTTTCCTAGTCCTTGTTATACAGCATCTGCAAGGCGGTTGCATCGGAGAGGATGATATGTGCATTTGCAAGTAAGTTTAAGCATTAGGCATAGTACTCTGCACTGTATGGTACTGAGTTTCACATCCTGCATACCTACACCCTTGCACTTTTCACAGAATAAAAGGGGTGAAGAAGGGCATGTCTCAAGAAAGATGGGAATAAGTACAAAGTAAACCACATGATTATTAATTAATTTAATTTATTATTATTATTATTATTATAAGCATTTATATAGCGCCAGCAATGTACCTGGCGCTTTACAGCGAATAAGATAGACAATGAACTGCTTGGCTCTGTATTCCTCTATTGCTCATAGAACAGCTGCTCAAAAGCATTTTCAGGAGAGGATTCCTCTGTACTGCCTCTCCTGCTCATCCCTTTTACCTTGTGGCAAATATACAGGCCCTCGGTGTCTGCTGAGCGAGCAACTTTGCCTGAGAGTAGAGACAGGCAGGACAATGCTGCCCCATTAAAGTTGATGAGAGTTTTGCCACAGTTTCCAGTGGCAAAGGACTGCACCACCCAAGCCTGAATTCATTTTAAGGTCACGTCATGAAATAATGGATGAACATAATTTTATTATACAAAATATCCAGAAGTTTAGGAAAGGCGGCTGCTTGCATGATGAATGGTGAACTGCTTCTGACTAGTCAACCGATTCTGGGTCAGCCACCCAGGACCTCCTATTTACACGAATAAGGGGCCAAAGTGGTGTGTTTCATCCACCAGGATCTCCATTACGGGTCTCCACGCATGGCAAGCACATGGGTGGGCATTCCACACCCATCGAGGGTAACCACAAAAGCAGGAACTCTCACTGGGTGACCTCCTCACCATGAGCAGGAATCCACATTGGGGGGGGGGGGGGATTGCCCATTTTCAAATGATTGTGTGCCATGGTCCTATTAACTCAAAGAACAAGTGAGAGGGGAAGTGTTTCCCCAAGAGTAAAACCCCAAAATAGGTTCCCAAGGAGATCATGCTATCACGTCAAGGGAAGGCTCTTGCACTTGGCCTTATCCTACACATTCGTTAAGCCACAGGGACACTTCACATTTGCTCCTCGCCCAAAAAATCCTGTTTATTTGCAGTCTTTGCAGAGAACCCCAAAACATTTCCGCACGTCAGAGTTTCCAGGTATATAGGGCAGAGTCTTCCAACTGGATAGTGCTCAAAGAGCACTAGCACTTACTGTGGGCATGAATCCTATGGAAGTGAATGGGATTCATGCTGGTGCTGCGCTATGTGCTCTAGAGGGTTGTGCTGTTGATGTAACCTAAAAGAAAGGTTGTCTTAAACTTCTATGTGTCCATAGCAACCGTATGGCCAGACCTACTCAGAGATGGATTCTAAATGCGAGCTGCTGCTATACGAGCAATCCTAAATGACTTGGAGCATTATTATTATTATTATTATTATTATTATTAACAAACATTTATATAGCGCCAGCAGTGTACCTGGCACTTTACAAAGTAATAAAATAGACACGATCCCTGCCCCTAGGGCTTACAATCTGAGAGACAGGAGCTGTGGGAGAGACTTAGGAAGGGGAACAGAGGGAGAGACAAGGGGTCTAACATTCATGAAGATGCGAGGTCTCAGGTGCACGTACTTGGCTTGGTTACGATGAGAATGACCATTAATTTATTTAGTGTTAAACTTTATTTACTTATGTTCATATCTGGGAGTCTCGTCGTGCTAGGCACTCTACAAACAAAATGAAGGTCTCTTAGAATCTAAGTATATAAAAAAGGCAAGAGGAGGATATACTGGACAAACATGGGGGAACAGGGAAATGAGGAGATGATACTGAATGGCATAGAAGGGATTGTACATCCTCCTAAACCTTATTATTAGAGCACAGGAGCACTCTAATAGTTCATCATCATCATCATCTTTATTTAGACTTAACCAACAGGTTATTGCAACATGAGAAAATGCATAACATAATAAGGTTATAAGGTATATAACATAATAAAATAGCAAAGAGAAAAGAAAATCGTATCACATCACTCCAGTAAAACACTATGGGTAGCTATAAAGCAAATAAAAACTCCATATTATATCTTAGGGTGTGAACATGGTCACACCCACGTCAAATAAACAGAGTCAATACCACTAGATATCCCAGAGCTATTGATTCATATACAAAACTCTGTGTATATCCAAATTATATATAACTCATAGTATCAATTATCAAGGGTAAGAATTAAATAAAATATCAAGTAGCAAATGCTGACCATTAAGACGCAATCTAAATTTAAGGTTGAATTTAAATTTAGATTGAGAATTAGGTACCATGATCGTCATCTATAGGTTCATAATTTAGAAATTTATTTCAGATAATAAAAGCTGCATTCAGAAAACCCGCTACTGAACGAGTCAGAGCCGGGTCCAGATCTTCCAGCATAATTCTCCTTAATGCATCTCCAGACCTCCCTAAGTGTTGGATTAAATAAGGCTCCAAGTATACGGCTCTCGGTTTATTGTATAAATGGCAATCAAAAAGGATATGCTCAACTGATTCGAAAGTTAATAGATCGAATGGGCAAAGTCGAGAAGCATAGGGAATTTTATGTATATGGCCCTCTAATATTCTAGATGGTAAGGAGTTTAAACATGCACACAAAAACAAGTATCTTATCTGGCCCTCACTGAAAGTAGCTGGGATAAATATGGGTCCATACATCCCAGAACAGAGGTTATGCAAGGGTAGTCCTTGAGAAACGGGGTTTCCCTTATTTTAGCTAATGCTTGCTGCCTATCTATATTGGATATTCTTTGAATTAGTTCCGCTCTCATTTGAGGCATTTCCTTAATAGCCATATACTCCCTGGAAAATCCCATCTGGGTCAGGTAACTTTCCATGTGTTTCCTCCAAGGATTTAAGAAATGGCCTTCTTTGAGTGCTCTTAACAAAGGGTTAGTTGAATGATAACCTTTTAACCAAAAAAGGAAGGCATCCCTTTTCACCATCATATCCCAGTTAACCTGTCCCATCTCTAATCTTACCACTACCAGCGGGGTCCCATGTCGAATTTTCAACAGAAACTGAAAACATTTATTTTGCAAACTATTCATATCACCAGGAGACGGGATGGCCTACAACTCAGCCCCGTAAAGAAATTTGGACCTCACCTTAGCATTATATACTTGAAGTGCCCATGCTAAGTCAATTTTCCCAAAACGACCAAACAATTTTGCACCCTCCATTATAAAACCCCAACATTCTATTTACTATCAAATTGACATGTTTAAAGTTAGGATAGTGACATTTGTAGTGGAGGGTCATTGGGATACGCAGTTCATGCTATGCAAACTTCAGTCGAATTGGCTGAATAACAGCTGAGATATCATAGTTTAAAAACAGCTCTTTGAAGCCTGTGTTTTTTTTTTTCCCCCCCAGAAGTCCGACTTTCTCGATCTGACCAGGGTAGAGGGGTTTAATGCTGGTGGGGAGGAGCTACGAGCCTTTTAGAAAATTAAAGGAGGCTGCCAGGGGGTGTCCTGGGGAGGGGAGGGGGGTTATTTATAAATCAAATTAATAGTTTTCAAGTTATGGGGTTGTGAAAAACCCCATGTTAGCCTATGGAGAGGGGTGGGGCTGCTTAGAAGAGGAGTTCTGCCTCCTCAGAGCAGCTCAGGGCAATTGTGCCTGGGGGCTTCAGGATGCAAGGGAGGACAACCACCCCCATGTCCCTGGACCCCTCCCCCTTGCTGGTCCTTGCTCCTACATGCCCCGGCCCCAAAATCACTGATCCTCCAACTGCCCTGATCGATCCCTGCCCCCACCCTAAGAAGCAGCCGAGGGGGAGGGGGAGGAACTTCCACTGCCCCCTCCACCCACCTGCCAGGGTGCACTGGGCCCTGCTACCTGCTACCTACCTCCTGGATCACTGCAGCACCACCCACCCTTGTAAACAAGGTTCTTTGAGATAGCTCTGACCATTCCCACCACCGGGTGTTGTGAGAATGGTCAGGGCCACTCAAAGAAGAACCTGATCCTGCTGCTGTGCAGGGGCCCACAACAGCCAGGCCCTCCAACAGTCAGGACTTCTGGAGACGGCAGCAGCAGGGGTGCAGGCAGGGCGGTGGGGGTGAGCGAGCACGTGTGAGTAACTGATAGAGTGAATGTGTGTATGTGTGTTTGAGTGGGTGTGACAGCATGAATGAAAGAGAGAGATATGAGAGCTTGAATGGGGGTGTGTCATTGTGTCAGAGACAGGGGCGGCTGGTGGGTTTTGATGTTGGAGGGGCACTGGGGCAGTAAGGCCAGGCCGGCGGGCCTAGGGGCGGAGCCAGGGGGATGGTAGGTGGTGTCAGGGGGATGGTAGGCCAGTGGCATGGCATAACCCAGCAGCAAGGAGTTCCCAGGGTTAACATCAGATGGAAGAAAACACAGTCTATATGCACATCAAGCTTAAAATAAATAATGTATAAACCCAAAACACAGAAAACATTGGCAAAACCCAGCAGCAAGGCGTTCCCAGGGTTAACATTGGATGGAAGAAAACACAGTCTACATGCAAATTAAGCTTAAAATAAATACTGTATAAACCTGAAACATAGGGAAACACAGAAAACACTGGCAACACACAGCAGCAAGGAGTTCCCAGGGTTAACATCGGATGGAAGAAAACACAGTCTACATGCACATCAAGCTTAAAATAAATAATTTATAAACCCAAAACACAGAAAACACTGGCAAAGCACAGCAGCATGGAGTTCCCAGGGTTAACATCAAATNGGGGAGGATGCAGGGGGGGAGGCTGGGAGCCTATGGGGAGGGAGAGGGTGCAGGGTGGGGACGGGAGGGATTGGGAATCAGGATATCTTACCTGCTGGCTCCAGCGGTCTTCGTCCCCAGCTGCGCTGCAGGCGGGGGGGAGGACTTTAGGGTTTGTTTTTTTAAATTGCCCGCATGTCCTGCTCTCCTCCGCAGAGGCAGGACTCACAGGCAAGTTAAAATAAAAACAACAGCAACACACACACACAAAAAACGTTCCCTGCCTTGCTGCCCCCCCTCCCCCGCCGCTCTGAGCAGCAGATTCGGGGGGGAGCAGCAAGGAAGCGGCTGGCTGGCGGCGGGCAGTTGGAGAGCTGTGAGCTCTCCAACAGCGCGCCGGCAGCCATGTTCAGCATGCGAGGCAGGGACAAGCACGCATGCGCGCTGCTCCCTGCCTCAGGCGCCAGGCCCAAGGCATCTCGCCAGGGCGCTTTCAACAAGCGCCCTGGTCGCTCTGAGCAGCATATTGGGGGGGGGAGCGGCAAGGAAGCAGCTGGCTGGCGGCGGGCAGTTGGAGAGCTGTGAGATCTCCAACAGCACACCGGCAGCCATGTTCAGCATGTGAGGCAGGGACAAGCGTGCATGCGCGCTGCTCCCTGCCTCAGGCACCCAGCCCAAGGCATCTCGCCAGGGTGCTTGCAACAAGTGCCCTGGTGAGAGCTTTCCTTGCGCCCATTGAGCACAATGGAAAGCCTTGCTGCACGTCCTATACGTGCTGTGGACAGAGGAGCTCAGCTGCCCAAATCGCGTTTTCAATGGAAAACGTGCTTGGGCTTAGCAGAGGCGCTTGGGATCATTGCACAGAGGGAGCCGTGTTTTGGAGAAATTGACTGTGCCTGTGAGTGAGTGGTGAGGCGGAGCTACACGCTGGAACCAGCGCTCAAATGACCCGAGCTGCCGGAGGCGCGCACTCGGGCAGCGCGTGCAAGGGCGCGCCCTTGTGCACACGGCCTTAGGTGCTGGCCGGGTGAAGGGCCTTAGTCTAAATAGAGAGCCCTAGTTTGAGAAATGGACAAGAAGAGAGGTCAGGTGATCTCCTTGTCTTCCCCAGACGGGACCTTACCGGCTAAAACCTCACGGATCTCAGAGATTAATCCAGCGAGCGAGAACTTCTGGTCACAGAATAGGGTTGCTGCCCTAATGAATCCTGACAGACCTACATTGACTATGGGGAAGTTTCCCACCAGAAAGCAACCTTGGGTGAAGGAAATGTTGACCATGCAAATGGGGAGGTATCAACTAAAGTATTTCTCATTCACCAAACAGGACTAATAGCAAAAACAGTAGAGGCTCTGTTTGTTGGGATAAGGGAATTAACTAATTCAGTGGGCCTGGTCCAGCAACAGTTGAAGGCAATTACCACTTGATCTCTAAAATTGGCGAATTTTTCGATCTTGCACCAATATCACCTGAGAAGGTACCCGTAGAGGCAAAAAGAGGCCCCTATCAGACTTTCAGGCTGGACTCTCGTAAACAACTTCCCAAGCAACTGATACTTAGAAACTTAGAGCTTTATATGTCTATCGGGAGAGACTACGATGGAACAGTGCATGTTTGGGATGACTTGGGGAAAATTGTATTCCATCTATCTTATTTGCTGGGGAAACCTGTCAACATTAATGATATAATTAAGTTCCAATTTTTACCCTCAAAACAACACCGTTGTAGGCTAAGAATCCAGTTTTCTACCATTTATTGGGTCTTAGCCATATTCGAAGCTAGGAAAACCCTACTTCAGAGAGGGATCTCTATCTATAGCGTATGGGAGCTGGAGGAAGATACCAAGCCTAGCCTTAGGAACAGTCAGAGAGGCGATTTTATCTCCTCCCCTAATAGAGTCCCAGTGGAACCCAGATTGAAATCTGCCCCTAGTATTCCCCAAGTAAAAGGAGTTGATCAGGAGGGAGAGATGCTTTAGGAGCCACAGAAGCCTATAGCCCCTGTGGTAGATTTAGGCTTGGTTAACCTAGCTCAACCATCTCTGGAAGAGATGGGAGAAGGCGAGCATCTGCCTGATCCGATAATTAGTGAGTTGGTTATGCAATCTTCACAGATAGCCACCCAGAGTGCGGGAATTTGTTTGGAGGGCTCCACTATGGATACGATTACCCACAAGGATACCTATGGGAATGTGGGCCATGGGGACATATCTGTTGGGACAGGGATTGCCCCAGGCTTTGGTACCAGTCTGCGATAAACTCCAGCAGATTCCAATTATGGACCAAGATGCTCTTTACACTAGGTTGTGCCATGTTTTGGATGTTATTCAAACCAATGTTCTTGAATTTAGGGCACCAAACATAAAAAAAGGATGCTAATAGATTTAATCTAGAAAGGGATGGCTTGGATTGGACAGCAATTTGAGGCTTGGATTTGGGAGAGCAGGGTTCCCCCCCCTCCCCAGATGGTGGGGGAGGAGAGGGGATGTACCAAGCAGTCTCCCACCAGGGATCAGAAATTGGTAGTAGATGTCCATGTAGAAAATAGCAATCTTGTAGTGCTAGATCCTCCTACAGCAATTGAGCCAGCACAGAGCCCGGTTAAATGACAGGAGGGGCAGGATCCCTTAACGGGGTGGGGTTTCGACGATATTCAAGAATATGCTCGGGGGAGGGGCTACAAACAAGTATGATGTTGTCTGTAACCTTCCAGGGAGACCAGTCTTCCGACTTATGTCTTGGAATGTCACAGGCTTTAGATCCCTTATCCACGACAAGGATAGCCTTGAGTTTCCAGAAGGCTATAACTTAAATTGTCTGCAGGAAACCTGGATGAGTGGGATGGAGGACTTGCCCCTCGAGGGTTTCCAGACATTCTTGCATGGAGGGGTAAAAATTGGGGGACGGGGTCGGGTTTCAGGGGGACTGGCCTTTCTATGTAATACCCCGCGAGGGATTCAGTTTTCCATACTGCCCTCATCTCACCCTGAATATCAAATAGGGCTCCTACAGAAACAGGGAAACTCCCATGGACAGATTATTGTAATAAACATCGATATTCCCCCACTATCATCCCGGTACTATAGCGGTGGGGTTTGGCAGGCCCTGGAGGAGGATATCACTCTGGCAGAAGAGCTCTACTCACGGGCTCAATTATTGCTTTCTGGAGATTGGAATGTCCACTTGGGTAGGACAGATGATGGGGAATTGGTACCGCTGCGGGCACCCAATTTTGGCCAAGTGAATTCTAGGGATTCCCAATGTGCTCCTCCCCTGATTGGGCTTATTTCCAAATTTAATCTAGTCATCTTAAATGATGACAATCCGTCTGATCATCTTGGGGGTTTCACCTTTAGGGGCCCCCAGGGGAATAGTAAGGTTGACTGGATCCTGACGAGAGCTGAAGATCAGGAAAGATATGGGAAAGTGTCTCTCGTGTCAAGACCAGAGAGTGACCATCTGCCACTGACCATCTCGATGGGTGACCTAGTAATAGACGATACGCAGCAGGGACCAAGAAGCACAGTATATGCCATTAGAAAGATGTCACCAGTAGCGCTTATGTTGGGCTGAGTAAAATGCCTAACGTGGTATCCTTTTTTGAAGAGAGGTTTGACCTAACTAATGGAGAAGGATTACTAGCACTTTATGAGGCTATCGTGGAAGATGTACAAAGCCTCTTGCTTGTCAAGCTGGGTGGGAAAAAGGCTTGCATTTCATCTAAACCATGGTTTGATTTAGAGTGCTGACTTGCCAAAGGGAAGTTGATCTTACTCAAAAAGAGTTGGACTGATGATCAGTCCGGGGTGAGGTGGGAAAACTTTCTCAAGGTGAGAATTAGTTTTAGGAGGTTGCTCAAAACCAAGAGACAAACCTACTACCACCTACAGTGGGCGAGGATGGCAGTGAGTTTGTCCTTGGGGGATACAGCTAGCTTTTGGGCTGGGCTTAATAGGATATCGAACCCAAGGAAGGCTCTTGGCACCATTCCAACTGACCCTCAATGGCTGAGCTTCTTTAGGGATCTATATTCGGATCCAGCTCCCAATATGGAAAATCCATCAATACAGGCAGCTGACATTTCATCATCTAATTGGCAGCCCGAGCACTTTTCAGTGGCCAAATTGTTGGTCTTGATCTCGAAACTTAAATCTAATAAAGCCCCAGGACCAGATTATCTGACTGTCGAGATGATTCAAGCAGCTCCCCAAATGTGGGCAAAAAAAATTTCTATCCTTTTTTTTGCTGTTGCTTCCCAGGATAAGATCCCAAAATCATGGAGAATCAGCACCATCATTCTAATATTCAAGAAGGGAAATCGTCAAGATCCAGCTTGCTACAGGCCCATTAGCCTCTTATCAGTCCCGGGAAAGCTATATGCTAAGGTGCTTCTAGGACATTTAGAAAGATGGGCCGAGAAGGGGTCTGTCATCCCTATTGCCCAATTTGGGTTTAGATTAGGCTGCTCTTCCCTTGATTGTTGCTACATTCTGCAGCACGTCATCCATAAAATTTATAAAATTCGGAGCGGTGGGATATTTCTGGCCTTCGTAGACTTAGCTAAGGCCTTCGACTCGGTGCCAAGGACCAGGCTATGGGGGAAGCTGAGGTCTTTCAATATCGATGGAAACTTGTTGCAAGCAATCATCAGGCTGTACACAGATAATGAGGTGAGAATTAGAGGGCCTGGAGGGCTCCAATTGTCAGAAGCTGTCCCAATCAGAAGAGGGGTCCGACAGGGGTGCATTCTCGCACCCCTGCTCTTCAATATATACCTCTCAGATCTGAGCAACTATATGTCAGAAATTGATACTCATGCCCCTAAGGTAGGCAGTACCAGCCTACAATTTTTGCAGTTCGCAGATGATATAGTCTTTATGGCACAAACCGAACTAGGAATAAAAACAGCGTTAGAAAAGTTCCAAAAGTACTGCGAAGCTAATGTGCTGACCGTAAATTTCTTAAAAACCAAGATATTGGTTGTGGGGAAGAAAATACGAGCTTCTAGTTGGCAATTGAGAGCAGGAAGGGTCGAGCTGGTAAACAAATTTTCATATTTGGGAGTAACTATTCATAAGAGGGGCACATGGAATAGCCATCTATCCAGGAGGGCCATTATTGCTAGGCAGGCTGTTCATCCCTTGCTGAGAGCTTGTAGGATATCCAGGGGCCTTCCCCTTTCTAAGCTATTAAAAGTGTATAAGGCCAAGATTCCTCCTACCTTATTGTTTGGAACAGAACTTATACCGTTTGCTAACACGCTCCCACTTAAGAGAGTGCAAAACTTGTTTCTTCTGTGCTTTTGGGGAGTCCCACCAGGGGTTCCAGGAGCCATACTGAGGGCAGAACTGGGTATTCCCTCTATTGACTCCCTGGCAAAGAGAGCATTTGCCAATTATTGGCTAAGATTGCTAAAATGCAGGATAAAGCAATACCTGTCCAATGTCTGAGGGAGGAACTACTATACCAAGGACCACGAACTTATCCATGACTCCTCTCCTTGAGAAGATTAATAAATATAATGGAGTTTTCTTTCCAGCACTTCCTGGGCAAGTCCATCCCGGCCATAAAGTCTGAGATTTATCTCCAACTTAGGGATATTGCTGGCCAGGAGGACATAGCCAAGGTAGTTGCATGGAAAGTAGCCCCGCAATTGGGGGCTCTCAAGAGACAGATTTCCTTTGATATTTGGATATTTTGGTTAATCCAAAATTGAGAAGAGCTTATACTCTACTTCCATGGCAAATGGTTAAAGGGGTGGTGGTGGAAGGAAAATACGGTCAGATTCCTTGGGAGGATAGACTATGTTCCTGTTACAAACAGGAAGTGGAGGACTTAGGTCACTTTCTTTTGCGGTGTCCCTATTTTGAAGTCCTCAGGGCAACCTGGGTGGCTCCTTGGTTGCCTTGTGAACCACAGGTTCCTGATGATGTTTAATATCTTTTGTCACTTAGCCAAGAAGAGGCCATTAGAGACTTGGCAATATACACTCATTTGGCATCTAAGAAACGGCTTCATATCTATGAGGCCTTTTCTGGGAGCAAGACCCCTGGGACCAGAAATGATAATTAGACGGGGAATGGTCCTCGATGAACAGCATGAGGACCAGCGGATCGCATAAAGCTGGTTCTAGCATCCATCCAGCAACAATTGATATTCATTGGTAAGCGCTGGGGCCCTGTCCCAAGGCTATAGATAACTCAAAGCATTGCTTCTTGGTCGATGTTGAAATGGGGAAGTTAAGCCAAACTTTTATCTCCTATCAGGGGATAAGCTTAAGCTGTAGCAACCTCTGCGGAAGACCAAGGCATCTTCCACCCCCCACCCCAGCCAGACACTTGCCCTATTAGGGATGCTGCCCCATATCAGGGAATGCTCTGTATCCTGGATCGGTACTAAAATGCCATCTGGTTTTGTTATCCGACGTGTATACCTACTAAGCAAATTATAAACTTGCAAATTTGCTAAAATTTTATATATATATTTAAAAAATGACGGCCCCATATTTTTAACGATGGTTCTAGGGACTGGGATGACAGCTTCAGGTACAGTGTCTGCTGACATGACAAGCTGACATAGTAGAGGTTAATTGACCCGCTTGTTAACCAGAGAAGATGTCTTTGAAGGGAAGATTATTTTAGTAACTGTTTTAGAGTAGGTGGCACAGGGCTCTGTTGTGCTACAGTGTCTGCTGGGGAGGAGGGGTATCTCTTCTCCCCCATGACCATGTAGTGCTCACATTCACTTGTCAAGCTAAGAGAGTCTCATGCTTAAGAGGTGTGGGGAGAGTTCTTTTGCGCTCTGCAGGAAGAAGCTGATAGGAGTTTAGCAAGGGGCAGGGGTGTCCTGAGGGATTGCAAGGCTCTGTGCAAAAGTGGAGGTTGGTGTCCCCAAATACCTTGCTGGGGTGCCTCCTAGAATCAGGACCACTGCAAATCAGTGCATCCAGATAGTCTGGTTTATTTGTTAATTTTATTTAAATTTATATACTGTCCATACCACAAAAAGTAGGCTTAGGGTGGGTTACAGTAATATAAAAACAGATGCATGCATAAGACATTAAAAGGAAGAAAGAAATACCATTAAATAATATACACACCCCTAACTCATCCATCACCCACTAAATGCCTGCCCAAACAAAAACACTTTCCAGTGCTTGCTGTTTGAAGGAAGTAACAACCTTCTAAACTGAAGGGAGCAGCTCTTCCATCTTAGCCTCCCCTAAGGTCTGCTCCCATAGTGGTTATGCTGGTCATCATTCTACTGCGCCAGCAGGACAAATTTTCTCCATTGCAGTGTATTTAACAAAAAACTTGGATATTCCATAGTCAAAAAACCTCCCATTTACAAGAAGAGTTAAGACTCTTGCAAATTCAATCATGCACTAAAAAGCATGGAAATTGCAAGATAAGGCTTCCGCCTTAACTTTCATGCCATGTTAGCAGTAAAGACATTGTAGAGTCTCACATATTGTGCTCACTTACAACTTAGGCTCCATGTACCCACACTTTGCCTTCATCTTTCAGCTCCAGTCCTCTTTGTCTTTGCAGGATGGGGGCAACACTGAAGCTGGGGACAGGAGGGTGTGAGCTGGCCCTTCACTGCCTCCTTTCCCTCTATTCTTTCATTTTGATTGGGGGAAATGGGACAGCTGACTAATGGCTCACAACCCTCCCTCTTACCCACTAGTATCCACTGCCCTCCCAGAGCACAGTGAAGCCGGGTACAGTCATATACAAATGTTTAATTAAAACTAAGTTGGGTATGCATTGAAATTAATAAAATGTAATGGCCATTGGAAGGAATGGAGGCAACAGCAGTGCCAATTGGACCCAGAGGGGTGACTTGGACCCAGGACTCCTGGGTTGTCTGTTACAAGGTTGAGAACAGGGGAGAGGAGAACAGGCTTGGAAGGAAGGCGATTGAGTTGCCTGTGAAGGGAATACAGCCTACTTGATTAGAGTGGGGTAGAGAAGCTGAAAGCCAGGAGTACTGAGTTCTCTGATACAGGGCTGGGACCAGGTAGATTAGAGGGGGAGAAGGAGTGGGAGTCAGAACTCCCAAGTTCTCTCTTTCTTAAAGAGGAAATGGAGAGGGTGAGGGGTCAGCTCATGCCCTCCTGTCCCCAGCTTCAATGTTGCTTCCAACCAGCAAAGAGGAAGAGGATTGGGGCTGAAAGATGAAGGCGAAGTGTGGGTGCATGGAGCCTTAGTTGTAAGTGAGCTAAATATGTGAGAGTGTACAATGTCTTTAGTACTAACATGGTATGGAAGTTAAGGCGGAAGCCTTATCTTGCAATTTCCATGATTTTTAGTGCATGATTGAATTTGCAAGAGCCTTAACTCTTCTTGTAAACCGGAGGTTTTTTAACTATGGATACACTGTACTTCAGGCATCATGGCAAAAGAGATTTATTAATTATAATTATTATTATTATAAACATTTGTATAGCACCAGCCGTGTACCTGGTGCTTTACAGAACAAAGATAAAGATGTGGTCCCTGCCTATGGCTTACAACCTAAAAAGACAAGGAGGGGGTGACAAGGAGAGGGGACAAAGAGAAGACAAGGGCTTCCCCCATGCAAGTGGCTGCAGTCTTAGGTGCGCATGATTGACTTGGTTACAGTTAGGCAGGAGTCTGCAGAGGAGGGCAGACCATACATATAAGGGGGGAAACAACTAGCAGGCATTCGGAAAGGTGGCACGGAAGAAGTGGGTCTTGAGGACGGATTTGAAGGTGCGGAGGGAGGAGGCGAGGTGGACGTGGGTAGGGAGGGAGTTCCAGGCACGGGGGGCAGTGTGGGAGAAGGGACGAAGGTGGTTAGGGGAGCATAGGAGATGGGGGAGAGTGAGGGAGGGGACAGAGGAGGAGCGGAGGGCACATGCAGGAGTGTGTAAGGAGATTAGGACTGAGAGATAGGGGGGAGCTTGGCTGTGAAGTGTTTTATAGGTGAATACCAGGAGTTTAAACCAGATGCATTCGGGAAGGGGTAGCCAGTGGAGAGAGGAGAGGAGAGGATGCACGTGGTCAAAGCGACGGGTTGAGTGGATGACCTTGGCAGTGGAGTTTTGGATGGCGATAAGGGGGGACAGGTGAGAGCGAGGGAGGTCAGCGAGGAGAAGGTTGCAGTAGTCGAGGCAAGAAATGACCATGGCATGAACAAGGGTTTTGGCAGAGGAGATAGAGAGAAAGGGGCGGATCTGAGTGATGTTATGGAGGGCGAAGTGGCAGAACTTGGCAACAGAGTCAATGTAAGGCTTAAAGGAAAGAGGAGTATCAAAGATGAAGCCCAAGCTACGGGCTTGGGGAACCGGATGGATGGTGGTTCCATCGATGTGGATGGACAGGTTAGAGGGAGAAGAAGAGGAGGGAGGAAAAATGAGTTCAGTCTTGGCCATGTTGAGCTTGAGCTGGCATTGGGACATCCAGACGGAGATGTCAGCGAGACAGTTGACGAGGCGTGAGTGGACAGAAGGGGAGAGAGA
>QEPC01001394.1:8056601-8069789 GCA_003113815.1 Sphenodon punctatus
GGCGGCGGCGATGAGGCAGGCGGAGCTCCAGAGCCCCCCGCAGCAGCAACAAGCAGGTAAGTGATGGTAAAAGTGTTCCCCTGCGAGCCTCTGTGGCTCTGCCGCTGTCCCTGGGGCTTTAAGCCCCTGCTACTTCCGGGTGGGGGGGAGGGGACAGGACAGCCCACGTTGACCAGGAGAGGGGACAGAACAGATCCTTGCAGGACACGACATGTGAGATCCTGGGGAGATGAAGAATAGGCTATTGGATGGTTCCACCATTTTTATCTTCCTTTTTGAGGTGCATTCAGTTTTAGTATGTTTTTAGCCTTGCCATGGGTTTTACGTTTTTCATCCCTTTTCTCCTCACCATGTGTTTGGCGCAATCTGGCCTTACAGCCGCTGTGCTATTAACCTCCAATCTCCCGTCCACCCCAGTCTGCGTCCCCATTTTTTTTTTATCTCTTATGTTTCCTTGATATTTTTATTTCCTATATATGTTAGCGATGCACCACTTGAAAGACTCTTGTACGTTCTATGTGCATTATCAGCAGCCCCTGTGCACGCTAATTTGCATTCTGTTATTGTGAAAGGGAATATTATTTCCCTGACTGTGCCCCATTGTATAAAATAGGAACGTTCAAATTTAGATTAAGTGGGATCAATATGCAAGAGCAGTCTTTTCCACAGAAACCGTTATTCCTGATGGCTACTTGCTCTCCACTTACCTTCTCCGATGGCAAGGCTGTCCTCTTAATGCCTTGTTTCCCAATGACAAAGAATATAAAGGAATGGTCCCATATAGAGGAATAGTCCTTTATATTTGGCACAGTTCCAGAGTTGCAGCCTTACTGTGGCCTACTGTAACTGGCTGAATCTCCATTTTCTGAGTAGTCTGAATTCCTGTTGTGTTTCTTCTCCAGTTTCTCTCCTTCTCCTTCACGAGGGATCAGTACTAGGGCTGCCACCTATGTATGTTTCTCCAGGTACCTATGGCGCCAATGCAGGCCCTGCAACATGTATTTTTCATAAGTGGCCTGGAAAAATATACATCGGTGGCAACGCTAATCGGTACATTCCCCCAAACTCATTTGCATTGATCGGACTAGATATCACTGAATCAGAACTATTAGATATAGTTTGACTGGAAGCGCTTTCATGTGTGTGTCGGATCTGGCTCCATGATTATGTTCTAGCATTCGAGACTGTTCCTGGAAACAGGGGCACACATATGTAACTTTAGCCATGCAAATAAGTTCCATTCCCCTATAAGTGTTTGACAGCCCAATGGAAGATCCCAATCTTACAAAGCAAAACAATTAATTTAAAAATAATTCATTTTAAAATAATTTAACTTCACCCTCTCCTTGCTTTTGGTAACTCTCAGTGGGGGGGCCCATCCCAAGCCCTGCAGATCCCCTATGAGCATACATGCAGCTTCCATGCAGCACTGTATGTTGGCAATGGCAGTGTGTGCACACATGTGGCTACGCGTGAGATCCACAGGGCTTGGGATCAGCTTCATTGCAATTACTATCTCTTTACCATGAGATATGTGGATGTGCTGTGGCATGCTCTCTCGATATTTCTTTGGAACCCTGCATATCTGTCAAATAAGACATCCCTGAGGCAGAGCAGGCTCCCGAAGTCTCCATAGAAAGAGTGCTAGGGCTCAGCACCATCTCCCCACAGTCTCTACTCACTCACAGGCCAAGCAGGCTTCCTGTTTGTCAGTCTTTCAAGCAGCCCTCAGCAGCTCCTGCTTCTCTACCTGTGACTCTTTCTGCTCAGGCTCAGCTTTATAGTCCAGGGCTGGCTCCTGCCATACCCACTCCCACAACTGCTGCTTCCATTTCAGCATTACAACCTCTGACTCTCAGTCTTCCATATATCCTGGCAGCCACCAAACCTCTGGTTATCATCTCTCACCGGGAACTCTCACAATGTCTTCTCAGTTCAGCAGCTTCTTCACGAGCGAGTCTTCCTCTGGCTTTTCTCTTCTTCAGGCTCGCTGGCACGCCTTAGCCCAGCTGCTAATCAGTTAGGCGCTGTCCTTCCACTGGCAGCGCCTGCAGCGTTGCTAGCTTATTCACTTAGCAGGTGCAAGCTGTGCTCTTTAAAGGGCCAGCGGCCCACAGAGACACTAAGGCCGTTTTCAGATGAGCGCGGCGGCACCCGCGCTTGTTTTCAAAAGAGCCGGCAGTCCGTTCCACACGTGATGCTGCTGCCGAATACACGCATGTGCAGGCAATGCGCTTCCATTTCCGGCCGCATATGACCAGCCTCGATCGCCGACCCGGTCTGTTTGCGGCCGGAAATGGATGCGCATCGCCCGCGCATGCGCATATTCGGCGGCAGCATCACGCGTGGAACGGACTGCCAGCTTTTTTGAGAAACAAGCGCGGGCACCGTCGTGCTCGTCTGAAAACAGCCTAACTTTTTACAACCCCCCCTCAACAAACCCAGTGTTCTATGCATAGAAATGTGCTAAAATGCAAATACACATTGTTCCAAATACAGTCCACAAATTATCTACCTATTATCTTATTTACCTCAGATAATCAAGAAATGTATGGTGGAGCTGGTATCCATAAAGTAGAAAATCCATGTCCACAGAAATCAAATATTGAGCCTCTGTCATCTTGGTCAAGTAGCTGCATGAATTCTAGATTATGAAGTGTGAGGAAACCTCAGTCTCTAATGAAGATGGCCAAGGGGGGATATAATAGAGCAGAGGTTCCCAACCGTTTCCCCTGCATAACCCCATTTTGAGACTTAAGTATAATCACGTGATCCCAGAAAGCAAAAAAGACCATGCAAAATGCAGCAAATACCAGTCACAATCACAACCTTATTCACAGGGGCAGTGACCCCACTTGGGATACAACTTACAGTTCGGAAACCTCTGAGATAGAGTTTTATAAAATTATGAACAGTGTAGGGAAAATAAAACAGGAAGCTATCATTCATTCCCTAGGGGACACCTGATGAAACTATTAGGGAGCAGGCTTAGAGCAAACTAAAGGAAGTAAATTTCTCCACACAACAGAAAATTTACCTGTGAATCCCATTGCCCTGGTATGCTGTGATCCAGATAATAGTATAAATGGCCTCTAAAATGATAGGACAATTTCATGGAGTCTATCAAGGAATAAATATTATCCAAGTTGATCAGAGGATGGTTAAGACCTGGAAGTGAACAATTGCGTAACTCTACTTAGGTTTATTTAGTTTTATGTACACATCCTGCTTCTATAACTCATGTCTGCTGCATTTATGGAATTCCCACTACAGGCAGTAGTATTCTACACTGTCTCAGGAATCCCATCTGCAGGGAACTTGCAAGCCTAAACAAGCAAACACTTCAAGTGAAAGCATGGATTACATATGAAAGAGCCAAAAATATAAAATATTCCCCGGGGGAGGGAGGGGGGTCTTAATTCAACTCTTAGAGCATCATGGGAATATTTTATTCCAATAGCTCTGCTCATCATTGATTTTCTTCTCCTGTCTAGAAACTAGTGGCCATCAAAAGAGAGGTTTTTTAATTATAGTCTCCCAATTTGGCTTCTGAGAAGGTGTCCTGAGTTGGAAAAGTGTTTGGTGTCAACATACTCCAATTCCCTTATCAGGGTGGGGAACATTTCCCCTCCCAGATGCTACTTTGAAAATGAGTCCAAGTTCTGAGGGTTGGATAGAAGTTGGGCACAGGGGGGTCCATAAGGAGTGCGCTCAAGAAGGGGGTTCAGATCTGTACCATTGATTTGGCCTGTGTCCTTGAGTGCATGTCCTCATCTTTGCTGCCTTACTCCAGAATTTACTGCTTGGGAGCAGGAACTGAATCCAGGGATCAGATTCAGGAACTGGAAAGGGACCAAATCAAAACTAGCCAATGGCCACATTTGGCCATGGGGCCTGAGGTTCCCTACCTGGACCTTAGATTTTCAAGTTCTACAAGTGCTGAAAACAGCACATTGAAGTTTAAGGGTGTTGGGGGCTCTGTAAAGAGGTTAAAAACTAAACATAAATACATTATTGGAATTTTTTCCCCGTTTAGATAAAGCATTAAAAACAAGTGGTCTTTTTCTCTCAAAAAGACTTCATCCTAAAGCAACAACGTATGTTTTCAAATAAGTCAGCATATTTGAAATCCTATTTCTTGCTTCCTCCACACAGACTTCATAAGGTCATGAATAAAAACCACAAAGGGCTTTCTGGCTTAAATTTAAGCTTGAGTCATTCAGAGAATGAAAGAAAACATGGATTCCAGTTCTTCAAAAACAATAGCTTCCTCTACAGCGTTACACTAGAACCCTCATGCAGGTAACTATTACCACCAAATGCACTCATAAATTGTGTTATCTTTAGAAGACCCCCTGGGAATCCCAATTTTTGTGCAATACGGAAAGTCAGTGAGATGAGAAAAATACTGTACTCTATAGCGTGTGTGTGTATGTGCTGGAAGTTAGACTTTGACCTCCAGACAGCTATTCTCACAAGTGAATTTTATAACAAGGCTGCCCTGCATTTTAATAATCTATGTGGAGAAGGAGAAAATGGAAAGATGGAAATACCTGGTAGAGGGAAAGAAAGGGCAGTGTCAGTTATAATATATATTAGATGATATACGTAATGGGGCGGGGGGGAAGGAGAGCTAACCATTTTCCTACAATGGTTGTCATTCAGTGTGGGGACTGTGGAAGAGTAGATTCATATCAACTCAGTGCGAACATATCTTCTCAGAGGAAAGTTTAAAGACAGAAGTTTGAGGAGGAATTTTTTTGGAAGCATTCTTCCTCCCAAAGAAAATGTATTGATCATTTAAAATTTCATCAAGATCTGAATACAAGTTCAGGTATTAGTTTAGTACCATCAGTTTCAGTTTAAGAGAGCCTTAGGCCGTTTTTAGACGAGCACGGCGGCGCCCGCGCTTGTTTCTTTAAAAAGCCGGCAGCTCGTTCTACACGAGACGCTGCCGCCGAATACGCGCATGCGCGGCCGACGCGCATCCATTTCCGTGCGCGAACTGACCGGGTCGGCGATCGAGGCTGGTCAGACGCGGCTGGAAATGGATGCGCGTCGGGCCGCACATGCGCGTATTCGGCGGCAGCGTCTTGTGTAGAACGAGCTGCCGGCTTTTTTGGAAACAAGCGCGGGCGCCGCCGCGCTCGTCTAAAAACGGCCTCAGTGTGTTGTCCACTTGGTAAGGTAGCCTGATCTGACTGGCTTACACAGAAGAGCATCAATCAGTCTTAAGGACGTCTTCCTCCATCTTGCATTCACTTCACGCAAACAGCTCCACCTTCCATTTTTCCCCATTCTGTTTACTCCATGAACCAAAAGGAAGCAAGGAAATAGATGTCAGGCACCAAGCAGGTGTCCAGGCAGACTGGCAACAGGATCAGGACCAGGCAAGAGTCTCAGCCGGATCAGGGCCGAGCGAGCATCAAACCAGAGTGGGAGCAACCCAGAAGCGTGGTCAGAATCGAGGCAAAGTGTTGAGTCAGAAGGTCAATATGAGACATGCAGGAAGTGAAACAGGGCGGAGGGAACTGAACAGGATGCAGGGAGGCGGAGACACTGCAGACGCACCCACTGGCCTAAGCATCGCTCTGCCTGGCTCCTGCTTCCTGTCATGTTCCTTTTATTAGGGCCCGGCCCATTGGGAGCTAATCAGGGCCTGGTGGAAAGATAGCCCCATCAGGTTGGCAGGGTGGTGGAACAGAACCTAAGTGGCTGTGTTGTTTATAGATCCAAGCCACTTGTGTTACATGGGATCAGGCACACTTGTAGCATGCCCAGTCTTTCCTTAGCCAGAATTGGAGACGCTGCTCCCGCAGCCAGTACCACAGCCTGGGAGGTGTGTGAAACCCTGGCTACTATTCCTTAAGCTGGTCATCATTAGTTTGATAAAATTAAGACGCCTATCTTCTTGAGCGTATCACTTAGTCTTGCATGGTTTTCTTTTCTTGCTGTAGGCTACCACAGCTCACTCTACTCATCTTTCTTTCAGTGAAACGGCTGGCAGATGTGCGGCTCATCCCTGAGAACCTCAACCATTTGTAGACCTTTTTTTTAAAACACCCTTAAGTCAAATTTTATGTGCACATAACGTGTAAATATTAAACTACTGATTGTTATAAAATTGAATTAACAGTAAAAGCTCTAGTTTATAACTCATATCTAGTTATGAGTTTATAATTCACTCGCTTGCTCACTCGCTCTCCCTCCCTCCCACTACCTCCCTTGCATCCCCATCTCCTGGTAAAGTGAAATGTGACTCATGTTTACATTCTTTTATAACACAGGTATTTATCACACAAATTTATCAAAACAAACTTTTGGCAAAGTTAAGAAGAATTTTTGGCAAAGTTAAGAAGAATAAAAAACAAGAGAAAAGCTGGGCAAAATATTATTGTATTATTTATATAGTAAGTAGTAAGTAAAGGTTTTATTGTATAGCCGTAGCCATTACAATGTGAATCAACACAAACAAATACTCATTTCAAACCATATAATAATAGCATTTATATAGCACCAGCAATGTCCGGGGCTGAACAGTCATATTAGAGGCAGGTCTCTGACCCAAGGTGCTTACAATCTAGAATGGACAAAGGAGTGGCGACAAGGCGAGGGGCACATAGGGAAAGAAGAGAATACATACATGAAGCTGAGGAGTTGCAGATGCATGCGTTTAGATTAGGGTGTTTATAAATTAGATGCTACCACGCATGACCACCCAGGAGCCACTCATCCAACTGTCCATTTGAAGGTGGAGTGGAAAATCTGAAGTGCTCCATGCAGGGCAAGCCAAAAAAGTGTGTGGCATCTCCTGCCTATGTGAACTAGGAAAGCCACCCATGCTAGCAGACAGGTCCCCACTCCTAGGCACTGTGGGCAGGGGACACAGCCTTTGCAAGTCACAGGAACTGACTGCAAGAGCTGAGAAGCTCAGTTCCCCAGCGCTCACAGCTGGAACTTCCCCCTCCCCATGGTCTGTGTCTGGGCGTGTGCAAGGCAGCTGCTAGGGTAGCCGCGGGAGCTGCCTGATAGAATCCCACTCAGTGGCCATGGAATGTCCCCCCCTCCGTCCCCTGCCACGCCCCAAGCCTTTTTTTGTTTAAAAGCACCCTTAGTTACAAGGTAAGTAAAGTGGAGAGGACAGAAGTCAAATTAAAAGGGAATCAAGGGAGGGACAGGAGAAGATGAAGTCAAGACAGTGAATGCAGACAGCTAATTCCTGGAGCTTGGAAGCAAAGAGATAGGACAGGATGATGTTGAGGGAGTAAAGAAGACAAGAGTGGATTATTTAAAAGGATATGGGAGATTACGGATGGGCGAACAGAACGGAGTTTGGCAATTCGGTTTGGTTTGGTTTAAAATTCGAGTTCGGAAATTCGGTTCGGTTTGGTTTGAAATTCAAGTTCGGTTCAGAAGTTTGGTTCGGTCGACCGAACAGACCCAGTTCGGTCGAATTCCAAACTTCCGAACCAAGTTCAGCCATTCAAAACCAGGGTTTTTTGGTGTGTGCTGCCACTAGGAATGGGCGAACAGAACAGAGTTCTGAAATTCGGTTCGGTTCGGTTTTAAATTTGAGTTCGGTCCAAACTCTGAACTTCCGAACCACGTCCGCCCATCCCTATGGGAGATAGTGGTGTGTTTGAGGACAGAAGTAGAGGGGGAGGAATTTATATTAGAAGGGAAGGAGTAAATCTCTCAGAGAATTGTGGAAACCAATCAGATTAATTAGCCTCCAGGGACAGATTAACCGAACCAGTCCACCACCCCAGTTAGGGCAAAGGAGGATTGGGATCTGGGTTTTCAAAAGGTAATGATCCATCCACGACAACGGTGTTGTTACAACATCCCCAATAATCAAAACCCCTGTATCTAGGCTGGGGCAAAACATCAAATCCAATGTGTGTCCTGCCTCATGCAACGGGCCTCTCTGCCCCGCACTCACTGTGGCCTCCTCCCAAACCTGTCAGTTTTTGCCATCTTCTGCAAAATTCTCTGGAAAAAGGCAAAATCTGTTTTTGTCTGGGGAAAAAGCAAAATCTCAGTTTTTCTCTGGTTTTCCGTTGCAAAGAGAAAACTAGGAACCCTGGTCATAAGTAGTGCTGTACTGGGTCAGACCAATGGTTCATCAAGCCCAGCATCCTGTCCTCGACAGTAGCCAATCTCTGTCTTCTGGGAGAAGTACCTAACAGGTCACAATGGGCAATCCATTCCCTGCTGTTCTAGCCCCCAACAGTAAGAGGTTACTGTTGGCTAATAACCATTAATGGACCTTTCAACCAAGAACTTATCCAATTCCTTTTTAAAGCTAGCTACACTACTGGTCTTGACCACTTTCTCTGCCAGTAAATTCCACAAGTTAATTGTGCACTGAGTGAAAAAAATTAATCTTTTATCTGTTTTAAATCTACTGACAGTTAATTTCATGGAGTGTCCCCTTGTTCTAGTACTCTTAGAGAGGGTAAACAACTGTTCCTAATCCCTATTAATGTGTTATACCATTTATGATTTTTAAACTTCTATCATATCCCCTCTCAGTTCTCTCTTTTCCAAGCTGAAAAGCCTCAACTAGGGATGGGCGAACAGATCGCGGGTCGGGTTCGGCCATTCGGGTCGGCTGCGTTCAGTTCGTTCTCAGAGTTCGGTCATTCGGTTCGGGTTTGACCATTCGGAAAAAATTATCGTGAGAGCACGTGAAGCCGTGATCGTGCCAGAAACTGGAAATTCGAGTGCGTGCGGAGCTGTGTGTCAAGAGAGTGTGTGTTTAGCTGGGTGGCTGTTCGTTTTGTGTGTTTTGTGTGTTTTGGTTGGGTTTGGCTGTGTTGTTTGGATGGTGTTGGTTGGTGCGTGTTGGTGCTTGGTGGGAGACTGTGTTTTGGCTGCGTGATTTTTTATTTTTATTTTTTTAAATGAAGAAGGCTGCAGTGCTGATTCCCCGGCTGGGGGCCAACTTGCTGCTCAAGGAGGAGGAGGTGGAGGTGGAGGTCGCTGCCCCTAGATCTCCAGTAGTGATATCTGGCTCCCCGGATGAGGAGCAAGCAGCGGGCTCAGGAGATGCTGCCAGGTTTGTAAACTTTTATTTTACTTTGAGGACAAGAAAGGCTCTATCCGTGAGAGTGAGTTCACTGGCGTGCGGGGGGAGGGGCATCAGTCAGGCGCAAACAGTGGGCATCAGCGGGTGGCAGCAGATGTCTGCCACAGAGAGAGAGGGTACTGTAGTGTGGGGGGCTCTGGCACGAGCAGCACCCCCGCCCAAATATGTGCCAGGCTAGTAAGGGTCTCCACTCTCCAGTTGCCATCCCATTCCCTACATACCCCCAAATAAGGGCAGGATTTGTACGTGCCAACAAGGGCCTTTCTAGTTGCAATCCCTAGCATCCCCTAGCACCCCAAGGAGGGCAGGATTTGCACATGCCAGCCAGGGTCTTCCTAGTTGCAATCCCTAGCATCCCCTATCACTCCCAGGACACCAGGATTTGCATGTGCCAGCCAGGGTCTCCCAAGCACCCCAGGGAGGGCAGGATTTGCACATGCCAGCCAGGGGCTTTCTAGTTGCAATCCCTAGCATCCCAGGGAGGGCAGGATTTGCACATGCTTCCTAGTTGCAATCCCTAGCACCCCAAGGAGGGAGGACATCATCATCACAAACGCATAATATTACTTTGGTGTTCTTAATGTGTTCCCATTTCAGAGAGGAATCGGATGCCGGTCCCAGCGCTGCTGCCAGGACCAGGCCAAGGAGGAGGAGGACCCCTAGGAAGAGGTCGCCACTGCCAGTGACACCCCCAGACATTCGGCACCAGAAGTTGGATGTCTGGAGGTTTTTTGACAAGGGCAATGGAATTGCCACATGCAAGGTATGGCATGGGGACTGGAACAACAGGGAATTAATTGCCCTTTGACCTGACCTGTTAGAAACGGAAGTCCCCTGCAGAGATTGGCCACCCAGTCTACCCACTGCTGGAGACAGAATGCAGGCAAGGCTTGACAGACCATTGGTCTGACACAGTATGGCACTTCTTATGTTCCTATCTTTTTCTGCTCTTTTTAGCACTGCAAGAAAAGATTCCATCAACAGAGGGAGGGGACCACATCAGGGCTCATCACCCACATTGAGCGCACCCATGGCCTGAGAGTGAGGTGGCAGGCGGAGGAGTCTGGTGTGGCCGTGGTCGTGGAGCCTCAGCAGCAGAAGAAGGGGGGGAAGGCAACCCAGAAATGAAGGCATGTACGCCCTTCCACCCCCTCTCCAGCTCTGATGTGGAGACCCCTGGGCCATGGGAGAATGAAGATGCCAAAGCATTTAGGGCCCAGTTGCAGTGGCCCACCTGGGGCTTCGTGGTCGATGTCCAGCAGTTTGCAGCCACCATGGAGAACCTCCTGGTGGAACAGTTGCAGGCGGTCCAGGTGGAGAGGCAGAAGGTGGAGGCGTACGGCCAGTATGTCTCCGCTGAGATGGACTGCCTGCAAATGTACCACCAGGCACTCTCCAGGTGGCATCGGGACATGGAAGGGGCCCTGAACTTTGCAGTCTCCCATGGCTACGAGCTGCCAGAGTCCCGGGTGGCCGGCCCTCAGCCCTGTGCTGCACCCCAACAGCTGTTGCCTTTCCCCCAAGTCCCGGGGGACAGGCCCAGAGACTCCTAGTTTAAATGTATAAGTTTCCTTTGAATGTTTGCTTTTGGTTTTTATGTTGTTGTTGCTGTTATATAAATAGTTTAATAAAAGTAGTTGTATTTATTTTTATGAGCTTCGTGTGACCTGTCCAATCTTTTATCCCTATGTGCTGAAGTTGGTGGTAGCAGCAGGTACAGGAACGCACACAGGCAGGCAGGCAGGCAGGCACATATAAAACGTTATGTGTTGTATTCCATCTCATTATGGTAGGTTTGCTGCGTGCTGGATGTGGGCAATGGGCTTTGGGCGCATGAGCACAGATAGGAGTTCTTTCTGGTTCTGGCAGGTGGCAGCCAGGGTAGCTGGATACACCAACCTCTCCCCCTCTAAGCCCCATCTCCCTCTTTCTAGCTGGGAACCTCTCTCTCTGGCCATATAGTATGGGTGACAGCATGGGTTGAATCGTGCCTGTCTCTCCTTCAAGCAGTGGGTGGACTTTCTCTCTCTCTCTCTTGGCAGCAACCTGGGCAGGCAGACAGGCACCTTGGCATGAGAGGCAGGAAGGTGGGCTGAGGCAGGCTTTGAGCTTGGCAGCAACCTGGGGTACAGAACTCTTGGCACAGACAGCATATAGGCCTGGCAGCAGCAGCTGTTCCTTGATGCCATGGCATAGACAGCATATATGCCTGGCCTGGGGGCCATTGGCACTGGAAGAAGCAGACATTGGTGGCCATGGTACAGAACCCTTGGCACGGAGAGCATATAGGCTAAGGCCTGGGGGCCATCTCCATGAGCGGAATGATGGCAAATGGGAGGAGGTCTATAGACTGAGGTGAGACAGGAAAGCAATTAAAACTCCCCACCCACACCTAGTCACCTACCTAAAATACCCACATACTAAATAACTGACAGAGACACAAACATATGGGTATAATGTCATGTTACCAATCCCCCTCACCCTCGATTGTCACGACTTTGCTAATCTGCACGCCTTGTGTGACATACTTTATTGACAGCCCCATGCATAGGAGGCTCTGGAGCCATCAGCACCTTAAAGTCCAAGAGCATTGAGGTCCAGGCTAAGAATGATGAGGGGACAGGGGTGAGGGAACTGGGCAGGGGTAGGTGCCTGCTGTCTGGAGAGGGTGGAAGTTCACTGGCACTTTTTGGGCAGAACAAGGATCCTGGACCTTAGGATAAGTTTAAGATTCTTTTAGGATTGAGATCATCCGGGGCGAGCTCCAAATCATCAGGAGGCTAGCAAACCGAGTATGTCATCACTGCGGAAATCCTCAAGGAACTCAGCATTGAATGCAAGTTGCACAATATGCGTGCACCATCAGTCAAATCTGCGAAGTGGAGAGGTTTCAGAATGTGATCTGTAGGGATGCGCGAACACAAACAGTCGATCCTAAGAGATAGGCGAGTGTTGTTACGAAGGGATGGGCGATCACCGATAGTCTCCATTTCCCACAGCCGATCGAAAGCGAGTCGAGTACAGGATCTCCCATTCTGCCCCATTGTAATGTTCACCAAGCCCCTGCCTGCCGGCGCACTCATCCAAGTTATTACAGTCTACAAGATTGAGGAGCAAATGGCTGCCATGCAATACCACCAGCAGCAGCAGACATTGGGTTGCTGGGGCAGAACCCGTGGCACAGACAGCATAGATTAGGTGGCACTGGCAGCAGCAGCAGGGCTCCTGTGCCAGGGCACAGTACCCATAGCACAGCAGGCAGCAGCAGTAGGATTGACAGCACCCTGTGAGTGCAATGACAGCCCCAGACCCATCATGGTGGGTCCTAGGGCTAGAAGAGTGGCAGCATGTAGCTATTGGCCACAGCCCTCCCTGCCAGTAAGGTAGGCCCCAGGACCCTGACTGCAGGCCCTGGGGCTGGAGTGGCTGCTTTTTGATGTGGTGGAATGACAGCACAGTGTGCGAGGAATGATGGCCCCAGACCCATGACAGTGGGTCCTGGGGCTAAGGTGGCAGCTTCTAGGTATTGGCCACAGCCCTCCTGCCCAGTAACTTGGCCCCAGGACCCTGGCAGTGGGTCCTGGGACTGGAGTGGCTGCTTCTTGATGCGGTGGAACGACAGCACAGTGTGCAAGGAATGATGGCCCCAGACCCATGATGGTGGGTCCTGGGGCTAGAGTTGTACCTTCTGGATCTTAGCCACAGTCCTCCCTGCCAGTAACTTGATCCCAGGACCCTTATGGCGGGTCCTGGGGCTGGAGTGGCTGTTTCTTGATGCGGTGGAACGATGGCTCTCTGTGAGTGGAATGACGGGCCCCAGAACCCATGGCACAGAAAGAATGGCTGGCATTGGCAGCACCAGCAGACATTGGTTCCCAGGGTACAGAACCCTTGGCACAGACAGCATATAGGCCTAGCCTGGGCACCATTGGCACTAGTACCAACAGACATTGGTTGCCACCGGGGACAAGCAGTCAGGTGGCATGGCATGAGCGGCAGTGAGGCAGACTGAGGCAGGGTTCAAGCTTTGCAACCTGGGCAGGCGGGTGGGCAGGCAGGCAGCACGGCATGAGAGGCAGTAGGGGAGGCAGGCTTTG
>QEPC01001394.1:8085420-8103367 GCA_003113815.1 Sphenodon punctatus
CCCATCAATTATGGGAGCCACCACATTCACTGCCTTACTCACTACCATCACCTCTATCTTGTCGGGATTCAACTTCAGTCGGCTCGCCCTTATCCAGTCCTCAACAGCCTCCAGACATCAGGTAAGCACCGAGACTGCCGGATCTGGCTCAGATGAAAATAAGAGGTAGAGCTGAGTGTCATCAGCATATTGATAACACCACACCCCATACTGTCTCACAACCTCACCGAGTGGCTGCATATACACGTTGAACAGGAGTGGGGACAGAATGGAACCTTGCAGGACTCCACACATGAAGTCTCGTGGAAATGAAGAACAGTCCCCAAGCACCACATGCTGAGTCCTCCCGGCTAGGAAAGAGCATAACCAATCAAGAACAATCCCACCTACTCCAGCTGAAAAGCAGCCAACAGATCTAACAGAATTAGTAAGTTTGAATGACCCTGATCTAATTCACGGTGAAGTTCATTGACCAGTGTAGTCTCAGTGCCATAATCCGGACAAAAGTCGGACTGCAAGGGAGCCAGATAACCAGTGCGGTTTAGATGCTCCTGCAGCTGCTGTGCCACAACCCACTTAATAACCTTCCCTAAAAAGGGAAGGTTAGAGACCGTTTGATAACTGGCGAGGGAATCAATGTCAAGTGAAGGGTTTTTCAGCAGAGGCTGCACCACCGCCTGTTTGAGGCAGCCCGGCACTCTGACCTCCTGAAGGGATGCATTGATCACCCCCGCGAGCAACGGCCCCACCGTCTCCCAACTGGCCTTAACCACTCAGGATGCACATGGGTCAAATTCACAAAAGGTGGCCCTAACAGTCCCAAGAAAATCCCCTGCCTCAGTGGATGACACCGACTGGAATTGATCCCATGAAACCGGATATGATGGGACTTCCACAACCTCTGGTTCACCCATATCATATTGTGGCATAAGCACTGGGGTTCAGAAGAAACTCTCTCTTGGAATAGTTCAGACTCAGAGGCCCCACTCTCCAACAAAGAGTTTTAAAGAACAGAATAAACCAAACAGCACCTATTGGACAGTTTATTAAAATTATGCAGAGATACTTTTTAGCTACGATTCCTAGCATGTTTCCCCTGATACATTCTACAGTAACTCATGCACATAAATAGAACAGGCTTTCTTACAATTAGCAAAGAAAGCAGAAATTTTGCATGTAAACTCCCAGATGTCTATGGAATAAACACAACACATGGAGGGTTTTATCATTATGTTTTATTGTATGGCAGATGTTGCTGTGTAAAACATTTTGTGGAAATACAGTCAATTTAAAATCCTTTTAATAACAAAATAGAGGCATTCTAGAAATACGAAGAAAAACAGTTAGAAAGATACAAAATTATTAAACAATGCCATTATAGAAACTAAGTTGTACATAGAAATCCGCAATTTTCTGTTAGATTCATCATTACCAAAGGAAATAGCTGGTCATTCTGAAAAAAAATAGTGACCAAAATAAATATTGAAAAGCAGGCTTTTGGGGAGGGCAGCAATTTGTTTACTCTTCCCCTAAATGACATATTCTTCCATGATATGTTCACTTTTCAAACTGTCATCAGACACATCAAGCCTGCAATCCACAAGTCACTTATTCCAGAGTAGGGCTGAAATGACAAGTCGCCACTGTAGCTGTTTCTGTTCATTCCGCTACTTCTGCAATTTCCGCCGGCACTTTCCAATATTCGGAAAGCTTCTGACACTTTCCGAGATTACTCTGACACTTTCTGAGATTATATTATTTCTGACACTTTCAGATAATTCTGATGTCGCAAAGCAAAGGGCACAGATTTAGTGAAATGCCAGCAGAAAAGCTGCGGAAAGTTGCAGGCAATTCTGAAATGGTGGAATGAAATATTGGTGCGGAAAAAGGAGTTGCTGCTTCATCCCTACTCCAGAGTAAGTGGTTTGTGGATTGTGGCCCATGATTAAGGCCACTTTCAGACCTTCCCTCCCCCCCGCATGCATATTTTGGCTGTGGGAGGGAATGCGCATGCCAGGATATGCGCGGGGTTCGGCTGGTCTGAAAGCCCCCCCCCCACGCAGCTTTGCCAGCAAACACCCGCAGTGATACAGAACTGGATTTCTGTGGGTGATGTCTGTGGGAACAGCATCTGCAGTGGGTGGGGGTGCGTTCCTGTGCACCACCCATCATCACCCATGCATGGAACAACGGACTCCAATGCCTGTTGCTCCGTGCATGAAGATGGGTGGAAGTGGGTGGAGATGGGTGTGCATCCATGGGAATGGCCGCACGGTACACCCACCTCCACCCACCGCATGTGCACACCCATTCACCGTGGCCTGTTTGAAAAGGGCCTAATTTCTCTAGAGTGCAGTATTTTAGCTTAGAAATGGAGATTGCTTCCAAACCTCTTATGCTAAATAAGAAAATAAAAATTAGGTACTCTTGGTCTTAGTGTTCTTGTACAAATGAATACTAGAATGAAGGCTCCAGAGCATGTTTAAAGGCAACTAATGGTGAAAACTATTTTGAAGGCTTTAGCAGTAAGACTGAGGCCATTTTCATGAGATCCTTTAAAGTTATGCGGACCATATTTGACAAAGAATTGCTTCTTGTAAATATTTTCCAATGTGGCTGCTGAGAAGTGCATGAATCCGCCTTAGGACGACATTCACTTTGTGACTTAAATCATGAGTCCTCCCAAAGGAAAGGCACATTCCCTCTCACTGACATAATTAACTGCTAACAAGTCCAAACTGAGGTATACCGACAACGTTTTGCTGATCTGAAAATAAATGAATTGGCCAAGTTGCCTAGTCACTAGAGTGAATCAGCAACAAATGTTGCTATGAAAACACACACACACACGGATAATAATTTCTTTTGATGAAATCTAAGTTTTGTTATTACTGCACGTCAACTTTTTTAGAATGGGTAAAATATGAATTTGTGTGTTGAACAGAGGCTAATAGCAAATGCTGCTATATTTTCATTTGTTGGTAACCTCTCTCAAGGCCATAAGGTCCATATTTTACTCCTTTAAAAACAATTAAAGGAGTAAAATATAGATTTAATCTTAGCCTCTGTTCAACACCTATAACTTTTTGGTTTGCTATCTAATACATTGACATTTGTTCCATATAGCCAGTATTCTCCTGTCAAAACATGCTAAACAGCAGAATCAGCATTTTCATAGATACCTAGCATTCTTTTGTGTATTCAAAAAGCTACAATATCAAATTAATTCTGGTAAGCAAAATATGCAGTTTTATTACCTTGTGCAGCAAGATCTGTCCGGCTTTCATGACAGAGAGCCTGCCAAAGCCAATTTATTTTAGTTTCTTTTCCCTTAAATAGCAACTGCCTTAAATGTGTTTTTTGGCTGAAATGGCTTAGAGGCACATTATGTCATTGATCCATATATGTAATTCTCCTCCATACTGATGAAAATTGTGGGCATGGACTGACAGTACAATATGACCATAAGACTGCTCTTTATTCATTTTAAAAAAACAACAAAACCCTACATATTTTACACAGTGGGCATGATTCTTCCCTTACTCTATTGTAAATCTGAAGTGACTCCCTTTAAGTCAATTGAATTACACCACTGTAAGTAGATTTAAGTAGGATTAAATTCCAGCATGATATAAGGCCCACACTATTATATTGAGAGAGTTCCCACTGACAGTTGGGACCAACTGTATTGTATGGTGCTACTCCCTGTAAGAAAGGGTAGCAGAATCTGCCTGAGACAGCAAAGTATTGCACTTTAGAACTTCTTGCTAACATTAAAAAAAATGCTATTAAAGGCCAGATACCATACCTGTGTAGACAGGTAACAAGGACCCAAATAAACAGCAAAACCAGAACCTACCACTTATGCAGGTGGCCTGTGCAGCATAGGGGATGCTGTGCTCTTTTCAATATTGCAAAATAGTTCTGTTTTACTGAATCTCCATTTTGGGCTTAGCAGAACCAGGCATGCTGTGGTGTGGGTGGTGGCAAACATCGACTGCTGCCCCCTCAGCCTACACCACTGACCTCATGCCTTCAGCATGCAGCAAATCAGCAGGAGTGCCCCCCGCCCCCTTTGTGCAGCAAACCCAGGCCTGGGGCTTGCAATATGCATGTTAGGGCAGCAAGGGGGGGGGGGGGGGAGCTACCCAAGGCAGTTTGCCCATGGGCTAACTCTGCCTGTGTTTGTAGTGAGCCCTGGTTAGGACAAGGGCTGCACAAAGCTATGGGCCGATTATGCACCCCCCTACTGCATCTGGCCATGTTTAATTTGCTTCCCTGCGTTTCAGTAGCAATGAACAAAAGAGCAAAGAAAAGGTAAAAACTTTTCCCAGGAACTCAGTTCTGCTCTCTGTCAGCCAATCCCATTCCCACCTTGGGGCTGCAGTCTTGCATCCTTCTCGTTGCATCCTCTGGGATGGGCGATGCTCTTCGGTTAGCAATCTGTAGGTCAGAAATGTAGGATCCAATTTTCCCCATTCTGGTGCCCAGTCAACAGCTTTGTGGTCTCCCACAGGCCTTCTATGCAGCTTCCGCGCATTTCAGGGTTTGGCTTTAATTCACATAGTGGGTGTTTTCAGACATGATGGTGGCACGGTTTAATCTGCTTTCGCATGGATTAAACTGGGTGCCATCGTCACACCTAAATGTGCCTGCCAGATGTTAGCCCAGACCGTTACCCGGTCAGTGGTAGCATTAGCCCGGTCTGTGAGTTGGGACCAACCCAAACTCATAGCCCAGGCTAAGTGCCACCACCCCTGCTCTGGCAGTAAGGGCTGCCAGAGCAGGGGTAAAGCAGGCTATCATGGATGATGGCCTGCTGTACTTACCCCGGTCCGGAGTGGCGGTGTTTCTGGGCAGCCATCATAGACTGCCATAACTGTCTGTCAGGGCAGGAGCGCTACACGTAGCATTGGGGCGGGGAAGTGTGGATGCACATTCGTGCATCCTCCCCGCCCTTTCTCCAGCCTGGATGTCATCAAATTTGTTCAGCAGCTGGGCTGAGTCCCAGCCAGAGTGGCAGGACCCATCATGTCTGAAAACACCCAGTAATGGGGAAATTGAAGTTTCTAAAATTTAGATCAGTTGTTGGTTGGAAAAACTGTTTGAAATAAGCTAACAGAATTTTGGCTTTAGCTTACTCACTTCTAGGACTCAATTCTGAAGGGTGCTGTGCACTACTGCCAAACTACATGCTTAAATTTAAGCACCCGAGTAGCCTCGTAGATGACAGGACTAACTACATGCTGAAAACAGGGCTGTCAACTCTAGCTATTTCATATACTAGAAAAATAAGTTTCTAGTCCTCATTGTTACAGAGAAACACTTGAAACAGTGGCTGTAGTGTGCCCTGCAGGTGTGAGTAGTAAAATAACTCAAATTTTATTTTTTTGTTTTAAAAAAATATCATTGTTTTACTTTAGAAAAAGGGTGGTTGCCATGTTGATCTCAAGCATAAGGGTTGGAGACAAAGTAGTTCAGATCATTCAGATGTTGCCTTTTATTGGCCTGACTGCTACTGGCAAGAGGATGCAAATCGATTTCACAGGAATGGCCTGGAAGTTTGCCTCCTCTTACCAACTGTAGTTGGGGCCAATAAAACATAGCATCTGAATTACTCCATCTCCATCTCATAAACTAGGTCAACCTCAAGATTTTGGGGACTAAATTTGTAATTTTTAAACTTTCGAGGTTAACAACCCTCTTAAACTTTAGCATGTGCTTCAATGGCTTTTCTGGACTGGGCTGCGGTGCCCAGCACTTTGAAGGACTGGGAAAACCTATCATACAATAAAATCAGCTACCCAAATTTAAAAGCATGCTTTTCTTTTAAATGCTTTTGGTGTTTTTTAATGCTCTTCAATCTGAGTGCAGATTCACTCAGTAGCTTCAAAATATACTTGACTTTTATTAGAAAAAAAACCCTACAATTCTGATCTCACAAAGCATGAGTTTGTGCTCAATAGAAGCACTCACTTCTTAAAGTTAAGTGCATGCTAAAGTGCTTTGCGAGTTCAGGTCTTTACAGATGTACAGGATCTCTTTTTCTCAAACTCCTTTCCAATATCAGCTGAGGAATTCATTGTGTACCCTCTGAGTGGCGCTTTGGTTGAACTGGGGCAAGGCACAATGAATGCAGATAATAATGTATATATATTTCATTGCATGGTGTTGAAGAGAATTTTGTAGAAGTACTTACAACATATCTCAAACAAGCATTTCCTAAACCAGGGGTTCTTAGCCTTTTTCTAGTCACGAGCACTGGAGTGACGTAAGTGACTACTTGGGAGCACTGCATAATTTGCATGAATGATTTGCATAAATATGCACAGATTGTCTCTCCTTTACAATTCAATTTAATTCAATCCAAAGGAGGACTGTTTCAAAGTGCTCCCGAGCACTACTGACAGCTGGCTTGGGGAGCACTTTCACTCAATGCCCCGAGCACTCGGGTGCTCCCGGGCACCAGGTTGAGAATCCATGTCCTAAAGTGAGGGATGCATGTCAGCATTATTCAAACATTTATGTAGTGGAAAATACATATAAAACATGGTCATTTTGTCTCCAACTGCAGTAAATTGACCTTTCTTTTGAGCAACTGGGTCTTAGCAAAAGAAAACTGCAATCTTTAGTTTAATTTCTAAACAGCATATTATATATTCAATTATCAATTTCAAGATCATGGGGGTAAAAACTTTGGACAGTATTACTTTTCCTTTCCTCTATAAATACACATTTTTGGCTTGTACACATCTTGTTTTTGCCATTTTGTAAAGCTGCTTAAAAAGATGGAGTATATTAAAGTGCTGTATTGGAGACTGATCTGTATTGATTATAAAGACTGATTTTAAATAAATTTATTTTAAAAAGTGATACTAAATTTTAATTTACTGGTTTCCAAATGTATTTCAAATAGCAAAATTAGACAAATTCCAGTTTATTTCTGACTTCAAAATATGCACTGGAGAAATGCTTGGTGTCCTGCACCTATGATTCAAATAAGGAAGAAGAAGAAAAAAGAAAAGAAAAAACCTACAGCAATGTAATATTCAAATGAAACAATGGTCTGTCTCTTTCTTTTAGCTATTTGGTTTTTTTAGCTGAAAACATGTTGTGTTATCAACTTTCTGAAAAAACATGAAAAATGTATTGCACTAAAGTTAAACCAGGATGACAAAAAGTTTGACCACCCCTCCCCCATTACAAATCAGATAGCTATCAGTGCAAAAAAACAAAACAATCCCCCCTCCAACTCCAAAAAACACCCTTCTCCAACTACCATCAACATTTGGGTTGCATTCCTGTAGCTTTGCATTCTACAGAAAACATTTCTAGGTAACTTGGAATCATAGTGCAGTCTCAAAAATGATTAACCCTGAGGAAGGATCTACTGTTGAATTTGTAACCACTTGACCATTCTGGATCACTTCTGGGTAGTTCTTACTGAAATACACCTAGAGAAAGAAAAAAACAAACATATGTATACAGATTATGTTGACTCACTATTATTAAACATCCGTTAATTTTAAAGGATACTTTGTGCTGGAGATTAATGTGATGTCGGTCTAAAGATTAACATTTCTTAAGGAAACATAACAGAAGCACAAGACCAGCAGAGTTGAGGAAGTGGCTCCTTAATCTATAAGGAATTAGTGAAATTATTCTCTGATCTTCTAATCATTGCAGTAAAACCAGAGATAATCACATTCGACCTGTAGATCCACCCAAGTTCCAATAACTCTGATCAATAGATATTTTATCACTTTACATTAAACTGATAAGTAAAATCATTTTACTGGCTCAAAACATGGAGATAAATTAAAAATAGGGTGACAAAGCAGCTTCAAAATCTAGTGTCTGCACAAGGGTTTCTCATTTTCACACATAAAATGAACACAATGGACTTGGATGTTAATATCAGGTTGTAATCCCTATATTTTAAAAACTATGATTGACAACCATTGAAACTTCAGGGTTTATATATGAAATATCCCAGCGTTTAATTTGTGCTGCAGAGCAGTTATAGGGCCTATAGAAATATGATCTGTGGATAGTGCACCATAATAATGAAAGGAGAAGCAAACGCTTTAACAATGACTCAACCAAGCAACTTCTCTAAAATGTAAGATGATACCAAATAATAGGACAGTTCTTTGCCAAGCCTTTGAGTTCTTGAATTCTACCAATTTCTAGCTGAACTACAAGAGATACAGGCTTCCTGATAAATGTATAATCAGAACATAAAGGAAATGAAATGCTGTCAAGTTTCACTGTTCCACAATCGCCAGTTTTTAGTAGCTGTATCATATCTCTGTTCCTTGACAGATGCGCATTACAAAATGAAATAATGTCAAGACTTGTGTGCTCTTATCTGAAAATGTGTTTGGGTGAAAAAGGACTTCAAATGTAATTTTTTCAAAGAAGAATGTGAAAAGTTTTGTTTGAGTCTTTAAAAACAGAAAATACACTATCTTTCCAGGGCTGACATGTGTCATGAGTTAGGTCTCATATTCATACTGTCCTGAATATGGTTTATGGTAACATTTCTCCAATTTATATTGGGGAGCGCTGTCAACAAAGTTAGGTTTGCTTGATAATAATGTCCTTTTCATAGATGAATAAACCTATAAGGCACAGTGTATATAAAAAAGAAACAATTACATAAAACATGCTGTAAGTATCACTGTCTTCCTTTGTGTAGACATGCCAATACCATGTATATTTATCTTTCTACATAGAAAAGCTATTTTCAAAAAGCTTAAGATTATGATTTGACTCAATGAAAGAACAGAAAGTCCCATTAAAAAGCATTTTCCAGTAATGAGACACAACAGGTGCAAGAGAGGAAAGTTAATCTGGTGCTCCAACTACATATGAGAAGCTAAAGCCTTACTATTGGATTTTCATCCTTTTAGTGGTTTTTTTTTTAAAGACATAATTTTAACATTTCTTAATGTAGGCTGTGAAAGTAATTTTCTTTCTAAGAAAATTAACAGGAAACCTCATACATTATATTACCCAGTGATATAATGAGACAGCAGGAGCTTTTCAAACATCTCACTGAAAGTGTATGGGAATCCCTTCCCTGGGCCTGACTCTGTAACATATGAAATGCCCATGACCGCAAGAACTCAAAGTGCTTAGCACCACGCAGGAGCCAGCCCTACAGGAGGGTTATTCCACTAAGGTCAATGAAGCTGAGCAGGTGCATTAAAACCTCTAAGAAGTAGTTACAGTGCAAGTGAAGTAGCTGAGGTTTTAATCTTAGTATATTAGCCATAGTAATTTTTTTAAAATATCCCCGACACCCTTAATACAGCAAGGGCCCAATCCTAGTACCAGTGCAGCGTGCTTCCATTGTCAAGGGAGCTGACAAAATGTTATTTTACCAGTGATGGGGTAAAATCTCACTTTACACACTGTATTGCCAGAAGATCATTTGTTCCTTTTCCATGATAATCTCCTAAAAAAATTCTCTAATATTCTTGAGGCTGGACTACTGCAATGCGCTCTACGTGGGGCTTCCCTTGTGCCTGGTTCGAAAGGCTGCAGCTAGTGCAGAATGCCCTTACGGGGACGGGTCCTCGGGATCATATTACACCTGTGCTCCGGACTCTGCACTGGCTGCCGATAGCGTGCCGAGCTAGGTTCAAGGTTTTGGTGTTGGTCTATAAGACCCTTAACGGTCTGGGCCCCTCGTGCCTCAGGGATTGCCTTGCCCTCCGCGCCCCAGGGCAGCTCCTGCGGTCAGCCAGGGGTGCCTTCTTGGAGGTCTCCCGCGTAAAGCGGGGGGCCACAATGGAGAGGGAATTCTCAGTGGCCAGGCTGCGCCTTTGGAACTCCCTTCCGGAGGAAGGCTGCCTGGCCCCAAGCCTGTTGTCATTCCGGCGGTGTTGTAAAACCTGGCTGTTCGCCCAGGCCTTTGGGGAGGGTGGGAGGGTGAGTTAGGGTTGTGTTTTTCCCCCTACCTTGTTTTATTGTTTTAATGTTGAATTGTTTCTCGGGGCCCTGTTTTAAAAGTATTTAATTGTTGATTGTTTTAAATGGTTTTATATTGTTGGAAGCCGCCCCGAGCTGTTTACAGGAGGGGTGGGGTATAAATGTTTTAATTAAAAATAAATAAAATAAAATAATATTAATGCAAGCAGTGGCAATATACATCTACAGCTCTGTTCTGCAAGGCCATAAACAGCATGAAGAGGGATTTGGAGGTGCTTAGCATTATTGCATAGCACTCAGTGGAACCTCATCTTTGTGCTCAGCAAAGTGTGCTTTGAGCTGCATCATGCTACACCAAGGTTACTGTCTTTTAGGCCCTTTTCAAACAGGCTGCGGTAGGTGTTGGTGGGGTGTGTGTGTTCCCACAGGTGCACACCCATCTCCACACACAGAGCAACTGGCACTGGAGCTTCTTGCTCCATGGGGGGTGATGGCGGAGGTGGGTGGAGCGTGGGAGCGCGCATGCAACCCCACCCACCACAGGCGTCATTCCTATGGGCACCAACCCATCCCCCCAGCATCATGGGCAGCGTTTGCATGGGTGTCTCCCCCGGCACATGTGTGCGGTGGGGGAAGTGCCCTTAGATTAGCAAAAAATTAGTCAAGAACACTGATTGGCCAAAATGGATATTGTAGTGAGCTGCTCACTACAATCAGAACATGATGCTTAATTTGAGACACCTAAGAGGGGTGTTTCTGTGATATTTAGGCATTTGGAAAGCACATGGTCCTGACCAAGAATAAACATATTCTGGAAAAACAACCTATTGTCATTTCTTTCAAAATATTTGACATTCTACTACCATTCTAACGTGTCTGCTCTGACTACTAAGATATGAAAACACACACACACACAAAATTATAATATAAAAAATGATCTGTAGGTGTCACTGAGTACAACCACACAGACGGTAACCAAATTTGGGCAGTCTTACCCCAAATTGCGCACCGTTGCCATGCGATGCACTGGCTTGTATGCAGATGTCTGCCAGATGTTCACCCTGCCCTGGGGCAGGGCAGGCAGCTAGCTGCTACGTGCTGCATCCAGGGACGCAGCGTGTAGTAGTGTTACCCAAAGTGGGGTAAGGCTGTCCAATTTGGGTTACTGAGCTGATGCTTGTGGGTCCAGTCCCTGTGCCGCCCCACCCTGCAGCGAGCCCCACCAGCACCGGTGAGGGGCGGGCATGGTTGCCATTCCTGTGCCTCCGTGTCATGGCCGGAGGTGGGATGGTGGGCAGGGCCAGGTGCCAGTGAATGTGACCGGTGTCTCGTCCCACCCTGGGGCGTGGCAGGACATCTGACAGCGGCCCACTCAGTTTCCCTGTGGCAGGTGAACCATGTGGCCTACTTTCCTCACCTGCCACAAAGTGTGGTGGCTGCAACTGCCCATCCTGCAGCGTGTGGGGAATTGGTCTCGCCTGGCTCCTGTGACTGTACTCACTGTCTTCCTTTGTTCATACATGCCAACACCATATATATTTCCCTGTGGGAAAGAGAATTAAGACCCATATTTCTGACTAGGCAGAGCCTGTATTAGTGTGCATGAGGCCCATGCAAAACTACCTGAACTGAGTTGAGCTTCTTGCAACTTTAACAACTTTGCTATGCCCTTTAGTTCTGATTATTTGCTGAACAAGATGGTTGTATTTATTCCTTCATTTAGAATTGCAGGCGTATAAGTCCTATGCTGTTCCTACTTGGAGGGTGTTGAAAGTGTGGTACCCTTCAGCCCAGGAGTTATACCAGTCTTCTTTATAGTATGAACCACATTCACACTATTTTGTGTGAACAAAAGGTATGAACTTTTAAAAAAGAGATTGTGTAGTGAAAGGGAAAGGATACATGAGTCTATCATATAAGATTAATTTGGTAATTACAGTTGTTTTTTTACATGCAAGAATAGTTTATGTATTTTTAATTGTCTGTGAAAGTGGTTAATTTGCTGGAAATAAGGACATCCAGCTCTAAGTGAACTAGCTCTTAGAGCAAGATCAGAAAGCACTCTGAAGCCAAAATTTGGGAACCTTTGAAAAATCTGCTTTACTTGCCTACAATCATCTTAGATCTGTAGATGAACACTACTCTTAAAACAATTTTTAGTTTTGGTTATTCACATTGGAACCAGCTCCTTCTAGCAATCCTAAAAAAAAACACCCTATGGCTGCTTTCACGCAAGGTGGTATCTCCTGCATTTTTCTTGTTCCCATGATCTTCCGGCAATCTTAAAATTGTGCAATTTATTTTCTGGGCACCTTTATTATGAGACATATTTACTACAATAATTTTCTTTTTGCATGTTTCACAAATTGCAGGATCTACCACTCTTATAAGCACACATTTTGCACAATTTTTGTCCTCCCCTTCTACTGTGTGCCTGCTGCCTGCCTGACCTCAGACCGCGTTGAAATCCACAAGGTGATAGCAGATTGAAATTAACAAGCTGGCAGCAGAGCAAGGTGAAATTAACAAAACAGGAAATTAACAAGACAGGTGAAATTAACAAGCTGGGAATGAACAACGTCTCTCCTGCTGGTTTGCTAGTTTCCACGTCTGATATCCTGAAGTTGTAATGCCGACAGGTATTCCCATGTTCCCATCTTTGCAGAACAGTAACACCCGTCACTTTACGAGTAGGATTTCGGAGCCTGGTAATGCGCAAGCACTCAAGGCATAACTCACTGACAGAATGCAGAATAGTGTACTGAGATGTGTAGTTAACTTGTGGGAGCAAATTAGTCTCACAATTAGCATCTCACGTGAAAGCAGCCTTAATGTGATCACTTCTGAGGCATTATGTGTATGTGTGTGCATGTGCACACACACGCACTTATTTGTGAGTCTCAACAGTCATGATTACTGTAACTCCTAGATGTAACACTATTTGATGGAACTCTGAAGCCAGTTCTTTGTTCCAAGTTCCTGGGAACTCGGAACAAAGCTGGTTTCAGAGTTCCGCCAAGTAGTGTTACATCTAGGAGTTACAGTAATCGTGACTGTTGAAACTCACAAATCTGGACACCTTGGGGGACACCAAAAAGTCTGGAATGGTAGGAGCAGGCTGCAATTCTGGGAGGAGCATCTCAAAACTTCCAGAACTTCAGTTTCTACCCAACCAGACTCTGCAAGTCTGGACATTGGGGGAAACTCTGGGGACTGAATTTCGGAATGTCTGGAATTGTGGAGTCTCTACCGTACTTTGTTTTTGTTGTTCAATAATCTTGTTAGCGTGCATAGTGCATACTTATAAAGAGGGCCATGAATTCAACAAAATACCACTTTTCCCAATACAATTATAATCCAAAGTCTGCTTTCTTTTTTTTAATTATGTGTTTCACGTTTCAAGTTTGTAAAAAGCCCTGAATGTGTGTGTAAGCTGATGCAATGGTGTCTGCTTAGTAGGTCTGCAGAAAACCCCAAACAGTACCTTTGAAGAGTAAAAACAGCTCCATTTCATGCTAGTGAGAAATACTCCAGGATAATAATCCTTTGTAGCTGGAGCCTCCCCAGATTGCTATGTATCAATCTGTGGTATGCAAAATTGCTTATGTGCTTTCTACCATCTACACAAACCTTCAATCTGTGTAAAATCTCAGAATTATTCTGCTCTTGTACTATTAGTTGACTTGTGAACCAGTGATATCTATTAACCAATTTAATCTTTATTCTGGAACTTTACATGTTTTGATAAATCTTCTCTTATGAATCTTTATCTCATCTTTGACCAGAGTTAAGAACATAAGTAGTGTCATACTAGGTCAGACCAATGGTCCATCAAGCCCAGCATCCTGTGTCCAACACGATGTTCTTGGTAATCAATGGCTGTTTTCAGATGGGACGCGCCCATGCATGTTCACCCAGCAGGCACATGTGCATGCCCTTCTAAAAGTATTCTCACCGATGATACTACTTTGCTCTCTACAGCCTCCTACCTCTCTGACCGCTCCTTTAATGTCTCCCTCCCCGAGTCGACCTCCCCCTCCCTTCCCCTCTCGGTTGGGGTTCCCCAAGGTTCTGTCCTTGGCCCTCTCCTCTTCTCTATCTACACCCTGTCCCTTGGCGAAATTATTGCCTCCCACGGATTCCAATACCATCTCTATGCTGATGACACCCAACTCTATCTCTCTACCCCCTCTCTCTCCTCCTCTATCCGCTCACGCCTCGTCGACTGCCTCTCTGATATCTCCGCCTGGATGTCCCGACGCCAACTCAAACTGAACATGGCCAAGACTGAACTCCTCATTTTTCCTCCATCCCCCTCCTCTCCCTCTGACCTGACCGTCTGCATTGATGGGGTCACCATCCGTCCTGTTCTCCGTGCCCGCAGCTTGGGCTTCATTTTTGACACGCACCTCTCCTTTAAACCTTACATTGACTCTGTGGCCAAATCCTGCCGATTCGCTCTCCTCAACATTGCCCGCATACGCCCCTTTCTATCTATCTCCTCGGCCAAAATCCTTGTTCATGCCATGGTTATCTCTCGCCTCGACTACTGCAACCTCCTCCTTGCTGGCCTCCCTCGCTCCCACCTGTCCCCCCTTGTTGCGATCCAAAACTCTGCCGCCAAGATCATTCACTCTGCCCGTCGCTTCGACCATGTAACGCCTCTCCTCCTCTCCCTTCACTGGCTCCCCCTTCCTGAACGTATCCTGTTCAAACTCCTGGTTTTCACGTTCAAATCGCTCCATGACCAAGCTCCCCCTTACCTCTCGGACCTAATCGCCCTACGCACTCCTGCGCGCGCTCTCCGCTCTTCCTCTGTCCCCTCCCTCGCTCTCCCTCGTTTCTCCTGCTCGCCCAACCGCCTTCGTCCCTTCTCCCTCGCTGCCCCGCATGCCTGGAACTCCCTCCCTGCCGACATCCGCCTTGCCTCCTCCCTCCGCTCCTTCAAATCCCTCCTCAAGACCCACCTTTTCCATGCTGCCTTTCCCAATGCCCTCTAGTCTTTCCCCTTGCTCTTACTGTCAGCCCTCCTCTGCTGACTGCTGCTACCGACCACCTTGTAACCAAGCCAAGTACACGCACCTGAGACTTCGCATCCGCCTGAATGTTTGTTTGTCTTCTCCCATGTCTCTCCCGCTGTCCCCTCTCCCTGTCTCCCCCTCCTTGTCTTTTAGATTGTAAGCCACAGGCAGGGACCGCATCTGATTGTATGTTCTGTACAGCGCCAGGTTGCAACTGGTGCTTTATAAATGTTTAATAATAATAATAATAATAATAATAATACAGCCAGGTTGGGTTTGGCATGGCTCCTTGAGAACTTTGGATCAGCCTGTGTGAAGGAAGATCTAGTAATTAACTATAATAAGACCAAGATAATGATTTTCTCCCCAAAATATAAAGCCAGGAAATGGTATATACAAGGGCATACAGTAGAACAGGTGCGGTCATTAAAATTTCTTGGGGTAATTTTTGCATTTAACGGATCATGGGAACCTCATAACTAGTCTATTAAACAAGCTCTGACTCCTGCTATCACAACACTACTTAAGTTTTACAAGTCTAAGGGGGAATTCCAATTGGGACCAGCTGTAAGGATTTACGAGGCCAAAGCCATCTCTAAAACCTGCTATGGTGCACAGGTATGGGGATATGATACAGTGACGATTGACTGCTGTGAAATAATTCAAAACAATTTTTTGAGGGGGGTTTTGGGCACTCCTCTGGCAACATCTCCAGCTATATTAAGGTTAGAGGTAGGACTGAAACCTATGGTAACAAAAGTGGAGAGACTTATTTTTATGTTTCTGTTAAAATTCTTGCATTTGTCATCTGAATTCCTACCAAAAATGTGCATGGAAGAAAAACGCAGTTCCCGGTGGTGCGGGGGCTGGTCAGTCCGGCCTCCCTCTGCCTGGACGGGGACTTGTCCCAGGCCCACTGTGAGGAGCTTGCCACCTACTTTGCAGACAAGATAGCTCAGATCCAGAGTAACTCTGACACCGGGCTGGATGCAGTAGGAGAGGAGTGTGAGGTTATGGAGGTACCGTCTGGTCGATCTTTCTGGGAGGAGTTTCAGGAAGTGACGCTGGCCGATGTGGTGGATGTCTTGGGGTCTGTTCAAGCCACAAGTTGTGAATTAGATCCGTGCCCGTCCTGGTTGGTAAAAGCTTCCTGGGAGACACTGGTGTCGGTTCTGGCGAGGGTGGTTAACGCGTCCCTTCAGCAGGGGAGGTTGTTGCCCAGTCTCAAGGAGGCTGTGGTGTGCCCCCTGCTGAGGAAGCCTTTGCTGGATGTGGATGCACTCGCCAGTTACCATCCTGTCTCTAATCTTCCCTTTTTAGGGAAGGTTATTGAACGGGCGGTGGCTCTGCAGCTCCAGGCACATCTGGACCGTATCGGTTTCCTTGACCCTTTTCAATCTGGGTTCCGCCCTGGCTATGGCACTGAGACAGCGATGGTGGCTTTGGTGGACGATCTCTGCCGGGAGATGGATGCAGGATGTTCTCATTCTTGATCCTGTTAGATCTCTCGACCGCTTTTGATACCATGGACCATGGGCTGCGAAACCTGGGGCTGCGAAACCTGGGGGGTCTAGACTGTCCTTGGGTGGTTCTGCTCATTCCTCTCGGGGAGAAGTCAGCAGGTGGTGCTGGGGGCTGAAACATCTAGCCCCCAGGCCTTGACCTGCAGCATTCCGCAGGGTTCGATTCTGTCTCCGCTTTTGTTTAATGTATATATGCAGCCCCTGGGGGAGATCGTGAGAGGGTTCCGGGTGCGTTGTCACCAATATGCTGATGATACTGAGCTGTACCTCTCGTTTTCGACCGAGCCAGGTCCCGCTGTCTCGTTGCTTTCCCAATGTTTGGAGGCTGTGGCGGATTGGATGTGGCAGAGCAGACTAAAGCTCAATCCTGAGAAGATGGAGGTGATGGTGGTGGGTAGGGCAAGGGAGGTGTCGACCCCTCTGGTGGGGTGGTTTCTGCCCTCCCATAGCCCAGCAGGTTTGGAGTCTGGGGGTGGTGTTGGATCCGGGCCTCCGTCTGGATCGGCAGGTGGAGGTTGTGGCCAAAGCCACCTTCCGTCAGCTGTATCTGGTGCAGAGGCTGTGCCCATACATTTCTCGGCCTGACCTGGTCACTCTTATTCATGCCTTCATCACCTCGAGGCTAGACTACTGCAACGTGCTCTGTGGCATAACAGAGCCCACTGGGGGTTTAACCCAGCCTCTCGGCACCCCGTTACCCACCTATTATCTGGTACGTTTCCGCTGCCACCACCCAGAATTTACTTAGGCCGCGAGTCTCATCCCTCTGGGGAGAATGAGAACTATACCTTTTCTTTAAACAGATAGGCCCGCAAGCCAGAATAATTCAGTTCCCAAGTACTGCCACCGGAGCGTACAGAGGCATATTCGCTAACACACACACGGATCTTTTAGATCAGAAAAAGGAATATTACTTTAATGGAATTTTAAACCAAGCATCACAGGCTACGACCATGTGAGGTACTTTGAATCCTTGAGCAAAAGCAATTGCTCAGAACACAGTTAGGCTCGAGGGCCCTTTTTGTAGCATCTAGCCTAAACTGGTCCCTCAGATGTAACATTCAATTACTCACAGCTTTAGGTGCGCCTTTGCCTTGCAGCAAAGGGGTTCGGTCCTTAGGTTCAGTTTAGTCCAAACAGGCCAGGAGCCATTCCCTTAGCTCCATAGCAAAAAGGTCAGTATATCAGAGCAAACAGAAAATAAAAGTGGAAGTCTTTTTGAGAGGTCTTTTTAAAAGTCCCCTACCCCTCTTTTGTGATTGGTCCTTGGGAGGTTACCTGGCTGTACCTATTCCAATCAGAGAAAGATCCCCCCAGTCATGCTGGCTGTAGGCCCCTTCCCCCGGTATTGCGAAATCCTGCCATGCAGCCGGTTGCGAAACCAGGCCTAGTCAACTTGGAAGTCAGAGTGTCAGTGAAGGTCACATGGAAAGGCAGGGTTGCTCCTAGCAGCTTCTGCCACAG
>QEPC01001394.1:8104841-8138541 GCA_003113815.1 Sphenodon punctatus
GGGAGGGTGGGGTGAGGGGTTTTATCTCCCCCACCTAATCTATATATTGCTAGCCCTGTTTTTAAAATACTTTTTGTATTGAGTGTTTTAAATTGTTTTTATTGTATTTTATTGTTGTAAGCCGCCCCGGGCTGCATGGCAGGAGGGGCGGGATATAAATTTATTAATAAATATTTAAATAAATAAATAAATAAAGTATGAAGTCTGCTGTGATTACAGGACGCTACGGGAAGATTCCATATACAGATCGTTTATGTAACTGTGGAATGGAGGTGGTTAATGACCTCCCCCACTATATTCTGGTCTGCCCAATATTTCATGCAATACGCCAAGACTTAATAGAATTAGTTAAATTGGACAGTAATTGGTCAACAATGCAGAAACTGATATTTTTATTAGTCGATAAGAATGAGGATGTGTTTGCACTTGCAGCAGGCAGGTTAAAAACCCAGTGTGACAAAGGAAGAAAAGGAGGTGGATCAGATGGATTTTGGACAGTAATCATGGTTGACTATATATTATGTTAAGATTCAACATGAAATGTTTAAAATTTGATATCCAGGTGGGATATTGATGATGACTTTTTTGTACTATGGTTAAGGCCCAGATATACCAATTAAAATATATAATAGAGGTAAATGCTGGCTATGATCAACCCTAAAAGGAGTACGGTAACATGATTATTTTATTGTGTTCAGGGGTCAAGCTCTGCCCAAGTACTCCCCCTAAAAGAGCAAGGCTATAATGATATACAGTAAGGAGCATGGCTATATATTGTTATGCCTTTGGTTCAGGGGTCAAGCTCTGCCCTAGCACTCCCCTTAAAGGCTTTATCTTAAAGACATGCATTTTGACACTGTATTCAGGGGTTAAGTTTTGCCCAAGTACGCTCCCTAGAAGAGCAAGGTCACATCTTAAAAATATACGGTCAATTTCCATCTATTGGTAAAGCAGTCCCTAGGCTAACGAGATTACTTTGTAAAAATTGGGCTATCCTTTCGATCTTGCGGCAGCTTTGGGAATCTAATTCTGTTTAAATTTAAATTTTAAATCATGGTGTTTACTCTTGGATGCGGGGTGGATGTGTTGGATCTGGATTAATAATTTGCGTGTCTGTATACTGTGGTGATAATGTATGGAGTGATGTTGTTTATCTATATATTTTTGTATTTGTGAACTGTTTTTGGCCACAGCGCAAGCCAGAGCCATTCAATAAACTAAACCTAAACCATCTAAAAGTGGCAGTGGGTGAGCGTGCACTCGTGCAACGCAAGTGCCTCCACCCATCCCTCCGCACAGAGCAACCTGGGGTTTTCCTGCTTGCTCTGTGCAGGGGCGTGAATGGGCTGCGCGTGGGTGTGGGCGCACACCTAGTGCACATCCATCCCCCACTATGTGAACGCCGCATCCCCTCTCACTGGAAGTCCATGTGTGCTCCACTGAAGCGCAAATGGACCTGCCTCCCAGTCAGGTCCATTTAAAAATAGCCAACAATGACTCTTTGCAATCAACACCAGACTCTGCAGTTTTGATAATTTCAAAACTGACTTAGTTCACTTTGTCAGATTTTTGTATAGTTCAAAAAAGTTTAAATTTTGATTCTTTGATGATGATGATGATGATGATGATGATGATGATGATGATGATGATTTCATTGGAAAAATTCTTCAGGGGCTGTGGAGATGCAAAAGTGCTGGGGAAGTGCTTGAAATTGCCATAAAAGTGCTGTAAAACTGTGATAAAGTCCTGGAAAGTTATGAAAGTGACAAAATGGATGAAAATTTTTTGGAAAGTGATGGAAAACGATAAAAAATGCTGAACAATGACAAAAAATGCTGAAAAATGACAAAACTGACAGGAAATGATTAAAAATCACAGGCGCTGATATTGACAATGACAGAAGTGTAGAATCACTGGAGACTGACAAAGTACCAACAAACACTCACAAGCTCTCCCGAAGGGTCAGTATTTCTGTGCAGAACAGGAACACTTGGTCTCAGCTCAGCCCTAATCTAGGAGTATTGGGTGGGCTGGAGAAAGGGAAGCTTGTTGCCACTCACCTTAGAGCCTGCTTGAGACTCTCAGAGTCAGAACTGGTAGGATTTTGCACACACAGAGCTCTGTCTGGCTGTCAGCAAGAGTCTGCATGTCTGGAGAGCTGGAGAGAACCAATGTTCCCTAATGCGCATCTCCAGCCTGCTTGACATGAAGACTAGCCCTGACAGGATACATACTACAGTATCTTAACCATATGCTCCCAAGAAATTATTAATGCATTCAAAGGTTCTGATATATTTTTTTATCTTGATGGATATACCCTGTACACCTTAAAATTCAAGTTATCAGAGGTCAGAATTCTGCTTATTTATTTAATTAATTTATTTATTTAACACACTTGTACCCCGCTCTTCCCGCCACACGGCAGCCCAGAGCAGGCTCTTATCCAGATCCTGGGGTTGGGGAAAACAAATTAACTTGATTTATTCAGTAATTCAAGCTATACTTACATGGATTCCACTGCACAAAGATATAACACATGGTGGCTGCAATCTTAAGTGCATTTGTGCCAGCAAAGCCTCCACACAAATGCTTTTAGGAGCAGAGAGTTTCGGGGGGTGGGGATTAGTAGTCATCAACCAGACAGGAGGGCCCATTTGGGGTGGCGGAGATTGGGGCAGCTAATGACCCCACTGGGGTACGGTGGGAGGGAAGAAAGGCTATTGGGGAATATCTGGAGAGGCACTTAGTGTCTGGTCCCATGTCCCACTTCTCGCCTGTCTCAGAATATTCGGGGGTTGAGGCTAGTGGGGGCCCTGATCTGAAGCTGCTGCTGCTTAATGAGAGGTCAGTTGCAAATAAAACAGCCATCTTTGATATTATTCAGGATGAGGCCGCTGACCTCATATACATTACAGAGATGTAGCTGGATGAGGAATCTAGGCCTATATTGTCCCAGCTGGTGTCAGATTGGTACTTGTTGCAGCGTAAGCCTAGGATCGGGACCCAGGGGACGAAGTGGTTGTGATCTGTAAAGATACCCTGGTCTTTTGAAGGTATCTGGTGCCTAACTCATCTGATATAGAGTGTGTCCACCTTGTATTGGAGGCCAGGGATACATATTGCTAGTGTACAGACCACCCCAGTGCACAGAAGATGTCTTCACTGAGCTGGCTGAGTTGGTTTCAGAGGTGGTCTTGAGGTCACCCAGACTTATAGGCCCATTTTACATAAGATGGGCCCACTCATGCCCATGCAGATCTGCTGCATAGGCATGAGTGGGCGATGCCCGTATGAATGCCACATCAGGTGGGTGTGCATGCATGCTCCTGTGAAACATACATGCACACCTACCTCCACCCATCGCCCACTCACGGACCAACTGGCCAAAATGACGATTAGTCAGTGTGTGCCTGTGTACATAGCCACACCCCCACACACACCACCTAAGCTGCCACGTGCACACTGATCCCCCTGCAGCCCATTTAAAAAGGGCTATAGTCTTGGATGACTTCAACATACACGTTAAGACAAAGCTTTGGGGGCCGAAGTGGGACTTCATGACCTCCATTACAACCATGGGTCTATCCCAAATATTATCTGGCATGACTCACGAGACAGGACATACATTGTATTTGATGTTTTGCACCGTCCTGGAAACAGGAGTTCTGATTATTGGGGGTGTTGTGACAACACTGTTGTCATGCTTAGACCATTACCTTCTGAAGGCCCAGTTCCCTGTCCTCCTATGCCTCTGTCAGGGTGGTGGACCAGTTAGGTTGGTCCACCCCTGGAGACGAATGGATCCAATTGGTTTTCAGAACACTCTGGGTTTGACCCACTGACAATGATGGTTACTCTGTTGATGACCTAGTTGCCTTGTGGAATGACATCTTGACCATGGACATTGACACAGTTGCACTCAGGCGCCTGCTCCAAGTATACGGTTGAAGTGGAAGAGTAGGCAGTCAGAGCGCAGGTGGTGCTTGACTTGCGCTGAAGTCGTCCCATTGCAGCAGAGATACCTTTTCAAGGACAATGCCCTAGCTGCATTGGCGGTGAAGAATGCTTTCTTCTGTGCTATCATAGAGCCTGCAAAGTCTTGTCCTGTGAAGCTGTTCTGGGTGGTGAATGGCTTTGTTAATCTGGTCTGTCTCTGCAAAGTATTTAATAAAAATATCACAGCAGGCAATAGATGACTCTAGTTCATGGCAGACAAAATCACTCGTATTCACCACAACTTGGGTGCTGCTGCTTCGACTGCAGAATCAGAGCTTGGGGTTCTGGAAGCTCAGCCTTGTCTTGTTCTATTGGATCAGCTTCAATTGTTGGATGTGTGATATGGGCAACCAGTTGTGAATTAGATCCTTGCCCGTCCTGGCTAGTGAAAACCAGCTGGGAGACGATGGGGCCGTTGCTAGCTGTGGTTTTCAACGACTCCTCCTTTTGGTGGGGGGAGGTTGTTGCTTGACACCCTTAAAACTGCGATTCTCCAGCCCCTGGCTCAAGAAACCGTCTTTGGATACTGACTCCCCGGCCAGCTATTGCCCCATGTCTAACCTTCACTTTTTAGGAAAGGTTATTGAATGGGTGGTTGCCTGCAGCACTTGTGGCCTTGGTCAATGATCTACGCCTGGAGATTGGCAAAGGAAACTGTGCCCCGATGATCTTGTTAGACCTTTCTGCAGCCTATGATACAGTTGATCATGAGGTGCTGTTGACACGGCTCAGGAAATTAGCAGGAGTGTGTAGGTCCACTCTTGAGTGGTTCTGTTTGTTCCTGTCGGGGAGGTCCCAGAGGGTGGTGATGGGAGATTGCGCGTCTTCCCCTCAGGACTTCCCCTGCAGTGTCCTGTAGGGTTCCAGCTTGTCTCCTTTGTTAAATGTGTATCTGAGGCTGCTGGGCGAGATCATTTGAAGGTCTGAAGTGTCATCAGTATGTTGATGACACCCAGCTCTACCTCTTTTTCCTCAGTGATGATTGGCTGACCCTGTGACTTGGAGGGGATTGGGACCCCTGTCATTGAAGGTATCCCGCCTCCTCTGGTTACCCAAGTTTGCAGCCTTGGAGTGCTTCTGGACCCCTTGCTGCACCTGGAACATCAGGTTGTGGCAGTGACCAGGAACACTTTTCACCAACTCCATCTGGTGAGGAGGCTGAAGTCCTTTCTTTCTGATTCAGATCTGGCCACCACATCCATTCCTTTATTACCTCAGGACTAGATTACTGCAATGCACTCTGTGTGGGCTGCCCTTGATGACTGTTTGGAAGCTGCAGCTGATGAAGAACATGGCTTTCTGGCTCCTTTTGGGTGTGGGTCACCATGAACACATTACACCTGTGCTTTACAATCTGCACTGGCTTCCTATAGCTTTCCAGGCACAATTTAAGGTGCTGGTTTTGACCTTTAGAGTCCTAAATGGCCTGGGCCCCACATATCTGAAAGACTGCCTTTTCTACTATACTCCACTGCGACCTCTGCGGTCAGCCGAGAGTGCTTTCTTGTTGGTACCACCTGCCAAACTTGTTCATATGACAAGGGTCTGCAGGGAAGCGTTCTCAGTTGCTACCCCAATATTGGGGAGTTCCCTTCCCCCGGAGGTCCATCAGAGCCCGAGCCTTTGCATTCCACATGCAGTGTAAAACTTTTCTTTTTGGCAAGCATTTGGCAGATGGGGATAGGGGCTGGAGTGGGTTTGTTGAGGGGTGCTGGTGAGTTGGTTTTTAAGGGATTTTTATTGTATTTTGGATTTTTAATATTAGCAATCCTGAGCCTTAGGGAAAGGGCAGGACAGAAATTTAAATAAATAAATAAGTAACTAAATAAACAAGGTATTATTCACACACATGCAAAAAACATCCACATAAACACAATCCCCGGCATACTTGTTTTCAGCTCTAGAAGCATATCATTTTCAGCTCTGGATGTAGATTATTTCAAATCCCAGTAATAAAGCACTGAAAAAAGGGGTTTATAATTCAAAAGCTGGGGCAGAAACTTAACTATACGTTGAGTGGATGGGACTTGCTAAAATACTGAACACGCTAAATTGGGAAAAGTAAATTGTTGAGACAAACTTAATTACAAGTGTTTAAGAAAAATCGCTCTACCCGCTTTGCTGTTTCTATCAGGGAAGCAGCTTCAGCCTTGCCCACTTGCTGCACCATCTTGTAAAACAGGCTCTCTTTTTCTTGTAGCAAAATGTATGGCTCATCATATTCTTTTAGCCGGCCTTCATCTAAAACCTGTTAATCAGCAAAAACAAACTTATTAACAGATGAAATCCTGCAACAACATATTACAGCTCATTTACTACAATAGAAAGGGTGGTGGGTAAATTAGAGTTAAAATAGATTTTATGGACCAAAAATTGGATACTGTAATGTCCTTTTATATGGGAGTATGGCAGAGTACACATTTATTGCCTGAAGACTTTTCTTCTTTTTCTTTTTCTTTTTAGCTGCTTTATAATGCTGTACTATTTTATAGTTCTCTGGTCATTTAACAAAATGGAGCCAAACAGAGGCCATTTAGAATATGGAAATGCAACACTAGTATTAAACCAATAAAGAGTATCATTTATAGCAGGCAGCAAGAAATCGTTAAAGCAAAAAAAATTATTTTAAATATATCAGTAACCGGAAACCCTTTGAGAAAGGTGGTACGTCTTCTGGACCAATTAAGGAAGCTACAGAGTTGCTGAGAAGATAAATATCTTTGCTTAAGTTCTCACAACATAAGATGTTGAAAGAGTACCTATCTTCTTTCTACTGATAATAAAGATAAAGTGCTATCAGAGCTTGAGGTGTCAAAAAGAAGAGGTTCTGACAAAAAGATAAATTAAAAAGTAATATGTAAGAGACCCAACACACAGGAAGAGAACTTTGAAAGAACATTCAATCTCAATGTACCATAAATCATTTGGTATACCAAAGGACTAGATTTTAGCAAATAATGCATCTAGAACTTCAAAAATTTATACAGAATGCTCCAGGGATTTTTAGATAAGAAAATCTTGTTTCTGCATCTGATTATTTGGTCAAAATGCTAATTAAAAATAGATTTATAGAACACTTATAATGATAAGCTAGTATCAAACCAGCATGATTTTGACAGTTAATTTTTAAACATCTTTTTAAAAAACCTGACACAGTACATCATGTTTGCAGGTCCTGTGGTAAAGCCAATATTGCAGCAAATATAGCATAAGTTACCTGTATTGTCAGTTTCCAGACATTTGTTTTTCATTTTAGAAAAGTGTTATGAATATAAGAAACACATAAGTGTTATGAATATAAGAAGTTCACATCAGAAAGTGAACTTTCCACAGATGATATCATATATGCAGAATTGTAATGTGTAAGGATGTAGAAAGTGTTTATAGGAAATATTTGCAAGCTCAAGTAATATTACACACTACATATTTATATAACTCTTATTCCACAATAAATAATAAAGTATGCCACCTGAACAGTCATTCCACCTTGTACTCATACAGAGATTTCATTCCACTTAGTCTCATTTTATCTGATTTGAATATATCAGTCTCTCCTATTCTCAACAAGTCCACAGTCTCTCCTATTCTCAATATAGTCTCAGTCTCTCCTATTCTCAAAAAGTCCACTCTTGATCCCTCTGAGCCTTCTAGCTATCGTCCTGTCTCACTCCTTCCTTTTGCTTCCAAGCTGCTTGAACGTGTTGTCTACTCCCGCTGCCTTGACTTCCTATCCTCCAACTCCTCCCTTGACCCCCTCCAATCTGGCTTCCGCCCCCTTCATTCTACTGAAACTGCTCTCGCTAAGATCACCAACGATCTTCTGGTGGCTAAATCTAAACGTCTCTATTCCATTCTTGTCCTCCTTGATCTCTCTGCTGCCTTCGATACTGTTGACCACTCACTCTTGCTGGATTCCCTTCACTCCCTTGGCTTTTGTGGCTCTGTCCATAACTGGTTCTCCTCCTACCTCTCTGACCGCTCCTTTAATGTGTCTCTCTCCAACTCCGCCTCCTCCTCCTTCCCCCTCTCAGTTGGTGTTCCTCAAGGCTCTGTTCTTGGCCCTCTCCTCTTCTCGATCTATACCTCATCCTTAGGCAAACTCATTGCCTCCCATGGCTTCCAATACCACCTCTATGCTGATGACACTCAACTCTATCTCTCTACTCCCTCTCTCTCTCCCTCTGTTCAAGCTCGTCTCATCAACTGTCTCTCTGACATCTCTACCTGGATGTCTCAACGTCAACTCAAACTCAACATGGCTAAAACTGAACTCCTTATCTTCCCCCCTCATCCTTCCTCTCCTTCCTCACTGTCAATAACTATTGATGGAGTCACCATCCTGCCTGTCCCCCAAGCCCGTAGCCTAGGCTTCATCTTTGACTCAGCCCTTTCTTTTAAACCCTACATTGACTCTGTTGCTAAATCCTGTCGCTTCTCCCTCCATAACATTGCTAAGATTCGCCCTTTTCTCTCTGTCTCGTCTGCCAAAACTCTTGTTCATGCTCTGGTCATCTCTCGCCTCGATTACTGTAACCTCCTTCTCACTGGCCTTCCCCGGTCTCACCTTTCTCCCCTCATCTCTGTCCAAAACTCTGCTGCCAGGGTCATCTACCTCGCCAGTCGCTTCGACCATGTGCAGCCCCTCCTCTCTTCGCTTCACTGGCTTCCCCTTCCTGAACGAATCCTGCACAAGCTCCTAGTCTTCACCTATAAAGCTCTTCACAACCTTGCTCCCCCCTACCTCTCTGCACTTATCGCCCTCCATACTCCAGCCCGTGCACTTCGCTCCTCCTCTGTCCCTTCTCTCACCCTTCCACGCCTTCCCTGCTCCCCTAAGCGCCTTCGTCCCTTCTCACTTGCTGCCCCCCATGCCTGGAACTCCCTCCCTGTCCACATCCGCCTTGCCCCCTCCCTTCATACCTTCAAATCTCTCCTTAAAACTCACCTCTTTCGCTCTGCTCTGTCTGACTCTTTATCCTGCTGAGCCACTATTCCTATACCTACGATCGGTTTACCCTTATCCTTGCAACATGGACCTGCCTGCTGTCATTCTCATCGTAACCAAGCCAAGTACGTGCACTTGAGACCTCGCATCTTCATGAATGTTAGACCCTTTGTCTCTCCCTCTGTTCCCCTTCCTATGTCTCTCCCCCAGCTCCTGTCTCTCAGATTGTAAGCCGTAGGGGCAGGGACCATGTCTATTTTATTACTTTGTAAAGTGCCAGGTACACTGCTTGCGCTATATAAATGTTTGTTATTAATAATAATAATAATAATAATATCAGGATAAAACATAAATGTTATTTTCATTGCAATCTTTTATTTAATACAGTTAATCATAGTTAACAGCAGCTTTCTTAAGTGTTTAAGAATAATTGAATCTATCATATATACACTACCTACATAATAATTAAGATGTCCTATAATTTGGCATTTCAATTTAGATGCCTTGAATGTGTAATTTTTTTTTAAGTATAGCACTATATTGTGTAATCACTCCTTATGAAATTAAAGAAAAAACATGCTCTCTAAATACAGGTCTCTTGCTTCCCTATGAAAAATTTTGTAGCTAAGGAGTGAAGCAATTTACTATGCAAAATACAGTTTTATATTGCTGGGGAATCCCAGTTCTGCTAAAACTGCAAGGAGAACTTTGTTAAATCAAAGAAATATGAAGAGATAGGGACACCGAAGAGATTTCTCTTCAATCTAGGGAACAGAGGGGAAATTTGTTCCCCCCCTGCACTTTATGCACTCGCCTTGAGGCAGGGGATCTGGTAGTGGGGGAGGTGTTAGCTGTGCTCTTGTCATGGTCGGATTACTACCTCCTCCGGGCCGGGCTCCTGGCGCATGTTTGCCCCCAGCAAGGTGCAGAACCAGTTTGGTTGGTTTGCCCGTGGAGACTTATGGAACCAGAAAGGTTCTGGAATGCTCTTGGGGAAATACCCCCAATCTTAATGGCCGTTCACTCAATGACCTCGTAACTTTTTGGAATATCATGTGGACCGAGGCGATTGATCGAACAGCTCCTAGGCGTCCACCTCCCGAATGCCGACAACGCAGCTCCCCATGGTTTACAGAGGACCTACGACAGATGAAACAGGAGGGACAGTGGTTGAAGTGACGGTGGCGCCGTACACGTACTGAAGCTGACCGACTGCGGCATAGAGTTAGTTTAAGAACCTATGCCGTGACTGTGCGGACAGCGAAGATGTTCTTTGCTGCCCTCATAGCGTCCATGAAGTCACATACAGCTGAGCTTTTCGGGGTGGTACAGAGGCTGATCAGTCCGACCTCCCTTCGCCTGGAACTGGAATCTTCCAGTGCTCACAGTGATATGTTTCTCAACTTTTTCATGGATAAAGTCACTGGGATTCACCACAATTTCGACACCGCACTTATACCAGTAGGAGAACCTGAGGTAATGAATGCCCTGCCTTGTCTGATTTTGTGGGATCAGTTTCTGTGCATGTCGTCCACTGATGCGGCGAGTGTTCTTGGGATGGTCAGAGCCACTACTTGTGAATTAGATCCATGCCCGTCTTGGCTGATTAAGACTTGCCGTGAGACACTTGGACCGTTGCTGGCTGGGGTTGTCAATGCCTCCCTTTGGGAGGGCAGAGTGCCAGGCTGCCTCAGAGAGGCGGTGGTCCGGCCTCTGCTCAAGAAACCATCACTGAATGTTGACTCCCTTGCCAGCTATCGGCCAGTCTCTAACCTTCCCTTTTTAGGGAACGTTATTGAACGGGTGGTGGCTCAGCAGCTTTAAGGTCATCTGGATTGGATCAGTTTTCTTGATCCTTCAGAGTCTGGCTTTCATCCTGGATTTGGCATGGGGACTGCACTTGTGGCTTTGGTCGACAACCTGCGCCGCGAGCTGGATCAGGGCAGATCGTTTTTTTTAATCTTATTAAATCTGTCGGCAGCGTTTGATACCGTTGACCACGAGATATTGGTTGGGGACCGTGTGGGGGTGGGCAGAATTGTTCTTGAATGGTTCCGCTCTTTCTTGGCTAGAAGAACTCAGCGGGTGGTGCTTGGGGAGTGTTCATCACAGCTTTACCTCTCTTTTTCAGCATACCCAGGCCTGGCAGTTCGGTGTTTACCCGGTGTCTGGAGGCTGTGGGGAATTGGATATGGGGGAGTTGTCTAAAGCTGAATCCCGACAAGATGGAGGTGATGTTGGTGAGTAGGGCTAGGGGAGTGGTGGTCCCCGTCATTGATTGGGTTTGCCCTCCCTTAGTCACTCAGGTCCATAGTTTGGGGGTGCTTTTCGATTTGCACCTCCACCTGGATTCCCAGGTGGAAGCTATGGCAAGGAGCACCTTTCGCCAGTTACATCTGGTACGATGGCTGCAGCCATATGTTTCAAACTCTGATTTGGCCACCACCATCCATGCCTTCATCATCTCTAGACTGGACTACTGTAATGCACTCTACATGGGGCTACCCTTGGTGATGGTCCGGAAGCTGCAGCTGGTGCAGAATGTGGCAGCCTGTCTCCTTATGGGGACAGGTCGTCGTGAGCACATTATACCAGCGCTCTGTTCTCTGCACTGGCTGCCTATTGTCTTCTGGGCCCGATTCAAGGTGTTGGTGTTGACCTATAAAGCCTTAAATGGCCTGGGCCTCGCTTATCTGCCTCATGCCCCGGGCCATGGTGCAGACCCTGCGGTCAGCCGGACTCTAAGTCCCCCAGGTTTCCCGGGTGGCAACGATGGGGAGGGCATTCTTGGTGGCCACTCCTAGGCTGTGGAACTCCCTCCCAACAGAGGCCTGCCTAGCCCTGGATCTCCCTTCTTTCCGAAGACAGCGTAAGACCTGGCTGTTGCGCCAGGCCTTTGGGGAGGGAGATGGGGAGTATCTGGGTTCAGTTCTGTTCTTCTAATGAGTGTATAGGTTTTAATGAGTTTTTAAGTTTTATAACTGTTCTAAGTGTTGTTTTATATTTTAATTTGTTGAAATGTATTTAAATATGTTGTGAGTCGCCCTGAGCTGTTATTGTGAGCAGGAGGGAGCGGGCTACAAATGCATCGAAATAAATAAGTAAATAAGTAAATAAATAAATGTATACATTATTTTAAAGAGGGAGGGAAAATAATCTCTGAAAGAACTATAAGCAACAGAAACAAGCGTGTGTCTTCAAAAATGGGGCATACATTTTTATCGTATCTACTAAACTATGCACACACTAACATCCAATTATGATACAAAAGGCAGAAGACAATGCAGAAACCAACATTTGGAATGAAGAAGAACATTTGTCACTTCTCTTAAATTAATGAGAAAATAAAAGAATGCAACAGAGTAGAACAGTCACTATTTCTAGCTATTCCTACAGCCCACATTATCAGACTTATTATTAACATGGTAGCTTCCTATCTAGAGCTTCCAATCTATTATAGATTGGGTATAGATTTAAGGTGTTCTTTTTTGACCTACAAAACCCTAAATAGCCTGGGACCAACTTATCTGACAGAGTGCTTCTCTCCTCATACTATACCCCATGCCACTTTATCAAGGATGGGTCCATAAGTGGCTAATAGTCAAAATGGTCAGGATGTACAAACTTGTGCTTAGGATGTTAGGATGATTGTCAGAAGCCGGTAGCGAACAACAACAACAAAAAAAGATGGATCACATTATCTTGTGGTTTCTTGTACATATCTTCTAAAGCATTCAGTGCTTTTGAAGAGAAGAAACCATGCTAAATGAACCCTTGATCTGGCCCCGTAAGGCTGTTCTTATGGTCTCCATTTTGAGGTTGGACTTGGAATAGACTTCTAACTTTAAAATGTATACCATCACATTTTCATTCATCATGAAAACAGGAGTGGCAGTCCATTGTCATAAGAACAAGGAGGCAGCTGACAATGGCCACAATCCCAAACCCTGTCCTCACGGGATCCGCATGGAACAATGCCTCTGCTATGAACTTACATGGGGGTTGCACGGGCCATTGGGATTGGCTACACCATAAAATCTAGGTGAACCTACGAGCATAAAAGTCTTCAGATCACACTGCAAGGGCTGTTGGGTTTTTCCAGATGAGATCAAACGAGACGTTCTTGGAGGTTATAAATATTCTCCTAGCTGCTGGGTTATTGTGCGTTGAGAAATGGTTATGGGGAATGAACAGGTTACAGGAGTAGGCTGCTTTGTGGGGTTTTATATATTTCAGAATTGTCAAGGATTGCCTAGGGCAAGGGATAGGCACTCCTTTTTAATGAATGCATGTATAAATCAGACTGAACACTTTGGCCAAGTTTCTGCCATATTTGCTCAGGCTGAGAAGTACCTTGCTCTACGATTGTCCTATTGGAATCAGTGACATTACTTGCACAGTAAGGTGCGACTTGGTGCTAAACTAAACCTAACTAAGTTCTTAAATTGCTTCCACTAATTTTTCTGATCAAATTACACTTGATATGCAGCATGAATTGATTTGGCCAAGAAACATCTCTTGAGTTGAACTGCTGAATTTATAACTGAAATGCGTGGCAGAAGGAAGGAAGATATTGGTGTGTAGAACAGAGGACAGGAAATTAAGACAGCTTGTTTTTATTTTAGGCTCAGGCATAGGTTATCTGAGGGACCCAAGACCAATCATTTTCTCATTGCCTCAGTTTTCCTAGTTATGAAATAGGAATGATAATGCTTCTTAGAGTGACTGTAAGGACTGCTTCCAAAGTGCTTTGAGATCCTTACATGAAAAATGCATTATAAACCCAGAAGGTAAGTCATACTAAGGACTATATACCATGTATAGTCATATCCACCTGTATCATTCCGGTTTGACAGTATTCTTTATTTTATTTAATTTACAAAAAAATAATAATTTAAAAACCACTTGTTATACCACAAGTATAACAGACTGTGAAATTAAACGCAAAGGAGAAACAGGCCCTCAAGGCCCATTCATGCCACTGGCCACAATCCCAAACCCCTCTGCGTGGAATCCAGGTGGGTCCCACATGGATTTTGCATGGCACAATGCATTCCCAATGGACATGTGCATGAGTTGCATGTATGCGCACGTGCATGGGTTGGACGCAGGATCTGCGGGGCATGGAATCGGCCCCACCAACTTCAAGTTGAAAGGATCCTTGATGGTCATTTAATCCAACCACCTGCTTGGATGCAGGTTGAGTACAACTACAACATTCTTGATAGATGGTTGTCCAGTCCCTTTTCAAAAACCTCCAGTGATGGAGAGCCTACCAACCTCTCTAGGAAGCTTGTTCCATTACTGCACAACTCTTACTATTAGGAAGCTTTTCCTGATATTAAACCGAAATCTACCTTCCGGTAACTTGGACCCATTACATCTAACCCTGCCCTCTGTACCAGTGAAGAACAAGAACGATAGTTGACAGGATCTGACTGACCACATGGAGAATTATAGGAAGGGTCTCCTTTAAAGATAAGAAGAGGCAAGAAAACATGCTAGTTATTATAAGGGTTGTCAATAGATTAAAAGGTTTAGTTGATTACTTCTGTTGCCTTTACTTAATCAACCAATGAATGAGTATTTCAGAATCTCAATATGTCTTTATACTACACAATTTCTTTGGATTCCAAGTTATTTTTAAAAGTAAAATACATTTTTAATTTTCTGAGTTTCCAAGGAATGGGCCAGAGTGTTAGGGCCACTCCTTGGTAACTGGGCAGATGCTTGGTACTCAGGTGTGGCAGGAAGGGGGGCAGAGGGCAACAGAGGAAGGGGGGCAGTGGGCAGTAAACTCACCAGAAAGCAGAGGGAGCCAGTGCCACTGTAGAGTGCTCTGGGAGCATAGGACAGCTCTGTCCACTCCACAGTAGTGCGGGCTCCTTCTGCTTTCCAGTGAGTTTGCTGTCCCCTGCCCCCCTTTCCCAGGGGGCAGTAAACTCAACAGAAAGCAGAGGGAGCCTGAACCACTGTGGAGTGGACGGAGCTGTTCTAATGTGAGTCTCTGGGAGCATGCTCTATAATGCTCTCTGAGAGCATGCTGAGAAATGTAGTCTAGCATGCTCCCAGAGAGCACTGGAACAACAGCCGTGGCTGGCTCTCTGGAAACATGCTGGACTACATTTCCCAGCATGTTCTCAGAGAGCATTATAGAGCATGCTCCCAGAGACTCATTAGAACAGCTGCTCCACTCCATGGTGCACTGGCTTCCTCTGCTTCCCAGTGAGTTTGCTGCTCCCTGGGAAGGGACAGGAAAAGGAGGCAGGGGTTTGCTGCCCACTTCCCCTGCTGCCCCCTGAATCCCTTTTCTGCCCCCATTCCTGTGGCCCACACCAGTCTCCATCAAGGAGTTGGCGAGTACTGAGTGCAGGGTCTGTTGGTTGGTGCTCGGCAAAATCGAGTTGAGTTCTGAGATACTCAGGTTAAACAGAGTTATTTTGAGGACCAACTTTCAGTTCTTCCTAATATTCAGCCTAAATCTTTCCTCCTTTAATTTAAGTCCATTACATATAGTCCTAGTATCTACAGTAACCAGAGAGAACACCGCTTTGCTTATAAGAAGCCTTTTCCACATTTGAAAACTGTAAAAATGTCCTCCTATAATCTTTTTTCTAGGCTAGACATTCCCAGTTACTTCAACCTCTCCTCACCAGAAGCTGGAGAGGGGGCCTCTTTGGGGAAGGTAAGCGAGTGGGTCAGCCTCCGAACCAACTGAAGTCATGTTGAGCATGGGGAGTTATGGCTGGGGAAGGGGAGAAATATCATTAGGGACATTGGGAGAGGCACTTCATGTCTGTTCCCATGTCCACTCCCCTCCTGTCTCAGGGTATTTGGGGATTGAGGCCAGTGGGGCCTCTGATCTGAAGCTGCTGCTGCTGCACAATATGAGGTCAGTGGCTAATTAGACATCAGTTGTCTGATCTTATTCCGGATGAGGCCACTGATCTCATATGCATTTAGAGACCAGGCAGAATGAGGCATCTGGACCTATATTGTCCCAGGCTTATAGTCTTGGGTGACTTCAACGTACATGCTGAGACTAACTTTTGGGGGCCAGAGAGGGACTCCATGACCTCCTTGACAACCATGGCTCTATCCCAAACAATATCTCGCCTGACACGAGGCGAGATGCACATTGGATTTGGTGTTTTGCTCCGGCCTGGAAACAGGTTCCAATTATTGGGGGTGTTTTTACAACACCATTGTCATGGTTGGACCATTACCTTTTGAAGACCTGGATCCCTGTCCTCCTAAGACCTTATTGGAGTGGTGAACCAGTTAGGTTGGTCCACCCGCAGAGACAAACAGATCCAATTGGTTTCCAGAACTCTCTGAGGAATTCACCCACTTACCTTGACAGCTACTCTGTCAATGACCCAGACACTTTGTGGAATGACATCCTGACCATGGCCATCAATACATGTTTGCACCCAGGCGTCAGCTCCCACCACTTCTGCACCAAGGTCCTCCTGGTATATGGAGGACATGAGGTGGTTTAAGTGGAAGCATAGGTGGTTCGAGCGCAGGTGGCACTCAACTCACGCTAATCATTTTTAAAGGACTATGACATGGCTGTGATGGCTGCAAAGAAAACTTTTCTCCACTATCATAGCGTCTTCAAAGTCTCATCCTGTGGAGCCGTTCTGGCTGATTCATCTGGCCATCTCTCCCGTGTACTATAGTCCTCTATTGCCTGCTGTGACACTTTTATTAACTACTTTGCAAACAAAATTATGCATATTTGCCATGACTTGGGTGCTGCTATTTCAACTACAGAGTCAGAGTTTGGGGCTGTGGAAGCTCAGCCTTGTCCTGTTTGTTTAGACCAGTTTCAATCAGTATCAGCCACAGATGCAGGGAGTGAGCTTTGGGTGATGAGGGCAACGAGGTGTGAATTAGATCCTTGCCCATCGTGGCTGGTGAAAGCCAGCTGGGAGACAACGGGGCTGTTGCTGGCTGGGATTGTCAATGCCTTCCTTCGGGAGGGTTGATTGTCAGACACCCTCAAAACTGCAGTTCTCCTGCCCCTGCTTAAGAAACCATCTTTGGACACTGACTCCCCGGCCAGCTATTACCCTTTCCCTAACCTTCTCTTTTTAGGGAAGGTTATTGAACAGGTGGTTGCCCAGCAGCTTCGGGCTCATCTGAATGCTACTGGATTCCTGGACCCATTTCAGTCAGGCCTTCGTTCAGGGTACAGCATGGAGACTGTACTTGTGGCTTTGGTCAATGATTTATGCCTGGAGACTGACATGGGGAATTGTGCCCTGTTGACCTTGTTAGACCTATCAGCAGCCTTTGATATAATTGTTCATGGGGTGTTGTTGATGGAACTGTGGGACCTGGCAGAAGTGCGTGGACATGCTATTGAATGGTTCTGTTCGTTCCTGTCGGGGAAGTCCCAGTGGTTGGTGATGGGAGATTGCTTGTCTACTAGTACTATTTATCATTTCTATAGCGCTACTAGTCATCTCCCTTGAGGGTCACAGGGTTCCATCTGGTCTCCCATTAAATGTGTATCTGAGGCCGCTGGGTGAGATGATTTGGAGGTTTGGAGTGAGGTGCTATCAGTATGCTGACGACACTCACCTCTACCTCCCTTTTTCATCCCACCCAGGTCCTGCAATCTCATGTTTACCCAATGTCTGGTTGTTGTCTGGGACTGAAAGAGGGTGAACTGATGAACCTGAATCCAGACAAGACTGAAGTGATGATGGTTGGCTGACCCTGTGATTTGGAGGGAGTTGGGACCCCTGTTCTGAAGAGGTCTGGCCCACTATGGATACCTAGGCTCATAGCCTTGGAGTGCTTCTGGACTCTTTGCTATGCCTGTAACATCAGCTGTGGTGGTGGTCAGGAGTGCTTTTCATCAACTCCATCTGGTGTGGAGGTTGTGTCCCTTTCTGATTTCGATCTGGCCACCATCATCCATGCTTTCATCACCTAAAGACTAGATTATTGCAATGTGCTCTACGTGGGGCTGCCATTGGTGATTGTCCGGAAGCTGCAACTGGTGCAAACTGTGGCAGCCCGGTTCCTTTCAGTGGTGGGTCGCCATAAGCACATTACACCTGTGCGCTATAATTAGGGCCCTGAGGGAAACGTGCTTCTGCGAATCGCGGATCTAGCACAGAATCCTTCCCACTGGGAAATTTCCTGCAGAATTTCCCTACTTTGCTGACATCACTGCATGCAAGCCTCTGATTGCCTTGCATGTGGTGACTGATGGGCAACATCACCGAACACAAAACAATCAGAGGCTTGTGCATGGTGATGTCAGCCAGACCGGCATCCCTCTCCCCAACCCGGCCTGCTCAAGAACTCTGAGTGTGCTTGGCTGAGGAAGGTGAGGGTGCCGTCATGGACCAGGCGAGTTGGGGCTCCAGGGGAGAGGAGGGGCGGGAGGCCCTAGTGGGCTGGGGAGGGTGGAAGGGAAACAACCCTCAGCACCCCCACCCACCCAGCCCAGTTCGGGGGCGGGGGGGAGTAGGGGAGGGAATCCCTGGGGTGGCGGGGAAGAGGATGAAGAGGGATGGAGGGATTCAGCCAGCCTGCCCAGCAACAGGGAAATCCAAGTACAGAATCAGGCCCAGAGGCCCGCAGAATCCCACGGAATTTTTTCAAAGGAGAAGCAGGGTCCTGTCTATAATCTGCATTGGCTTCCTATAGCTTTTCGGGCACAATTCAAGGTGCTGGTTCTAACCTTTAAAGCCCTAAATGGCCGTGGCCCCACATATCCAAGAGGCCGCCTTTACTTCCATGCGATCCCTGTGGTCGGCCGGGAGTGCTCTCTTGCAGGTACCAGCTGACAGTCTTGTTCTAATGACAAGGGCCCAGAGAGAGGCGTTCTCGGTTGTTGCCCCTGTGTTATGGAACTCCTTTCCCCTGTAGGTATATCAGAGCCTGAGCATTTTCTGGAGGCAGTGTAAAACTTTTATCTTTAGCAAAGCGTTTAAGCAAGCTGGGACAGTGGTTGAGGTAAGAGGGTTTAGGGTGAGAGTGAGTTTTATGGTATTTCTATGATGTGTGTTTTTATTATGTAAGCTGCCCTGAGCCTTAGGGGAAGAGCAGAGTAGAAATTTGAATGAATGAATTTCCCTCCATTTCCTTTATCATCTTGGTCACTCCTCTCTGAATCCTCTTGAACTTGTCAGTATCCTTCTTAAAATGGAGGCACCCAAAACTGGACACTACTCCAGATAAGGTCTGACCAGCACCAAGTAAACTATCATTTCTCCTTTCTTACAGACAAAAATTCTGTTAATACAACCCAGAATACCATTCACCTTTTTATCTGCTCCACTGCATTGTTGATTCATATGAAGTCTGTCATCTACTATAACTCACGGATTCTTTTCACATCCAGCCCCCTCAGATTCCCGGCCCAGCTGCCCTGCTAAGTCATTCCCCATTTTGTATTTGTACTTTTGATTTTTCTCTCTTATATGTAATACTTTGCATTTGTCTTTATTGACTTTAATCTTGGATGTTTTCTAGCCCAGCTTTCCAATTTATCAAGGTCACTCTGAATTCAGATCCTATACTCTAGTGTGTTTGCAGTCCCTCCTAGCTTGGATAAGAATAATTCTCCACCCCTTTGTCCACATTGTTGATAAAAATGTTAATTTTAAAAAGTTTTTTAAACATTTATTTTTAGTGGTTTCTATTTTAATCTCTTTTTAGTGCATTAATCAATCAACCAATTAATGCTTTCAGATGCAGCAATTATATCTTATTTCCAGGGATCTGTCTTTGCTGCATTTCCCCCATTGGTGGCAACAGAAAAAAATGCAGTGAACACGAGGTCCCTGCTTATTTTTTCTCGGAATACCAATTTCTAATTTTAAAAGGTGTTTTTATACTAGCTTAGTTCTTCTGAGAACTTTCCTAGCCTTTTCTGATCAACATAATCTCTTGCTTGGGTGGTGAATTCCCTTTGGGGTGCTTACTCCCTTCCCTGAATAATGTCATCAGCCCTATCACACGCAGTTTAGTATAACAACCGCCAGAGGATTCAAGCATATTGGATAGAAGGTATGCCTACAGTAGTTTTTGCACCTGAATCATTTGCTTGACAAGTAAAAGAAGATTAATAAAGAAAAGTTGTGGGACAAGATATTTTAACAAAATTATAAGCCGGAAGCAATTTAAGGGTGTTAACCACACAAATGTGTCCTTTCTAGCAAAGGTACAGAGGATCTTGTAAAATAAATAACCTATGCCATATGTGTACAGGCCGCTACTTTTCATGGGTACCAAATGCTGCAGTATGTCTTCCCACTCTCGTGTCTGCTCAGTTGGTAAACATTCTTTTCACTGAGCTATCTCGGTATAGCAGCAGATTTTGTTCATTATCTAATGTCAAAGGACAAGGCATTCTTGAGTGCACACAACAAATGCAGAATTCACCAGCTGACTTCACTGGGTGCCTGGGCATCTAAATGGCAAATGAGATTTAACGTGGACAAGTGCAAAGTGATGCACGTAGGGAAAAATAATCCAAGCTATGCGTACACAATGCTGGATACTAAGCTAGGAGTTACCACTCAGGAAAAGGATCTGGGGGTGGTTGTGGACAATACAATGAAATCCACAGCGCAGTGCACAGCAGCAGCCAAAAAAGCAAACAGAATGTTAGGAATTATTCAGAAGGGGATAGAGAATAAAACGGAGGAGGTCATAACGCCTCTATACAAATCAATGGTGCGACCGCACCTCCAATACCGTGTGCAGTTCTGGTCGTCCCATCTAAAAAAAAGACATAGCTGAACTAGAAAAGGTACAGAGAAGGGCAACAAAAATGAACACGGGCACAGAAGGGTTCCCGTATGAGGAGAGGCGTGGTAGGTTGGGGCTCTTCAGTTTGGAGAAGAGGTGACAGAGGAGATATGATAGAGGCCTATAAAATCATGAGTGATGTGGAACTAATAAACAAGGAGCAGTTATTTACCTTCTCAGCTACTAATAGAATTATGGGACACTCCATGAAACTCATGTGTGACAAGTTTAAAACAAATAAAATGAAATATTTTTTCACTCAGCGTATAATTGGGTTGTGGAATCTACTGCCAGAGGCTGTGGTAAGGGCCAGTACTTTGTGACCTGTTGGGTGCTTCTCCCAAGATACCGTGATTGGCCACTGTCGGATACAGGATGCTGGGCTAGATGGACCATTGGTCTGACCCAGTATGGCACTTATGTTCTTATTAATTTTTGTGCTGAATTCCCCACAAATACTGGCTAGGAGGGCATCCAGCACATATTTCTGGAGTTAATTTAAAAAAGAAAAGAAAAAAGAACATAACATGAAACAATATAAGTGAAAAAAATATTAAAGATCTATTTTGGAGAAGAGAAAAATGAGAAAAATATGACACTGAAAACAAAAAAAGAAAATATTAAAAAGACACACACACACCCTGCAAACTTGGCCTCATAGGATAATTTCAGATGTTACGATACCATGGTCAACCACAGTGAACCCCCCGTGGTACCGTAATGTCTGCTCGCTCCCGAAGAGATTCCCGCCAGATGTTCACCCCAGTGAACCCCCGGCAGGAATATCTTTGACCATGCTTTCGGACCTCCGGTTGCCCGGACGTCCGAAAGCGTGGTTAGCTGGACCATGGCCCAGAATCGGCAGAAGGTAACGTCTGTTACCTCTGCTGATTCCGGACCATGGTCAGGGACAGATGTTATGATCCCACGCTCAACCATGGTGAATTTCCCGTGGTTGAGCATGGGACTGTCTCTTATACACATCTAGATGTGTATAAGAGACAGCCCACCCCCTCCCCAATCCCCAGTAGGAATCAGGCCGGCACATCTGCCAGATCCCGGACCGGGGTTGGACGTGGTGATTTCACGTCTGAAATCACCACTACATGGACTGTCTCTTATACACATCTAGATGTGTATAAGAGACAGGCGCTGCGCAGCCCCGCCCCCTCCCCAATCCCCAGTAGGAATCAGGCCGGCACATCTGCCAGATCCCGGACCGGGGTTGGACGTGGTGATTTCACGTCTGAAATCACCACTACATGGAAATCTAAGTGGTCATACAAGTAGCTGAGTTGTAGGTCTGCTTTTTTCTTCTTCTTTTCTTTGCATATTCCTATAGCTAACCTATGTTACTGAGCTATGTAAGACTTTGGCAACTGTAATCCATAAACACACACTGTACCAGGGTGTAATTTTGAAAGTGAATAATACCTTCTCTCTTGATGAAGTAATGCAGATAAGGTCACAAATGTAAGAAGAAAAGTATCACATTCTACAGATAGAGGTGAAGAGTACAGAATTTTTAAAAAGTGTTCTAACAAACATTGTGTAACTGAAGCTATCCATTAGGGGGCCTAAATCACTGTTTTAGGTTTTCTAAAGGCTTTAAATTCATTATTTCCTAACCTTCAGCTATTAAGAGTAGCCAAACAAATAGAATCAATACAATCATAAAAAATTCAGAGAAAAAATAGATTACAAGAATTTGTTGGAAGTCTTCAATGAAAGCAGAGAGAGTGGGCATAGATTACAAACTATTATTAATTTTAAAAATGCTTAATATTCTTATTTAGCCTATGGCCAGGGAGGAAAATAGGACATTTCAGAGTTGACCATAAATGTTCATTTTATATCCCATCCAAAAAAGAAATTAATTCAAGGAAATTATCTCCTAGACAATATACCTGATTTAGTTTAGACATTGTTAGCAAATTTAAAAAAAAGATTCTAAAGTTCAAAGTTCTAGTAGAAAATTTAAAAAAAGACTAAGCAATATTTTTCTCAAAGGGCACATCAAACTCCTGGGAGGAAAGAGTATTTTGAAAGTTCTTCCAATCATATCTCATAATTATGTTTTCCCTATCAACAGTCACTGATGCATAACTTTATGGGAAAGTTCGGAAACTTATCCCCCTAGCTTGAATAAATACAGATTTAAGCATGAGTGGTGTTTGCCTCATCCTGGTTTGCCCTAGACTATCAAAACTGCATAAATACTCCTCCCCAATATTAATTTTGTAGACCTCATCATAGCCAGTACACGACTGTTTTTATGTTAGTATACAAAGGCAAGAGTACACAACAAATACCATGCTAGGAAGGTTTTCTTAAGGCATCTACTCCTCACATTTAATACAAATGTTCTCAAAATCATTCCATTCCAATAAAACCTCTCAATTGCTCAGAGCTGTTTAACTTTGGTGCTCAATAGTGTTAAGATTTCAGATAATGTCTGCTGTTTCTGTACTCCTTAATCCTGCTCTCTACACAGCTTCTCTGATAATGAAGTTTCAACTTCCTTCCCTTTGTTATGAGCAAATATCTTTAATGCACCTCAACCCTTCTCCATTGTCCAGATGGCACTGTCCTGTGTACGACCCAAGCAGCAACCATCAGGAGTGGGCATATCTTCCACTTCCTGCCCGAAGAAGAATAAGGCTTTAAAGATTTTATAATAATCTGGATTAGAGAATCTTTTTAGTCCTAGGCCACTTGCCTATGTTACCGGGGATGGCAATTCTCCCAGCAGGGAATCTCCCGGCCGAGAAACTTATGCCAAGCTCCACACATGGGTGGGGGACTGAAAGTGTCATCAGCTGCGTCCAGCAGCTTTTTTTCCTCAGAATGTCAGGGCTCAAAATCCATCCCTGACATTTGGAGGAGAAAAAGCTGCTGGATGGAGCTCGACGTAGGTTTCTCGGCCAAGAGATTCCCCGCTGAGAGAATCACGGTCCGTAGTTATTAGTAATCAACCCTGACACCAACTGGTATACTTGCTATAACCCAACAAAGCAAACTGTAACCTACGAGTCATCCACAACCTGTTTGGCTTTTACTGCTAAATACTTCACAATCTTTTCTTATCTGTTTGTCCATTTGACTGTGAACACTGGCAGCTGTGAGAGAAAAATCACAGGTATGTTTATTCAGTTGGCTTTTTTGTGACGACTAGAGCACTGGTAGTCATTGTCTGCTGCCTAATGCCAGTTCCTGATACGTTCTATGCAGGGTGTTCCAAGATCTCTCCAATGTACATGTGTAATAATCTACAAGTACAAAATTGTAATTGCCTAAAGTGAAAAGGTCCAATGCCATCTTTTACCACTGGTAATATGACATAATATGAGGGACTAAATGCTACTTAGAGCTTGCTATTCTGTAAGCAGGTTTAGAACTCTTTCAGTTTGTCCATTTAGTCCAGATCAAACCCAGCAAACTTTGTCCATTCTCCATTTTGTTTATTATCACGAGTAATTTTTGCTGTTTCTAACCTCAGTGACTATGGGACAACAAGTATTTGATAATCTGGGACTGCTACTTGCTTTTGGCATGCCTGGAGCTCCACTAACCATGATAGACAAGACATTTTTCTTTTGGCCAACCAGCAATGATAATTTCTATCAGTGTAAGTAAATGGGAATGTAGCTTAGTAATAATCCTTAGTTCTGTCACTGAGTTTGTGCCAGGATAAGCCATAATAATCTGATTAAGGTGCTTAATGGTCAGAACTATGTGCCTGTGTTTAGCCCTTCCAATAGAGACAAAGTAGTATAAAAATATCTTTTATTGGCTCAACTACAGTTGGTGGAGGTATGCAAGCTTTCAGACCTCCCAGGGTCCTTCCTCAGGCAAGTCACGAGTTAGAACTGGAGACTGAGCAAATCAGTGTAGATATATGCAGTGATTAGAAACAATGGACATTTTTACACACATGTTAAAGCTCTGGATTTTTCAATCTTCTGGGTTTACAAGTCCACAAGTAAGCTCCAGATGCATTTTTCACACACACACACTGCCCTGAGGCATTTCCTGGATGAATTCTTCACACAAATACTGCCCTGAGGCAGCCTAAAGTAACCGCAGCTGTAGATGTGACAGGCTGCCATGGAAACCAAGTGACCACAGCAGCCTGGAACAAAGTAGTTTACTAGGAGAACTTTTTACACACAAAAATTCTGGGAGAAGTTCTATGCAGAAGTTCAAAGATCCGAATGTTTAAGATCTGGGTGAGTGACTTAGATACACAGAAAGTTCAGGATGTAACAGCAAACATCCAGGAGAAAGGTGTGTGTAAAAACACGCAATGGTAAAGGGAGGGGAGAGGAGGAGAAGGTGAGAAGAAGATTCAGGGAGGAAGGATGCATTTCAAAAGGATGGAACTTTCTCTAGCCATTCTAATGTCTTTTCTACTGTAACAATATGCAATAGCAGCAAAGTGCTCACAACTGAACTCAGGCTGTTTTCCCACAAGCTGCTTTGGCGTTGCACAAGCTTGCGCTATTAAAATCTAGCGCAGCTCCCGTCTCGTGGGAAAGGAGGAAGTGCGGTTCTCCCCCCAACAAGCTCGTGCAACGGACAGGAAAACAACTCATGAGAAAGCAGCCTCAGTTTCAATTTGTGCAGCATGCACTCTATTTCTGTAGATGTGAGTGACAGAGACTGGCTTTGACTTTCACTAGAAATTAGACTCAATTTGTAGGGATGGGCGAACACGGTTCGGAAGTTCAGACCGAACTAGAATAGTTTGGTCGACCGAACCGAACGGTCGAACCGAACTCGAATTTGGAAGTTCGGAGTTCGGAGTGAACTCAAATAGTTCAGTCAACCGAACCGAACGTTCGAACCGAACTCGAATTCGAACGTTCGGTTCGGATGCGTTCGATAAGTTCGGAATTGAATTTCCATTGGTTTCAATGGAAAACACATTATCGGCTGTAACATTTCTGCTTTTTATGCTATGTGGCTGAAAACTGGGGTGCCTCTACCTCCAATAGAATGCATTATGTGCACCAAATTTCAAAACAATTGGATAAAGGAATCCGATTTTAGAAGCAGTTGAATTATTGTATTTTGCAATATTCTACATATACATTCTTAGCTGTAACTTCTTTGCCTCACATCTAATGTAGGTGAAACTTGTTCAGTTTATACCCCTTCCCATATTAACTATCTTTGCCAAATTTCAGAAGGATTGGAAAAAAGGTCTTGGTGGTATAAGCAATTAACATATAAATATATGTGTGACTATAACATCTTTGTAGTCCAACCAGTGTACATGAAATTTGGCAGGACTATATATTTCACTTTCATGATCATCTCTGCCAAATATCAGAAAGATATTATAAAGGGTCCCAATTTTATATGCCTGTACAACATATGTAGAGAAGGGGCCTATGCCTGGGATTCTCTTATGTCACTGTGGTATAAGATCGGTTTGTGATGCAAATTGGCCAACAGAAATGTCAACCAAATATCCTCATTCTGTGCTGGGACCATCCCAACATATCTCCCCCACTTGTTTCTGGGAAGTCAGAAGCATCTGTTTAGGAAAGAGTCAATAGAAATTCTCTTATGTCCTCTGTCTCAGTGCTGCAGGATGTGATTGATAGTTGGCCAGCCTGGATGTGTTTAAACTATGTCTCCTGACTGCTGGGATGCTATCTCAGAAGTCCCAGTTATGTTGCTTATGCCCGCCACAGGGCCGCCCCCTATGCCCACCTCGAAACCACTACCAATTGGTCCTGTAAAGCTAGAAGCTTGCAGTAATGTGTTTGGCCATTGAATGTGTCTGTCAGTCTTTGGGGTTGCTCCACATCCTTCCTCCTACAGTCTCTCTCCCCCTGCCATGCAGGGTGCCTGCCTCTGACTGGCACTGAATATGCTGATATTCATCTGAATAATGATCTTCACAGGGACAACATCAATTGCTTATATAATTGGGTCCCTTTATCAAAATCTCCTGTACATTTGCTGAAATGGCAGGAAAGGTATTTGATACATTCTTGTCAAATATCCTGTAAACAGAATGGAATATCAAAATGTAACAGCTGGAAATGTATTTTCAGGTTAATGTCTTATACCCTTGGGACCCTTTATCCACTCTTTCCTAAAATTGGCAGAAATATTAAGCATATGGAGGGATGTAATATGCACAAGTTTCATGAACATTGGATGCAAGATAAAGAAGTTGTAGCCATGAATGTGTATGGAGCTTTTCTTAAAATCACAACATTCAAGTGCTTTTGAAATCGGTTTCCTTTATCTAATCATTCCGAATTTTGGTACACCTAGTGCCCTCCATTGGGGATACAATCTCCCTAAATTTCATCAAAAAGTAATAAGAAACAAAAATGTTATAGCCAGAAATATGTCTTTTAGTTTTTTCCTTTTATTTCAAAAACCAAATGTCATTTTCAGTTCCCGATTGCACCAAACTAAAGACCGAACCGAGCCCGACCGAACTGAATACCGAATCCGAACTCAACATTCGACCTGAACCACCAAACGGCCGAACATCCGAACCGATGAACTGAACGCAGCCGAACCGAACGGGCGAACTGAACGGATGAAACGAACGCAGCCGAACCGAACGGCCGAACCGGAACCGCAATCTGTTAGCCCATCTCTACCAATTTGTCATTTGGATTCTTCCATCTTAATTTACAGCGTCATCTCATGTATATAAATTAGCTATTTGTTGCTTCATCCTGGTGAAGGAAGAATCTTTCTGGGCGTCCCACTGAAACTGAGTCTGACTCTTTCTTTAAGGAGATCTTTTAGTGGTGCCAATTTGTCTGCGAGGTGTGGATTAAACTTGGCAAGGCAAATTATCTGTCCTAATATAGTTCTAAACTCAGCAAAACTTTCTGACAATTTCTTCTAAGAGATTGCTTCTGCTTTCCTGGATCAGACACGATACCTTCAGCTGAAAGAATATGACAGATACTTTCTAATTTTTCGGATGATATATTTATCCACATTTAGTGTAGCCATTTTTCTTTAGGCATCTGAGGCATGATGTTCTGATTTGCTAGTATTTATTTCAACAGCTTCTCCAAACATCAAGACACCATCCTCATTGGCAGTAACATCAGAAGACTTAATATGGGTTTCATTTGCTGTCTTGTGAATGAATGAAGAATAAGGTGGTTAAACTGTTTCTTCCTTGTGGGACATTTAAGATTATTAATATTGAACTTTTTCTCATTTTATCTGCCAGCACCAGATCTGCTCGGTTTTCCAGCAACTTCAGTACTCGACTTGGGCTTTTAAGACATTGAAAAACTGAGCAGATAACCTACTGATTACTTCATTAGATATAGGCATCTGGTATTTCTTCCACTTGAATCCCCTCTTTGGGGATCATGTGGTGCAGGACCCTCTATTGTTGGATTCTCCATTGCTGTTAAGAGCTCACCTGCTCTCTCGGCTCACATTACCTTTATACAGTATCTAGATTAAGTTTCCCTGGGAGGGGTGGGAGGCGTATCTTGCCCAATTACAACGACACAGGACAATATCAGTTTACTGATGTTGGAGCTCCAGTACTGAAATCCTGAATTAGCTAAAGCATGTCTATGGAGGTGTGTCCCAAATTCCTAGGACACACTTCAGTGCTGCTAAAAGTAAAATTCTAACTATACCCATGTACAGTAGGTTTACCTTAAAACTGTTAGCCAATTGGTCTTTCAAGGCAAATTCTTCTTTTGGGGGGGGGAGGGAGAGGAGTAGTAGTTATACAACATGTAATATAGAAGTCTCCAGTCATGGATTCCCTGGCCAATAATTTCAAAACTAAGAGCCTGAACTCAACAGAAACTGCAGAGCTGTCATCACTTGTAAAAATTGATCTTGTAACCTCTGTTTTCACTTCCTATGCGAGGTTTCCTACTTGCACTACTTTTTTGATCAATTCATAATCAGAGTGTGTTCTAGGCTCAAGAACCTGTGCTTCCTCTGCATTCATACTTTTAAAAATTGGCATTTTTCACCTTTTCTTGAAGTTTTCTTTTCACTTTTGGATTTCAAAGAACAGGAAAGGAGCTACATTGGTGGTTTGAACTTCTTCCACATCTTAGGGATGCGTGTCCCTTCCTAGTTGAGGATGGCCAACCAGGCTCAAGAAACTCTCCAGTCTGTCTGTCATTAATTTATTTTTCAAATTTATATGCCGCCCTTCCCACAAGGCCCAGGACAGCGTACAATCTATAAAAAACAATAAAATTCATACAATAAAAATGCCCATCCCTTCCTTCCAACTCCCCCCTCCCCCCACAGAAACCAAACCAAGTTGTATTTATCCCTGCCTACCGTATGCTCTTCCAAATAAAAAAGTTTTGCACAGTCACTGGAAGATGCCCAGGCTCGGGCTCAAGCAAACCTCCCGGGGAAGGGAGTTCTACAAAACAGGGGCAGCAACCGAGAATGGGCTCTTGTGCACCCCTGCCCCATGGACAAGGGTAACAGATTAAACCCAGAGGAGGTCACCCCTGGCTGACTGTAGGGGTCACAGAGGGACATGCTAGGATAGGCAGTCTTTCAGATAAGTGGGACCCAGACCATTTAGGGTTTTAAAGGTCAAAACCAGCATCTTTAATTGTGCCCAGAAAGCTATAGGCTTTGAAGCACCAGTGTGATGTACTCCCAGTGACTCATCCCCGAAACGACCCAATCAACCACTTTCTTCACCAGCTGCAGCTTCCAAACAGTCTTCAAGGGCAATCCCATCTAGAGTGTACTGCATTAATCTAGCTTTGAGATAATGAAAGCATGGATGACAGTGGCCAGATCTGAATCATAAAGCAAAGGCCACAGCCTCCTCACCAGATGAAGTTGGTGAAAAGTGCTCCTGGTCACCACCGCCACCACCTGACAATTCAGGTACAGCAAGGCATCCAAAAGCATGCCAAGGCTGTGAACCTGAGTGACCAAGGGGGCCGGATACTATAAATGACAGTTGTTCCAATCCCCTCCAAGTCACAAGACCAGCCAACCATCATCAGTTCAGTCTTGACAGGATTCATCTTTAATCGGTTCACCCTCATCCAGTCCCTGTCAGCAGTCAGGCATCGGGTAAGCACCAAGACTGCAGGACCTGAAAAAGAGAGGAAGAGCTGAGTGTCATCAGCATATTGATGACAGCTCACCCCAGTCCTCTGAATGACATCACCCAGCAGCCTCAGATATACACTGAACAAGAAAGGAGACAGAATGGAACCCTTTGGGTCACCACAGGAAAGGTCCATAGGCGATGACGAGCAATCGGCCATCACCACCCGCTGGGACCTCCCCAACAGGAAAGAGCAGGACCACTCAAGAGCAGTCCCATGCACCCGTCAGGTCCTAGTCATGTCAACACCCCCTTGTAATCTGCATCAAAGGCTGCAGAAAGATCTAACAAGATCAACAAGGTAGAATTCCCATTTCCATCTCCTGGGGCAGGTCATCGACCAAAGCCATAAACGCAGTCTCCGTGCCATACCCAGGATGAAAATCTGACTGATATGGGCCCAGAAATGTGACAGCATTGAGATGTGCCTGGAGCTGTTGGGCAACCACCCGTTAAATAACCTTCCTTAAAACGGGAAGGTTAGAGACAGGCCGATAGCTGGGTGGGGCGTCAGTGTCCAAAGGTAGTTTTTTAAGCAGGGGCTGAACTACCATAGTTTTAAGGGCACCCAACACCCTCTCCTCTCAGAGGGAGGCATTGACAACCCTAGCCAACAACCCCCCTGCCCCAATGTCTCCCAACTGGCTTTCACAAGCCAGGCCGGGCAAAGATGTAATTCACAACTGGTTGCCCTTATTGTCCCAAGCACCTCCCTTGCATAGGTGGGAGATACTGACTGAAACTGATCAAAGTCAACAGGACTAGACGGAGCTTCCCCAAACTCTGACTCTACAGTTGAATTGTTAGTACGCAAGCCATGGTGAATACAAATGATTTTTTCTGCAAAGTAATTAACAAAAATGTCACAGTAGGCAGCGGATGACTCCATTTCCTGGTGGAGACAGGCCAGATTAACCAGGCCCCTAATAACGCAGAACCGCTCCGCTGGATGAAAATTGGGGGACGTTATTATAGTGGAGAAAAAAGCTTTCTTTGTCAGCATCATAGCCAGGGCATAGTCCTTCAGAATTGATCTATGCCACAATTGGTCGGCTTCAGCATGAGTCAAGCGCCAACTTCTCTCTATACCGCCTACCCGCCCGCTTCAACCACATCAGGTCCTCTGTAAACCGGGGGGCCTCTGCTGACAAAGTGGTGCCAGTGGACACCTGGGTGCAACTGTGTCAATGGCCATGGTCAGGATGTCATTCCACAGGGCAACCAGATCATTTACAGAGCATACCTCAAGGTCAGTGGGTATATCCCCCAGAGAATTCTGAAAAGCAATTGGATCAATGAGTCTCCGAAAGTGGACCAACCTAACCGGTCCACCACCCTCATCAGGGCATAGGAGGGCTGGAATCTGGGCCTTCAGGAGTTAAGTGAGTTGTCCTGAGTTAGTCTGCTTCTTGACATACAGGTCTAAGTAAAGGTGGGGTTCAGGGCAAGGCCACGGTCTCAACAGCTGACAGGGCAGGGTCCTGGGAGGAGTTTCAAGAGTGGTGGCAGGTTTCCTTGCAGCTGTCGCTCCTGGAGATGTGGAGAGAGGTAAAGCCACCATTGCTGATCCTCAGGGTGGTTCTAGGGGGCCTCTCCCTGCTCCCCCTAACTCTGAGGACTTGGCCCATCTTCTGCCACACAGCCCTACTCAGGGCTTCTGGGCTGGGGGAGGACCCTGCTCCACAGGAAGTACAGGCCCAGTAGCAGCTGCAATTTTTTCTGTTCTGTCAGTGGGGATTCTGTCCTGATGTCTGGAGCAGTTGTTCAAGTAAATACCGGCAATCCAGAACGTCATGCTCCAGACACCTAAAGAAAAGTGACTACACTAAATTTCTGAGTCCTTCAGGAGAAGAGCAGGATATAAACTTAGAACAACAATAACAAGCCACCCTTCCTGAGGCTTTAAGGGCTGGCGCTTCCTGTGGGGGCCCCTGCTGTGGTGCCTGAGTTGGATGTCTTGCCTGCCCTGCAACCAGTCCTGGCTTCTTAAATCCAATAATGTTTTTGATGGTATCATATGCTTTGCTTGCTACCTTGGTTGATTATATCATCACCTAAGAATAATTCTCGTTAGATACATTCAGTCAGGGAGAACCAGCTCCCCCCAGGAATCTGTATCCCCAGTTCCCAAATCAGTTTCCAAAACTACAAATACATGACACCCAACACAAAAGACCTTTGTACAAGACCTACCTTCCTATATGGTCAAGGAACTAGTACTTGTATGACTGACTATCTGTTATACTGGCATCTAGCATAAACAGAACCACCACCCTGGCAGTCAGTAAAGCCATTCTATGAAGAGGGTGGTGCTCCGAAGTATGTTTCTCTCCATCATCTTCTCCCCATTTAAGGTGATAAACTCACCAGAGGTACAAAGTGGATGAGAGTTTCATTGGAGAGGGGAGGGAATTGCCCCTCATGAAACAATGCACAGCTTTTCCTATATGCAATGGATACCAAAATAGGTTGTTCCTGTTACCATGAGAAATTCAAGTAATGGCCTTGCAACGCAAACTGTTGACTATTTTGAATTTTAAAACAAAATGAAGCTGCTTAGGAAGTACATTTAAAGAACAATATCGTAACCCAGGAATACACTTTTGCTATCTACAGAATGTTCTCCCTTGATCTCCATCCCTCAGTTTTCCCCCTTTGTAACATGGGGATAATAATACCCACGTATTATCATCATTATAGATATCCTTAGATGACCTGCTGCAACGAGTCTTTTCTGTAACTCTACAAATACTTCCCTACCTGGCAGGGGTGTTGTGAGGTTTAATTAATTAATGTTTGTAACAAGCTTTGAGATTCCCAGATGAAAGGTGCTATATAAATGCAAAGTATTATTACTCATTGAAGTGATTGTGTTAGGACAGTATCACCTTACACAATACAGCTCCTCTCAATGATTTGAAGTGTTTGAAGTTATGATAAACATATTTATAATTAAGAAAGACATTGTGGAGATACTTTTAAGGCGTGACCTGGATTGTGAAACAAGATGTATGGCTTTGAGGATGGAACAAGCTAGAATTAAACCATTCCTAAGGCCAAGTCTGTCTGCAGTTGTGTGAAGATGCATTCTTCTCTTCCTTTTGCTCTTCCAGCAGGCTCCTCTCATTTTCTAAAATAAAACTGATTACCATAGTGGGTGTGAGTAGATGCTATGATCCAGACTCAGTTTCAATTACCACTCAAACCTAACTTTTACATTTGCTTGTGGCATTCTAATAAAGCCTTTTGGTCTACGTTTCCCTGGTTCTACTCAGCTTACAATTGACTTTTGAAAAATCTTAACCTAATCAGTTCAGCCATTGAAATCTTTGAGCATTAAAAAGGGTTCCCCTTGACCCCCCTTAAATTCAGATTAAAAGCGTCTATTTCTATATTAGTTATGTCTGACACTTCAAATTTTGATTTAAATATTTTGACTTCGGTCTACAGTTTAAGCCATGTTGTGCTTTGTTTGTTTTAGTTATTTATTTATTTTATTTATTTATTTCCATCAATTTATATTCCGCCCCTCCTGCAAACAGCTCGGGGTGGCTAACAAATATAAAATACAAGTATAAAAATATATTAAAACACTCATAAAATCACACCAAAGGAGGCCAGGGTAATATAAAAATACAATAAATAGGGTGACGGGGGATAACCCTCCCCAAAGGCCTGGGCGAACAGCCAGGTTTTACAAACTCACCGGAATGTTAAAAGGCTTGGGGCCAGGCGAGCTTCTTCTGGGAGGGAATTCCAGAGGTGCAGCCCGGCCACTGAGAATGCCCTCTCCATTGTGGCCCCCCGCTTAACACGGGGGACCTCCAGGAAGGCACCCCTGGCAGACTGAAGGAGCCACTCTGGGG
>QEPC01001394.1:8138918-8174936 GCA_003113815.1 Sphenodon punctatus
GCTCTCCCACCAACATCACCTCCGTCTTATCGGGGTTGAGCTTCAGTCTGCTCTGCCACATCCATTCCGCCATGGCCTCCAAACACTGGGATAGCAACGAGACAGCAGGGTCTGGGTCAGTTGAAAAAGAGAGGTACAGCAGAGTAACATCAGCATATTGGTGACACCGCACCCCGAACCCTCTCATGACCTCCCCCAAGGGCTGCATGTATACATTAAATAACAATGGAGACAGAATGGAACTCTACCGAACGCCACAGGATAAAGCGCGGGGGCAAGATGTTTTGGCTTCCAACACTACCCACTGGCTTCTCCCCAAGAGGAATGAGCAGAACCATTCAAGAACAGTCCCGTCCAGACCCCCCAGGTCATGCAGCCGTCTTTAAGAACTAAACATGAACGCAGAAATAGCTCTCTGGGGTTCCAGATACATTATTAATGGGCCAATCCTAAGCCCCACGGATACGTGTGACCCATGCGTACCCCCATTACGGGGGCTGTGGCACATGTGCAAACTGCATGAAAACTGTGTGGAACTCGTACGTGCGCATGCAAGCTGCACGTGTGGGGTTTCCGTATTTTGCCCATAAGTAAATATAACTTTTCTAATGCAAGTCCTAGAAAAAATTCACCCAGGGGTCTGTCAGTCTGGGTTCTTTCCATCTTTGGCATCACTATGAAAGGTTCAGAGGGCCACATTATGCCCTCCGCTGTACACCTTTGCAGTATCATTGGTTTCAGGTTTATGCTCACTTAGGTCTCCAACTCTCCACCCAGTAATGCAGACCCCTCCACTGCCTGAACGTAAAAGTTCTTGTGTTGAACTTACTAAATGGATGTTTTTCATTAATAGGGCTGCATTTTTAGGTCTTGGTAAAATTTATCAAACAAACCACATTTGAAGAAAAGCAGTTTGGCAAGTCTAAGTTTTGAACTGCTTGGATTTTAACACAAACATCTTGAAAAATATCTAGCAGTCTCTGATTTCAGCCAGCAACATTTTGGGATGGCCTAGAATTGAAGGCAGTTCTGGTGTCAATAGATTTAAGCTGCTACAAACTAGTACTCTTAAAATGGAATAAGAGTTTGCAAAAAAAGGTTTATATCAGTTTAACTCAACTGACTTGTATCCACACTGCAAGTTAAACCGGCACAACTGTTTTTCCATAGGCCCGTGTTTAATATACCCTAAAGTCAGGGACATCTGTACTTGTTATTTTAATAGATTTCAACAGGAATTAGCTCTCTTATTTTCTCTGTATTTATATTCTTTCTTCATCAATGTTTAAAAAATTAACAACCGCTTGTACAATTTTCAGGCTAACAACAAGTAAAACAAATGAAGATTTTAAGAACATAAGTGGACTAGAGAAGCATCCTGAGCCCTGGAAACATTTTGCGTGTTAACAGTTGATGGGGCCCTTCATTGTCCCACTCTTTGCCCCAGATTTACCCACCCATGTGAAGGGCAGCCGCCAGACGTTCACCTCCATTTGGGATGGAGCAGCTCTGCTTGGTGCCATCTTCAGAAAGTCAAAGCATGCCCTACGTGGTAACCCAGCCCGAACCAGGGCAATGCACTGTGCCAGGGCTGCCTTCCATTGCAGGGGGCCATGGGGTGGCCACGTTCACCCCACAGAGTCATGCTCACAGCTTAGAGTCATCACAGGAGTGACCGCTACTCTATGATGGAGGAAGAGGGGTGGTGTGAGGGCAGACTGCAGCCAGGAAAGCCACCAGTCGATCTACTAGGGTTCTCACGTGGCCTGTGTGATGCAGCTGCGGTGGAGGGGGGGGGGGGGGAGAAGATGGAGCAGCTCCCAGGAGCTACCAGCCTGTGTGTTAACATCCTTTGTCAGTCTTGTCCTTTGTAAAATTCAGAGAGGGCACCAAGGCCCAAACAGTGTCTATAAGAAAGGCAATTTCCAAATTGTCTGTCTTGCTCCTCTGTGTTGCAGCAGATGAGTAAATAAAGAAAAATTAGCCATTAAAACTGCACCATGCTCAATACAGTTCAAACTGAAGGGCAAAAAACCCCAACAATGATCCTCTGTTAATAGTGCTAAATGAACAAAAACCTGTGGCAGTCTCTTTGGCCAGCCAAGATATAAACAAAGCTATTAATTAGGTCACAGTTGTTTCCTAACAAGTCCTTTGTTTGATTCATAGTAAACAAAAACATCCAGTCTTTGTGGAGAAGTACTCACTGGTGATACTTAATGATTACACCTTGAAATATTTGTGATTAGATTACCCTTTTTGTGGTTTTGGGACAGTCACTAAACTAGACCGTCCTGTCATAGCCTACAGTTTCCCACTAGTAGACACAGCTGCCTCATTTCAGCATATGTAAACACTAGAGTCTCTAGCCACTATTCTATGCTTTCCTCATGTCTGATGAAAAGCAATAACTAGGAAGAACATACAACTGGAAAAATGTGAATGAATTTAGTTTTCTGAATCTACACCATGAGAGGTGAGAGTATATTTTAGGTTTAATTTAAAATATTGGCCATAAGGCCATCCATTCAAAAGGCTGCCATTCTATACAATTTCTCTACTGTTTTGAAGAAAGTTTGGTTCCCACAAAGATGGGATTAAGGAAGCTGGTAGCTCAGAGGTAGACTGCAATGCTTTCACAGAGCTCTGTACAGAATTACAGATACTAAAATCTGCTGATCAGCTATCAGTTGGATAATGTGGCCTTGTTGCCCACGGCAGTGGCTGAAGGGAGATATAAAGGAACACCCTTCCAAGAATGAAAATGTATAGGGGGGGGGGGGGAGAGGAGTATGTGGAGGATCTTCCACATTATTTGTTAATTTGCCCATATATGCTCAACCTCAAGAAAGGCTCCTGAGTAGAGTCAAACATGATCCTCTATGGTCAACTTTGCAGAGATTAACTTATCTTTTAGGAGATAATAAAGTGGAAGTTATGAATGAGGTCACCTTTTTTGTGGTCAAGGCAGCGAGGCTTTGTACACAAGTGGTTAAGTCCAATATGGACAATAATTAGAAAATTCCATGTGTTGAGCTTTGTTTGTGCTAAAAGTATAGGAGCAAGGGAACAAAGGGGTTCACCCTTACGTACAATTTTTTGATGATTGTATTATTGTAATATTATTTTATTTATTTTGATGAAAGCTTATATAGGCTCACTTTAGAATTATAAGAAATTTTCTATTTGCATTGGACTGGTCTTGGACTTGTTACTCTGAGGCAATGAGCTATCATAACACTGAGGATGGTGTCAAAACGAAATGAACTGTATGCTGTGTCAGCTACATTTTCAAGAACCAGGAACTCCTCCTATGAATCAACTTCAAGTGATGCTGTGTAAGCTTTAAGGAGTAGGATCTCTCTCTGGACCTAAGTGCTGCAGATGTAAGCCTCGATAAGACAACTTCTTCAGGAGTGGAGTATTGCCACTACAAGCTCTGAGAAGAACAAGGCATCTTCTAGAATTACGTGTTGTATCATCAACCCTGATAAGAAAGGGGGCATCATAGGAATCAAATGCTGCTGTCAGTCATTTATTGAACTTCTATTAGATCATAGGGGGTATGCATGACTATTGCAGGATAATAGAGTTGCATGAACAGGTGGGCTTATAGTATGTTTGGCCCATCTTCACATTTTGAAATGTGATCAGAATTGAAACCTAAAGGTTTGAGCTATGTTGTTAAAGTGTTAATATGCTGATGAGTGTATAATTTGTTGGTTTGTTGTTGGTTTTTTTTAACTAACGTTGTATTTCTTTTTGTATGTATTTGTTATCTATGGTCAAGGCAACAGCCATTGCCAAATGCAGAAGCAGAAGGTGGCCCTGTAGTCCAGCCATGAGCTCTCAATTGCTTATTCTGGGTTTAAGAAATTAACTGAGCCTGCAAAACCACATCATACTAATTCACTATGAGCTGGTAATTGCTTTTGTTAACTATCAGGCTATCAATTCAGACCAATACGCTATCTGGCTAAGAGCTGGAAAAAAGAGTCACTGTTCCTCCCCTCCTTTATGCTCCTCTCTCTTACCTGGCATACGTGGTGCGAATGAGATTCTGAGGTAACTTTGGCAAAATTGCATGGGACTGCAAAGCCCAGGGACTGGAATGTGGTCAACTACAGGTAAGAGTGGGAAAAACTATCTTCAAAACTAGTCACTGATGTAACATATCTACTTATTTGGAACAATAGTACTGTTGGCATACAGGTAGTTTTGTGGGGGTAACAGTTAAGGGACTGAAGGGTATTTTTGCAATGTTACTGCAGAATATGTGGGGGGCTAATTTTAGGAAACAGTGTTGCACAGGCAGCAAGAGGAAGTCATCGAATAATAGAGTTGGAAGGGATCTCAGAGGTCATCTAGTCCAGCCCCCTACTGAATGCAGGAAATCTGCAGCTACAGCTTCCTGCTACTACCGGTGAAAACAGATATGATGCTAACTCCACTTTAATTCTGCTTTAACATTTCTTATGCATGTTGCAGGGTTGCATAGGGTACCAATACAGCCCTACAACATGCGTAAGAAATGTTAAAAGTCGAGTTAGTGTTATATCTGTTTTCATCCCTACTACTGCTAATCATCATCATAAACTTTATTTGCACTCGACAACAGGCCATGTCAAAAGCAAACCGAATAAAAAAGGATAAAATGCATAAATACCATTCATCCCCACCCCAGGGTATTAACCACACTGTGGCCCTCAGTTTTGCTGCAAAAACAGCAAAAGCAGCCACCGCCCTCAAAACAAAGTCCCTAGAATCATTTAATAAAAAGCAAAGCAGTCGCAAGGGCAAATCGAACCTCCCTTCATTGATGTTAATGGCCTGGAACATCTGAATGCGAATACGCACATAAATTGGGCAAAAAAGTAAATACTGGGCCAGGTCCTCTACCACCCTAGCGCCACAAATGCAGATCCTATCAGGATAACTGATCTCAGAGTACCGACCCTGAGTCACCATAGTTTGTAGCTGTAAAGCTATAAAGGCTTTCCTATTGCTGCAAGGAGGTTAGTGAGGAAAGATAGTAAGAACCATTTGGGCCCGGGATCCAAACCATGGTGACATCTACGAGGCAGCAACTATAGACCTTTACACATGGAGATCTAGGTCCTCAATGCACTGCCTTATAAGCTGCCTAGCTATCCCCAGTGGGAGAAAGGCCAGGTACTCCCATGAGAATCTCAAACCACTCAGATTACTACTAACACGCCCTTTCCAGAAGCTCATGCTGCAATTACTCATACTCATTTTTTCGTTCAAGCAAAGCTGTAAAAGTGATGCTGGGGTGTGTGTGAAGCACTTTCAGCCAGAAAGTAGCAACCAGATACTCCTAGATGATAATGACTTAATCCCAACTTCTAGACTGAGGCCATCATCCCAGGAGGAACACCCAAAGTCCTTCTCAGCCAGCTGTTTTGAATAGCATCTAGTGTGGTGTAAAAGGGTCCCACCCAGATCTGGGCACCATAACAGAGCTGGGGGAATCATCTTCATCTCAAACACTCTTTGGGCCAGCTTGACCAAACTAAAGTAATGGTGTTTGCACCCTTTTATAAGGAATATCCCTGGTGACTGAATAATCATAGATTGGAGCAGGTCAAATATTTCAAATATCTAGGAATAGTTTTTTTCTATAACCGGATCCTGGGGGCCACACGTAAAATATGTCCGGCAAACAGCAGAAACTGCCCAGACCCATTAATAAGGCTGCTGCTGTTTGCCTGACATATTTTACGTGTGGCCCCCAGGATCCGGTTATAGAAAAAAACTATTCCTAGATATTTGAAATATTTGACCTGCTCCAATCTATGATTATTCAGTCACCAGGGATATTCCTTATAAAAGGGTGCAAACACCATTACTTTAGATTTTCCATAATTAATGCACTACTCATTTCTATAACACTACTAGGCATATGCAGCTCTTTACAGTTGCAGATTTTTGAAGACAGGTCCCTGCCCAGTGGGCGTAAAATCTAAGATGGACAGTGGCAAGGGGCAACACAGACAGAGAGACAGACATATAACAGATGGGGAACTAAAACGGAGAGGTTGTGACTTGCCCAAGGTCATCCCGTGAGTTCATGGCTAGGGCAGAATTTGAACCTTGGCTTCCCAGGTCGAGGTCCAGGTCCAGGATCTTATTCACTGCACCAAACTGGCTCTTATCCCTGACAGATGGCTATCCAGCCTCTGTTTGAAAACCTCCAGTGAAGGAGAGCTCACCATCTCCCTAGGCAATTTGTTTCACTGTTAAACAGCTCTTACTGTTACCGTTACAAAGTTCTTCCTAATGTTTAACCAAAATCTGCTTGCTTTGTAATTTGAGTCCATTATTTCTAGTCTTGCCTTCAGCGGCAAGAGAGAACAAGTCTTTGTCATCCTCTCTGTGACAGCCTTTCAGGTAGCGGAAACCGCTATCTTTTCTCCCCTTAGTCTTCATTTCTCAAGGCTAAACATACCAAGCTCCTTCAACCTTTCCTCATAGATCTTGGTTTCCAGAACTTTGACCATCTTTGTCGCCCTCCTCTGAGCCCATTCAAATGTATCTATGTCCTTCTTAAAGTGTGGTATCCAGAACTGGACACAGTACTCCAGATGAGGTCTGACCAGTGCAGAACAGAGTGAAATTATTACTTTTCGTGACATGGAAATGATGCTTCTATTAATGCAGCCTAAAAATTAGCCTTTTTTGCAGCTGCATCACATTCACACTGCTGACTCATGTTCAGTTTGTTATCAACTACAACCCCCTGATCCTTTTCACATGCATTTCTGCCAAGCCATCCTGTATCTCCCATCCTGTATTTGTACATTTCATTTTTCTTACCTAAATTCAGAACTTTACACTTATCTCTGTTGAACTTAATTTTGTTAGTTTCAGCCCAGTTTTCCAACTTATCAAGATTATTTTAAATTTTATTTCTGTCTTCTAAGGTGTTAGCTATCCCTCCCAGTTTTGTGTCTTCTGCAAATTTAATAAGCATTATTATTATTTTATTATTATTATTAACAAACATTTATATAGTGCCAGACCCCAACCAATAATCAAACCCCTGGAAAGGGTGCAGAACGCGTTCCTTCATAGGATCCTCCAGGTGGGGAATGATGTCCCGGGCCCTGTGCTGAGAGCAGTAACGGGTATGCCCTCTATGGAGTTGCGTGCCAAATCCGCCCTGTTACAATATTGGCTAAGGTTGATCTCCCTACATGGAAATTCCCTTCTAGCGCTGTGTCTTCAAGAGGAATTGCAGTATGAGGGCAATGGAGGATATCCATGGCTTAGGTACCTGGGGCATCTCTTGCAGAGCCAGAGTTTTTCCTTTGCTTATTTTGCTAGGAATCCCTGGTGGGGATTACGAAAGAAATTCAGACTAGGCTGGAGGATATTGAGGGGCAAGAGGACTTAGCGATGGTAGGAAGCTGGAGGGTTGCCCCTTGGCTCAAGTCAATAAAAGTCGTATGGGGGATGGAACCCTATCTAGATATCCTACAAAATCGCAAACTCCGGAGAAGCTAGACGCTTCTCCGGTTTCAAATGGTCAAGACTGCGGTGGTGGAAGGGAGGTACAAGAGGATCCCTTACGAGAGACGAGTGTGTACTTGCCCTTTAGGAGGGGTGGAGACTGTCGAACACCTTTTGTTAACTTGCTCTCACTTCACTGCCCTTAGGGCGACTTGGCTCCAACCATTCACCCATGACCCCTTGTGTGGATTGGGTCAAGGGTATAAGAGTTTACTTTCCTATGGGAGTAAAGAGGACGTGGTGGCTCTCGTGTCCTATGTTTGGTTGGCCTCTCAGAGACGGAAGATGGTGACAAAGGAGAGATGACAGTAACCCTGTGGAAGGGGGGAGAGGGCTAAAAAGTCCCAAGGTTGTAGTAGGGTACGTTTCAGTATGTACGCAAACATGAGATGATTCAAAATGGGGTGAAATGTGACATGATTGGTGTATATATACCCTGTTATTGATTACTTGTTATGTATTCAATTTTATTATTTGAATGTTATGGCTATAGCGGAAGCTAAATGCCAATAAATAAATAAATAATAATATATAGCGCCAGCAGTGTACCTGGCACTTTACAATGTAATAAAATAGACACGGTCCCTGCCCCTAGGACTTACAATCTGAGAGACAGGAGCTGAGGGAGAGACATAGGAAGGGGAACAGAGGGAGAGACAAGGGGTCTAACATTCATGAAGATGCGAGGTCTCAGGTGCACGTACTTGGCTTGGTTAGCAGCATTCCCTTTACACCCTCATCCAAATCATTAATAAAGATATTGAACAGTACCGGGCCCAAGACAGAGTCCTGCAGCACACACTCAATACCTCCCTCCAAACTGATGAGGAGCCATTGATGAGCACTGTTTGAGGACGGTTCTTTAACCAGCTGTAAATCCACCTAATGGTATTATCATCTAGCTCTCATTTTAAACTGTCAACAAGGATATCGTGAGGGATTTTGTCAAATGCTTTGCTGAAATGAAGATATATTACGTCCACAAAGTTCCCATGATTCATTAAACTAGTAACTCAATCAAAAAAGAGATAAGATTAGTCTGGCATGACTTATTCTTGACAAATCCATGCTGGCTCCTAGTAATCACAGCATTGTTTTCTAGATGCTTACACACTGATTTCTTTTTAATCTGTTCTAGTATCTTTCCATGTTTCAGTGTCAGGCTGAGCGGTCTATAGTTTCCCTGAGCCTCCTGGTTTCCCTTTTTGAAGATTGAGACAATATTTGCCCATCTCCAGTTTTCCAGCATCTCATGTGTTCTCCAAGAGTTCTCAAAGATGACAGACAGAGGTTCTGAGAGTACATCAGAAAGTTCCTTCAGTACTCTAGGATGTAATTCATCCGGCCCCAAAGACCTGAACTCGTTTAGACTAGCTAAGTATTCTCTGACCAACTCTTTATCTATTCTGAGCTGCAATCCTTTTCCCTCATCATTCATGCTACTTTTCCCAGGATGGATATAAATTTCCTTTTGGGAGAAGACTGAGGCAAAATAGGAGTTGAGTAGTTCGGCCTTCTTTTTGTCACTTGTTAACATTTCACTACCTTGATCGAACAGCAGACCTACTGCTTCCTTTTTCTTCCGCTTACTTCTAACATACCTGAAACCCGTTGATCTTAGCATCCCTCGCTAGTCTCAGTTTATTCTGTACTTTTGCCTTCCTGACACCATCCCTACAAGTCTGGGCTAGTTGCCTGCATACGTCCTTCATGACTTGTCCCATCTTCCATTTCTTATACATGTCCTCTTTAATCCTCAATTCGTCAAAAAGTTCTTTGTGCAGCCACATTGGTTTCTTTAGATGTCTCCCATTTTTCTTCCTCATTGGAACTCTATGATTTAAAAGACCTTGTTGTCTAACTTCTCTGATTCAATAAGCTGCTGGCCTTGGAAAACTAGTATACATTTTTATCTAACAAGGCCTACATCTCTTTTTTTCTGAATCAGTCTGTACTAAATATGAAAATAATACTGACTGATCCAGGAAAAGATATCTAATAATATACATATTATCCTCATATCTATTACATTCCAGACTTAGTTAAAGCTGCTAACTTTCTTACCATAATCTTGTCACTGTCGATGATGGTGTTTAACCTGTGTGCAATAGTCAGTACAGTGCACTGGGCAAACTTTTCACGGATTGTCTTTTGAATCAACTCATCTGTTCTGAAATACACAAAAGTAGCGCAAATAGAGTTAAGGGACATACATGACAATGATCCAACTGATGAGAAACTTTGCTACCTTACTGTGGCATCAGGCAATATCATTTTTTGACGATGAAAACAAACGAGGAAGTAATCCTGAACCCCTGGCCACCCCAGGGAGAGTCACTGCAGCCACCACTCCTTGGGNAACTACCCTAACTATTCCCTCGTGCATTGGGAATTGTATTCCTTGTTACTACCTAACCCCTGTTAGACTGAGAGGTTCATAGGACTCTGGAAGGAGAAAAGCAGATAAAATGACAGGAGTTGGTCCCTGAAGGTTTTAGGGTGGAAAATTAACTGGTTTCGTTATGGAGTGGATGCTCTGATGTTATCAAAGCAGAGAAGGCTGTAAAAGTGCTGAGGGGATCTGTCTCCCAACAGCTAGTCTTCTCACTTCACACAGTCCAGTGCTGATTCCTGCGTCCTGAGGAGACTATAAAAGAGCTGCAACCTAGTGCTCAAAAAGTCTGCCTCCACAGCTGGTCTCTCACACCCAGCTTTCTGCTGCTACAGCACTAAGACCGCTTGCACATGGGAGAGGAGGAGAGGGGAGTGCTGCGAGTAGCGATCACGCTAGGAAGAATCGTGGGAAGCCCCACTCGTGTGGTTTTTTTTTTAGCCCATTTCTAGCATGATGTCCTTCATGGATTACAGGGCTGAAAAATCCAGCCCTGTAATCCGCGAGAGACATCGTGCCAGAAATGAGCAAACCACCCCCATCCTGCACACGAGCGGAGCTTCTCGCAGTTTCCCCTGGCGCGATTGCTAGTCCCTTCTCCCTCCCGTCACTTGTGCAAGTGGTCTAACTTTGTCCTACAGAAAGCAAGACCCTCAAAGACCTATTTTTTTCAGACGATTTCATGGAATCTTATGCAATTTTTGCAATTGGTTATTAAACAACTCTAACATTCGCCATGGCTGAACACACAAATACAAATAAACAAAGTAACATCACATACTATGTCGCATGAATCAACAAAAGTCTATGAAGAAATATCATATTCATTATTCAAAGTACAAAATAAGATGGCTGGCCCTATTCCCACTTCCCATAGGCGAACAGAAAAAAACAGTTAAAGCTGACCCATTACTTTTCATTAAAATAATCACCTTGCTCTTTAATGGAGGGGGACTTTGGCAGAGCTTGACCCCTGATTATCTTTAGACGGGGGAATATATTTCTCTCTTTTTTGCATCGATGCAAGCCTTGCTAGATGGCTCTACATGTTAGATTAGTTATTCCTTTTTTGTACTGGCCTATCTGGCCTTGATAATCAGTGCAATAGACAGAAAGAAAATTCAAATCATAAATCAAACACCATAAACCATATATACATAAAATAAAAATATTTAAATCTTCAATTTTATACATTGAAAACAAAGAACACCTTAATAGATCTATCATGTCCCCTACTTCACCAGGAGTAATTGTCATTGCCAGTTCAAGGATCTAACAGCAAGCATGAAAGAAATTCCTACTAAATAGCAAGATGTTATCCATAATACAGTGATAAATCATACATAGACAGAGATCAATGTGGAATCTTATGTGGTTGGTCATAGTTGGAGAGTGTGTGGGGAAACTGACTGAGTTACGTCCCCAGGTTTCACAGGGAGCTGGTGCTCTGGTGTATGTGTTTCTTGCATTTAATACTCCCATCACTGTCCTAGACCTTCCTCCTTTGCTGGACATACAGTGGATCCTAAAGCATCAAAGAATATTTTTCTTAGAAATTGTAGAATGTGAATATTTGAGAATGTTAGTATTTTAAAATACTGTAGTTGCACTGAGAAGGAGGCGTTTGCACACGGATGTAAAAAATGTCTTTGGCTGTTCTGTTGATTCATCATTCACAGCTTGATCCCCCCGTCTTCGTAAGTTCTGTTGAACAGAGTAGGACTTACACCAGAGCAGTGCTTTGATACTCAGAGCCTAACTCCAAATAAAGAGTATCATATTCTAATTTTTGCAAATGCATAAAACAGTGCAACCCTGGTGGAAGTGCAATGGACTTTTCCATGTGTATGTGGCTCCGTGGTTGCAACTGATTGAAACAGAATAGGAAGAGATCAGTGTACCAGCCAAGAGCAAGGAAGAGCTGTGAGGAAAGCTGTCTATTGGGCCAGTCTGATGGGGGATGTCCCCAACCTGTGCTTAGCTACGCTCCTTTTACTTCACATTTTGCTGCAAATCACGTTAAGGTGATTTGTAAATCTTTTCCTTTCATAAACACCTACATACTTAACTTACAAAACCAGTCTCTTGTATATGTTCCTTGTTTCATAATATATTTTATGTAAGCTGTCAAAAATACTGCAGAAATGATATACGGTAGCACCTCTGGGTGAAAACAGCCAAGACAGTAGCCAACAGCATTCCAGTAATGCAGCCCAGACTAAGGCTCACTCAGCCAGACTAATCTGGCCTAATGTGCACCCTCCCATCTGTTAGGGCCTGCCAGCCACAAGGCAAGGTCCAAGGATTGGGCCCAGAAGAGCATGTTCACCCCTGCCACCGAACAGCTGATCAGGGGGGCCTGGAGGAAGCACACTCACTCCGGCTGCCAAACAGCTGATCGGGGGACCTGGAAGAGTGCATTCACCCCGACTGCCAGAGAGCTGATGGAAGGCCCCAGAGGAGCACGTTTGCCTCGGCCACCAAACAGCTAATCGGGGGACCTGGAAGAGTTCACTCACCCCAGCGAGTGAGTGAACTCACCCCAGCTGCCAAACAGCTGATCAGGGGAGCCCGGAGGAGTGTGTTCCTTCAGGGCCCTACGATCAGCTGTTTGGCAGACCAGGTGAGCACGCTCATCAGCCTTTTGGTGGTAGCTCCTCTTAGGGGTCTAATCCTGGTAGGCAGCAGTGGTCTAGGAGTCCTGTCCCATGTGGACACATGGGACAGGACTCCTAGACCACTGCTGCCTACCAGGATTAGACCCCTAAGAGGAGCTACCACCAAAAGGCTGATGAGCGTGCTCACCTGGTCTGCCAAACAGCTGATCGTAGGGCCCTGAAGGAACACACTCCTCCGGGCTCCCCTGATCAGCTGTTTGGCAGCTGGGGTGAGTTCACTCACTCGCTGGGGTGAGTGAACTCTTCCAGGTCCCCCGATTAGCTGTTTGGTGGCCGAGGCAAACGTGCTCCTCTGGGGCCTTCCATCAGCTCTCTGGCAGTCGGGGTGAATGCACTCTTCCAGGTCCCCCGATCAGCTGTTTGGCAGCCGGAGTGAGTGTGCTTCCTCCAGGCCCCCCTGATCAGCTGTTCGGTGGCAGGGGTGAACATGCTCTTCTGGGCCCAATCCTTGGACCTTGCCTTGTGGCTGGCAGGCCCTAACAGATGGGAGGGTGCACATTAGGCCAGATTAGTCTGGCTGAGTGAGCCTTAGTCTGGGCTGCATTACTGGAATGCTGTTGGCTACTGTCTTGGCTGTTTTCACCCAGAGGTGCTACCGTATATCATTTCTGCAGTATTTTTGACAGCTTACATAAAATATATTATGAAACAAGGAACATATACAAGAGACTGGTTTTGTAAGTTAAGTATGTAGGTGTTTATGAAAGGAAAAGATTTACAAATCACCTTAACGTGATTTGCAGCAAAATGTGAAGTAAAAGGAGCGTAGCTAAGCACAGGTTGGGGACATCCCCCATCAGACTGGCCCAATAGACAGCTTTCCTCACAGCTCTTCCTTGCTCTTGGCTGGTACACTGATCTCTTCCTATTCTGTTTCAATCAGTTGCAACCACGGAGCCACATACACATGGAAAAGTCCATTGCACTTCCACCAGGGTTGCACTGTTTTATGCATTTGCAAAAATTAGAATATGATACTCTTTATTTGGAGTTAGGCTCTGAGTATCAAAGCACTGCTCTGGTGTAAGTCCTACTCTGTTCAACAGAACTTACGAAGACGGGGGGATCAAGCTGTGAATGATGAATCAACAGAACAGCCAAAGACATTTTTTACATCCGTGTGCAAACGCCTCCTTCTCAGTGCAACTACAGTATTTTAAAATACTAACATTCTCAAATATTCACATTCTACAATTTCTAAGAAAAATATTCTTTGATGCTTTAGGATCCACTGTATGTCCAGCAAAGGAGGAAGGTCTAGGACAGTGATGGGAGTATTAAATGCAAGAAACACATACACCAGAGCACCAGCTCCCTGTGAAACCTGGGGACGTAACTCAGTCAGTTTCCCCACACACTCTCCAACTATGACCAACCACATAAGATTCCACATTGATCTCTGTCTATGTATGATTTATCACTGTATTATGGATAACATCTTGCTATTTAGTAGGAATTTCTTTCATGCTTGCTGTTAGATCCTTGAACTGGCAATGACAATTACTCCTGGTGAAGTAGGGGACATGATAGATCTATTAAGGTGTTCTTTGTTTTCAATGTATAAAATTGAAGATTTAAATATTTTTATTTTATGTATATATGGTTTATGGTGTTTGATTTATGATTTGAATTTTCTTTCTGTCTATTGCACTGATTATCAAGGCCAGATAGGCCAGTACAAAAAAGGAATAACTAATCTAACATGTAGAGCCATCTAGCAAGGCTTGCATCGATGCAAAAAAGAGAGAAATATATTCCCCCGTCTAAAGATAATCAGGGGTCAAGCTCTGCCAAAGTCCCCCTCCATTAAAGAGCAAGGTGATTATTTTAATGAAAAGTAATGGGTCAGCTTTAACTGTTTTTTTCTGTTCACCTATGGGAAGTGGGAATAGGGCCAGCCATCTTATTTTGTACTTTGAATAATGAATATGATATTTCTTCATAGACTTTTGTTGATTCATGCGACATAGTATGTGATGTTACTTTGTTTATTTGTATTTGTGTGTTCAGCCATGGCGAATGTTAGAGTTGTTTAATAACCAATTGCAAAAATTGCATAAGATTCCATGAAATCGTCTGAAAAAAATAGGTCTTTGAGGGTCTTGCTTTCTGTAGGACAAAGTTAGACCACTTGCACAAGTGACGGGAGGGAGAAGGGACTAGCAATCGCGCCAGGGGAAACTGCGAGAAGCTCCGCTCGTGTGCAGGATGGGGGTGGTTTGCTCATTTCTGGCACGATGTCTCTCGCGGATTACAGGGCTGGATTTTTCAGCCCTGTAATCCATGAAGGACATCATGCTAGAAATGGGCTAAAAAAAAAACCACACGAGTGGGGCTTCCCACGATTCTTCCTAGCGTGATCGCTACTCGCAGCACTCCCCTCTCCTCCTCTCCCATGTGCAAGCGGTCTTAGTGCTGTAGCAGCAGAAAGCTGGGTGTGAGAGACCAGCTGTGGAGGCAGACTTTTTGAGCACTAGGTTGCAGCTCTTTTATAGTCTCCTCAGGATGCAGGAATCAGCACTGGACTGTGTGAAGTGAGAAGACTAGCTGTTGGGAGACAGATCCCCTCAGCACTTTTACAGCCTTCTCTGCTTTGATAACATCAGAGCATCCACTCCATAACGAAACCAGTTAATTTTCCACCCTAAAACCTTCAGGGACCAACTCCTGTCATTTTATCTGCTTTTCTCCTTCCAGAGTCCTATGAACCTCTCAGTCTAACAGGGGTTAGGTAGTAACAAGGAATACAATTCCCAATGCACGAGGGAATAGTTAGGGTAGTTTAAAAAATAAACTAAAAATGCTTTTATGTCTCCTACGACTTCCACCCCCAAATTAGTGTTATCGACCTTCCATCGGTCCAAGTCCCGGCAGCCGGTGCCCTCGTTCATCAAATCCAGAAAGCACAACGCGTAGCTTAACTTACTCTGGAACAAGCTCGGCAGCAGTACAAAACTTCGACTGACAAGCATCGTCAACAAGCACCGGTATTTCAACCAGGAGATTATGTATGGATTAGTCGATGGCATTACCCCTCCACTCGACCTTCATCAAAGTTAGATTATAGATACATAGGGCCGTATCCTATTACCCATCAAGTAAACAACGTCACCTATACCATCCAGCTGCCCCCTCGCCGGCATATCCATCCCACCTTTCACGTCTCCCTGTTAAAGCTGGCCAGTTCCCTGCCAGGTGGGGTCCCTGATCCCCCCCCGGACCCGGCTCTTGAGGCTGATGGTGACCCTGATTATGAGGTAAAGACCCTTCTCGACTCCACTATGGATGCCTCCAGTACTTAATTGACTGGCAGGGCTATGGCCCTAATGACTGCTCCTGGGAACCTGCGGCCCGCATCTCTGCGCCCCGCCTGGTCCGCCTGTTCCATTTACGCCACCCCGCCAAGCCTGGCCCTTCATGGGCCTTTGGCCAGGGGGCTTGTAGGAGACATAAAAGGGGGAATTGCTGAGAGAAGCATTTGGTGCATTATTATAAGCGAACTCAGCTAAGGGTAACCATGCATACCATTCGTCCTGGAGGTAATTAACGTAACAGCAAAGGTATTGTTCTAGAGTTTGATTCACATGCTCCACTTGTCCGTTGGCTTGTGGATGGTATGCTGTAGTAGGTTTTAAGGTGACGTGCAAGGCGTGGAAAAAAGCCTTCCAGAATCGGGCGATGAATTGGGATTCTCTATCACTAATAGTCTTCAAGGGCCATCCATGAAGCTTCATGACGTGGGGTATGAATAGTAGCGCAGTGCGTCGTGCGGAGGGTAATCCTTTACATGCCACAAAGTGGGCCATCTTCATGAAATGTTCCACAATCAGTAATATGGTCGTATACGTCCGAGACGGGGGTAGTTCGCCAATAAAATCTAATCCCACACGTTGCCATGGACCTTGCGGGAGCACAGCAAGCTGCAGAAGACCAATGGGTGTTTATTTTGGAGTCTTTGCATGCGCGCACATGGCACAATCCTTCACGTACTGATGCACGTCTTGGATGAGAGAAGGTCAACAGAATGCACGTTGTATTAATTGCACTGTACGTTGGGGTCCCGCATGTCCGGCTAGGGGCTTCGTGGTGTGCCCACAGGATTTGGGAACAACATGCCTGAGGCGCCACAAGCAACCTGTTTTTTGTTCGGAGTCCGTTAGTCATGCTACCTGTGGCCGCCCCTTCATTCGGAGGCGCATCTTATAACTGTTGTACTTTGAGATAAGTGGTAGCAAATACTTTGTGTTCGGGGATGGGTCCTTGAGGCTTGTCTTCGCCCTCCCGCCCTTCATAATACCAGGACAGGGCATCGGCAAGAATGTTAAGCTGCCCTGGGCGGTACTGAATTTTGAAAGTGACGTGGTGAAAAACAATGCCCATCGGGCGTGGCGGGCATTTGTGATTTGCCTGTTTGCAGGAACGTAAGGTTCTTATGGACGATGATCACCATCACCGAGTATTTTGCGTCCTCTAAGTAATTTCGCCAGGTGGTGAAAGCAGCCTTGATGGCTAGTAATTCTATGTCAAAGATGGTATAGTTACATTCCGAGGATTGAGCTGTTGGGAATAGTATGCGCAAGGGAGCAAAGGAGGGGCGCCTGTCCTTTCTTGGAGAAGGACAGCCCCACTTGCTCCACTCGAGGTGTCCGCCTCGACATAAAAGGGCTTGTCAAAGTCAGGGTGTTGCAACAGGGGTGCCGTAGTAAATGCCTTTTTTAAATACTCAAAGCTGTGCTGCTACTCGGGTCCCCAGAGATATAGACATTTTTTCTTTAGTAACCCTGTTAATGGAAGGGTTACCTCAGCATAGTTGGGGATGTAATTTATTTATTTATTTTCTAGATTTTTACCCCGCCCCTCCTAAAATCAGCTCGGGGTGGCCTATAATAGTTAGTGCTCCCCAAGAAGCCTTGCAAGGGTTTCACCGCCTTCGGATGGGGCCACTGTCGCAAGGCTTCAATCTTCCGCTGGTCCATTTCAATTCCTGTAGGGCTGATCACAAACCCCCAAAATTCCACCATTGTTAGGTGGAAGGTGCATTTTTCTTCCTTACAATATAGTTTTTGGTCTTGCAGTCATTGCAACACCAGACAGACATGGCATACATGCTGTTCGAAGGTTGTGGAATAAATCAGAATATCATCTAGATAAACGATAACAAAAACATCTAAGTATTCTCGAAGTACATCATTGATAAAATGTTGGAAGGTGGCGGGTGCGCTGGCCAGGCCAAACGGCATCACCAGGTATTCATAATGACCATACCGCATTCTAAAGGTGGTCTTCCACTCATCCCCTGCTCCTACCCGTACTAAATTGTACGCCCCTCTAAGGTCTAGCTTGGTGTGGATTCGGGCCCTTTGGAGCTGATTGAGTAGTTCAGGGATCAGGGGCAGGGGATAGTGTTTTTTTACCTTGAGGTTGTTAATGTCGCGGTAGTCAACACAAGGCCAGAGGCCCCCGTCCTTCTTGGGTACAAAGAAGATGGGGGGCCCGGCCGGAGAACGAGAGTGACGAATAAACCCTTGTTTCAGGCTCTCATCGAGGTACTGGCGTGCCTCTAATTCCGGGTCTGCCAAGGCGTAGATGCTCCCAAAAGGGGGTTCTGTACCTGGAATCAAAGTCAATGGGGCAGTCGTACAACCGATGTGGGGGACGTTCGGTTGCCTGGGTCTTGCTGAAAACGTTGATGAACGTGGAGTACTCTTATGGGATCTGGGCTGAACTGCAATAAGGAAGTCCGCCCATCACTGTACCTCTGGCTAGGTGCAATATGAGTTTGAGTTCGAGTTTTATTAGGGACTAGCTCTCGCTATACCCCAACAACAAACACAAAAGTACAACACCACATAAATACACATAAATACAGACCCAAGCGAAAACTAAAATAGAACCCACCCCATTGAGTGAGCCAAGCATATCAACCCTTAGCCATAGGCAATGGCATACACAGAACCTAGGGGGAGTAACAGTTTGACTCACAGCCCCCATAATACAGCAAGAGGTTCTCAAATCATAAACTGACAGAGGTGCAATATGACCCCTTGAAAATAGTGCTTGCAGAAGGTCAAAGGAAAGGTAACTTATCTAGTTGCCCACGCAATTTGTGGGTTATGTTTCTCAAGCCAAGGCAGGCCGGGGACTAGAATGAACAACGGCGTGCATACGTCAAAACACAGTTGTTCTTGGTGCGTTCCACTTACACAGCGTAAAGGGAGTGTCTGCATTGTAATAGGTCTGGATACTAAGGGGGAGCCATCAATGGAGTGCACCGCTTCTGGCTGGTGTTTTCATTTAGTCGGGATCTTGTAAGTTCGCACAAGCTTCATATCGATGAAATTACCCAAAGCTCTGGAGTCCACCAGGACCCACAAGACAATGGAGCAGTCAACGTCCACCGTTACGGTCAGGGGTATCTGTAGATGAGCGCGTGGGGCCACAATGGTGGAAGGGATTTGCTTCATGGCCGGGGTGACCCCTGATTCTCCCGACCCTTGGCGTTTCCCGGCAGTCTTCGCAGAGCTGGGAGTATGGGGAAGTCGTTGATGAAGTGGGATGGGTCCCTGCAATAGAAACAGGACCTGGACTTCCACCATCGGTCTCTTTCTTCTCCGGTTAGGGGTCCCCATGACGCTCCAAGCTGCATCGGCTCCACATCACCAGACTTTGCGACCCCACCCCACCCCCGGAAGGGGGTGGGATAGCCTTTGTCGTTCGGATAGCCGATCTTCTATCTGAAGCACCAGTGTTGCAAGGTTTTCCCGCATATCTGGTAGCATGGTAAAGGCTAACTGGTTCTTCAGTTCGTTGCTCAAACCTTTGCGAAACATGACCTTAAGTAGTTCCAATGCCAATTGCTGGAACTGCGTGATGTATTCTAATAATCCCCCTTTCAATTGCTTAAGGGACATAATTGTGAATTCGGCATCCTGAAGACAATGCAGATTGTCGAATAGAAAAGTAAATTCTTTTAAGAAATCAGCATAATTGTGCAGAAGTGGGCTCTCAGCCTTGAGAAGATTTGTTGCCCACTCCAAGGGAGTCCCTCCCAGATTCCCTATGATAAAGGCTACCTTCAAGGTATCACTAGTGTACGTATTGGGCTGCACGGAAAAGGTGAGCTTGCATAAGGCTAGGAATCCTTAAAAGGCCTTTCGCTCCCCCAAATATTTCTCTACTCGGGGTCCCTTCGGTTCCCGGGGGGCCGCAGCACCCACAGGTGGGGGTAGCGGTGGTTCTGGAGGGGTCTCGGCAGGGGCCTGTTCTGTGGCACCACGAGCTGCATGGTCCTGAGTCACAACTGCCGCTAATTCCTTGTGCCTGTTCACAAAGCCTTGACCTCCATGGCCAAGGACTGTACGGCACGCACGAGTTCTCCCACCTCCTTTGAGATATCCATAACCCTAATCCTAAGAAGGGGAAAAGGATGTACTGGTGATTCTGTCACTGGGATGGGGGAAGGTATCCCAGGAACTGGGGTCCCACGGCCAAGGCTTCTCACACTTCCAACGTACACAGCCCTAACCTCAAGAACCGCTCTCTGAGGACTAAGGCCCGTCAGGATATTGGTTGGGTCCTGTGGTCTCAGTGAGGCCAGACCCTTATTATCCTAGGGTGCGGAGAAGGTAAAGGGGTTTAGGGCCTCACACTGTTCACCCTCACAATCAAAACCCACTCCGGGAATAAATGGGGTAGGACAACGGGGTGCACGAGCGTGAAGGGAAATGGGGAGAGGTCCAGGATAACAAGGGGCAGAAGGGTAGGGCTGTCAAACTATGAAGACAGGGGGGAAGGAATCCCAAGGAAGGGGAAAGGAACCCCTGTGCCCTCTCACCATTACCCACTCTCTCTCTCTTTCACACACACACACCACACCATCAATACAAGGAACGGGGGGGAGGGGGTTAACAACAAACACAACAGGGATGCAATAAGTTTCCAAAAACACGCAACGCATTCACTTAACTTCCAAGGTTGGCTGGTTTCCTCCTCTACAATCACCAGCGTCGGGTGCTTCCCGATGCCGGGCTTTTATGTCAGTGGCCCTGCCCCCATGCGTGCTTGCAGGCGCGTGGAGCAACACACTGAGCGAGGTGCCACTTCCGCTGCACACTGCTGTGATGGCCCTGCCTCCTCTGCGTCCTCTGGTCTTGCTATGGCAACCGGGATGCGGTCTAGTGCTGGCGGTGCTACCGCTGCCTCTCCAGGACAAGGCGCTGCGGGGACCCCGACACCGGGACGAGCCAGTTGCCGGCCCGCTCTCTGGGCTCCCCGCCACCCCCACGGTCCCTTCTGGCCCTGGGGTGTGACAGCCTGTTTCTCTATGGCTGCGCCTGCCATACTCCTGCTCCAAGCAGGAGTAAGTGGGCGCAGGCGTGGCTGAGCCGGTTTCTGCGGGGGTAGGGGCAGTCCCACGGTGGGGTGCCCACTGCTACAGGTGGGGCTCACCCAGTGGGTTGGACACACCCTCCGTAGGCTGTGCACCCCGCTGCAATGCTGGTGGAGGGGGTGTGGCCCCGCTTTTTCAGAGGGGATGTGGTCATTGGGCCGGCAGAGCATTGTTTCTGCCTGCACCCACACACCCACCCCTCCAGCCGCTAGCAGGTCTTTGGCCCTATGCTAGCACAAGGCTCCTTGTGCTGGCACAGGACTTTAGCTGGATCGCGGTCATGAACTCTAATAATTTATCGAATCCTTGCTTAAACCCAGTTATGCTATTGGCCTTAACATCCTCGGGAAAGAAATTCCACAAGTTAATTCTACTTTGAGAGAAAAAGTACTTCCTTTTGTTTGTTTTAAACCTGCTGCCAGTTAGTTTCATTTTTAGAAAGTATAAACAGCTCCCCATTTATTTGTCCCACACCACTCATGATTCGCAGCTACGAATTTCAGCTTCTTGAACAAGAAGAAAGTACTGTGTTGAATTTTCACCAACATTCCACAAAGGCTCAGGGCAGCTTACAAATATAGAAAAACAATACTGAAACATATATAAATAAGTATAAAAAACAGTTAAAAATGCCAGTTAAAATTAGACCATCAGACTTGTTTCAATATTCACAGTTGCAGTATCTACTATTTGTTTGGCAATGGAAGTCAGTACTTCCTGTTGCACCTGCTGTTAGGTTACACTGCTTGTAAAAAGTGCTGTTATAACTGCGATCTGAGATGTTAAAAAGAAGATGATACAAAAGGTGATGCCACCAGTTCAAACAAGAAATTCAAGTTACAGGCGAGGTCTCATATGAATCAATACAAGTCAACACCATACCAATAATGCAACATATATGACAGCATGCGTGTTAGGCAAGATCATTTATCATGGATAATGGATCATGGATAACGTGTTTTTAAAAACCCCTAGCAATATGTCAGACCAAAGAGGGTGAATAAGAGGATATTAAATTTCCATTAGTCTAATTAGACCAAAACAAAACAAATTGGTAGCCTAAAATTTATCAAAAGGGAATCGTACTTTTCTCTAGCAGTTTTAGAAATAAAATGTATGCTTAACAACAAAGCTTCTCTGCTGCCCTCAAAGATGAGCACAGTTGCTCTCCCAGAAGGGTCTTATTAAAATGAATCCTGGAATAATGAGTCAGTGGGATGATGACTTTGTTGTTCTGGGTTCCAGGTAAAGCAGGAAGAAGTCTACTAATTGTTAATGTGGTGTCTATTATAAATTTTAAAAAATGAAAATAAAAGTTTCTGTTTGTCCTGAGGAAAGAGGAGGAGGCACCCTCACAACTGGCAACAATCCTTTGCATTCAGGATGGCAAACTCACTATGAGGTGAACATTTGTGCAGGGAGTCAGAGTTAGGAAGGTTTCATTGGAGACTGCCTAACTTCAGACATTCAGGACCTTCTGTTACAGGAAGTTAACTTCTTACAACACAAGGCTCTGTCATCGCCTGTCAATGTCCCACAATACTAATTAAATGTGACAATAGCAACTGACAGGTTGCCAACTGACCAACAAGTACATTAAAACTTGTTCTGATTAGTATAGAAAGCCTCAGTTTCTTACATGGGTTGGTATTCAACAGAAGAGGCTTAATATTTTATTGTCCTTCCTGGACTTTGCTATTTTTCTAACCAAAATTTGGTAGAACTACCAAAATTAATGAGTATTGTAGTATTGGTTCCCAAATTCTGGACCTATTTTACTTATTCTGATCAGTCTTTAAAGACTACTCTATTTTACTTCTCTATAGCATTTGATGAACTGTTTGGCTTTTTAATGTATTGATTTAATGAGTTGTGTCTTTGTGTTATCATGGAACCTGAAATATGTGATTGTGGCAGAGCTGAGCCACAAGATGGTGCCTGCCATAGAGGACTAACTAAAATGACCACTAACAGGAAGAGGAAGTTGGTGGGTGGAGTTAGTTGCATATAACAGAGACAGCCAAGAGGAAGAAGACAGTCTGCTCCTGACAAGCTGAGGAGAACACATCTCCTGGAAGGGTTACCTGACCTGAATCCTGTAGGAAGGAGAGACCAGGACCTGGATGTGTGAGGGGCAAAGAAATAGCCTGGGATTGCATTAGGCTGGCTAGGCCTGCATTATGGACTTGTGCATGGGATACAGAAAGACTGGCCAGAGGCTTGATGCCGGGCCTGGGACTTTGGGAGTAGGAATAAAATGTGATTAAGCCTGATCTCCTGAGTGGCAACCTCCATGGACACCAATTCTGATAACACTTGCCCACGGTAAAGTGGGTCTCTGTGACAGTGATAACCACCATTTTTTCCTTGCAAAGCTTTGTAGTACCTGGCACAGGAAATCTGAATCAAATCAACAGACATCACACTGTGCTGAATATGCCTTCCTATTTTCTATTGTTCATAAATGCTTTGTGAGTTTGGTTTGGAAATGTCTTTCCTCTCTGTTAAGTGTTTTAAGAGTTTATTCTGACGTAAGTAGTTTGTATTTCCAGATATCTTTCAGTTCATGGCTTCTACTGGGCAAATACCTTTCCATAGCAATGTATTTTCCACACAGAAAACACTTAAGTCAAGGATATTCTTTTTCTTCCAAGGATCCTGTTCCTCCAAACAGTGTGTAACTTCTCAAGAAGAAGAAAAAAAAACAATGCCCAGTTTCTCTGCTCTGCTCTAGGTACTAATGATTACATTTCAGCTTCGTGATAAATTAAACCCAAACACCAGTTGGAGGAGAGAAAGCATTTCAGTTACCCCCAATTATGTTCATGTTCATATATGATGATTCATCTCAATGACAACTAATGTTTTACCTTGGGTCCACGTTTGCTGTTGCCTCATCAATAATAAATATTCTGTTTTTCTTGAGAATAGCCCTGGCAAGGCATACCAGCTGTCGCTGACCAACACTAAAATTAGATCCGGATTCTGCCAGCTGAGTTTCTATTCTATCAGGTAGTTCTTCTACAACTTCCTTCAGCTGCACCTGCAGATATGGCAACACGTGTAAGGATAAGCAATTCATTTCTAAGAATAAGAAAATTTGTACTGTTGGTACAGATAGAGCACTCGTCATCTTTTATTCAAAACCAAGATTTATATTTCATGTTAAATATGTAATTCAGTTCTACAGCTGTAAAATATTAAAGTTCAACAAAAGTTTATTAATATATACAGTTTTAGATCTAGAAGTGTATGTGATAGAATAAATCGAACTATTAGCCTTATAGAGCATGCATGCAGCATCTAGCAGCATAGTGCTATACATGAAAATGGTGTCCCTTTTAAATCAACAGCCAACACGCTACAAAACCAAATCAAAACTAAGCACACGAACAGTATGACAAATTTGGTTTTTTTAAAAGAGATATATTAGGTATAAATTATCAAACTGTTAAAATTACTTCTTCCAAAGTATCCCACAGCTCTTCATCTGTGTATTCACTGAAGGGATCCAAGTTTTTACTCATAGTTCCAGTGAACAGGACAGGTTCCTAAAGGACAATGCAAAAGAATATGAACTTTTGTATTTTTTTATATTAGTTTTTTATGCTGTATGATAAAGGAGTGATGTGGGGAAAAAGCAAATATTGGTGAGAGCTCCAGACAAATGTGCATGAAATGCTGGCATGACTAGTAAAGCACTAATTAGGAGAGTGATAAAATACCCATCGGTGCAATGCTCATTCGCCAGTTGCAGAAGGCATTTGGTGTGTACGTAAGCTTCAGCGGGTGCCAAACCCTCCCTCACAGCAAGAGGCATATCCTTGTGCAGCATAGCCATGGCCACTGGGTTGCTGCCTGTGATATGGGGTTGGTTAGGATGAGAAGTTTTCTGGCAGAGCAGCAAGCCTACAGGCTATAATGTGCCAAACACGAGCGCTGTGATACGGGAGTGCAGAAGGAACCCCCTTACCTGGGCACACTTATGAGTAGTCAGACCACACTTAAATGCTGACCAGAGGGGGAGGCTATGCTGGATTTGGGGAGGGAATGAAGAGAGGTGGTGATGAAGTGATTCCTCTTGCTGTGAAGAAGGATTTAGCATCCCCTTAAGTCTGGTGTGCTGATGGGCCATGCAACTGATGTATGCATAACCCCCTTGCACACTTGGGAGATGAGGACAGCGCCCATAGACAGAGACAGAGTTATAAAGGGGAGAATAAGAAGCTTGAGTTTACTATAATGCCTTTAACCAGCAGTGGTTACTCCAGTGTGGTAATCTCAGTACAAAGCACTCATGTGGCATTAATATTCCAGCGTAGTCGTATCTGCTACGCTAGGCTCAGGGTTCACTCATAAGCCAAAGCAGGCAGACAGACTTACTCCAGGGTAAGTAGCAAATTACCCCAGGATAATAAAAATGTTGTATTCATGCTCCCAATTAACCTTGGGATAAAGGTGAAGTATGGGAAGTGGGACTGACTAGTAACAGGCTTCCAGTGCCCAAGCAGAGAAAGCACGGTCAGTATTGGGCAAGGTGTAAGGATTCAGGAATATGTATACTATATGAAGATCTGTATAGTCCAAACCAAACAAAGTAATGTTGGCACTGAGGAGCTGTCTATTTGCCTGGTTTCTTAATAAAATATGCAATTTTAACAGTATTTTCCTATATGATCAATGTGGTATTTCTAAAACATCACAAAACTCAACACCAAATGCTACCATGATTTATAAGCCATGTAGTTCCACTGATATTGATGGAACTGCAGCAGAAGTAGTAAGTCAGCGTAAAATGTGGATTCAGAACTTTTGGGATAAAAATGTTAATTTCTAAGCCATTTCTGCATGGTTATAAATTAACAATTAAAGTAATTTTTGAGAATTAAAGAAGATAGAACATGGTACATTAAATTTAGAGGAAGAATGTGCTTAGTTTTCATTCTTTTAACATGCAAACGATTTGAAAATAGTTGCCCTATTAGTGAAACTGGAATAAAAACCTGTTGAGCCAGAAAAAGGATTGAATAAAATGTGAAAAAATTGAAGGAACATTTTTCTTTAAAAATCACAGCATGTCATTTGTTTAACAAAACAGATTTTAATGTGCTATTGGATGTGTTATGGAGGTATTGTTAAGTTTATATTCCATTTCAATCTATTTTTTATAGATTGGCAAAATAGGAAACTGAATTCATAAAATTCTCATAACTGTTGTAAAATCCTAACAGCAGACATGTACTGCAACAGTAGATAAGGATAATTTTTAATTATTTCAGACAGATTATTATTTAAAATAACCTGTTTTATGAGAGGAAGTTAATAAGCCAACCCTGTAAATAATTGTTGTAAAAAGGCTTGCAGTCAGGGAAACAGATAGTATTTGCATAGGAATGATTCATAGACCGACACAACCATCACAGAGTTGTGTCAAAACACGATTTAGAAGCCTAAGCACTTTTATTTCTAAGAGTAGATATTTCAGTTTACATAACCAAAACCTCAGTTTTAACCTTTGCAACTATTTAGGGATTAGTAGTATTTGACAAGGTATAAAATATATTTTTCCATCTATTGCTAAACTGCTTTACAAAATTTTCTTCCATAATTTCAAGGATCATAACTACATACTCTTCAATGTGTATCTAAGACCACTGGGTGAGACTGTGCATAGGTTTTGGGTGTGCTACCATCAATATGCAGATAACATCCAACTCTATTTCTCTTTTTCATCCAACACAGGTCCTGCAGTCTCAGAACTTAGTCAGCGCTTCGCAGCCATTGAGGACTGGAATCAGGTGAGCCAACTGAAGCTGAATCCAGACAAGACTGAAGTAATGTTGGTTGGCTGGGTGGCCCTGTGACCTGGGTCAGGGGATTGGGACATCCATCAATGATGGATACAGCCTCCCCTGGTTCCTAAGGTTCATAGTCTTGGGGTGCTCCTGGATCCTGAGCTGTGTCTGGAACATCAGGTCGTGGTGGTGGTGAAGCGCCTTTCACCAACTCCGTCTGGTGAGAAGTTTGTGTCCCTTTCTTTCAGACACAAATTTGGCCAGCATCATCCATGCCTTCATTATCTTGAGGCCAGACTACTGCAGTGCACTCTACAGGGTCCTTTAAAGACTGTTTTGGAGCTGCAGCTTGTGCAGAACGCAGTAGACTACCTTTTAATGGGGGTAAGTCACTGGGAGCACACAATACCGGTGCTACAGAGTCTACATTTCCTGACAATAGCATTACGGGCACAATTCAAGGTGCTAGTTTTGACCTATAAAGTTCTAAATGGCCTGGGCCCAGCATATCTAACGGTCCGCCTTCCTCCTTATATTCCGCCATGGCCTCTAAGATCAACTGAAAGTGCCCTCTTGCAAGTTCCATCATTGGCCCAGATCCATACATCCCAGGTTCTCAGTGGCTGCTCCACAGCTTTGGAACTCCCTTCCCTTGGTGATTCACCTAAGACCTAGTTTGCGCATCTTCTGGAGGCAGTGCAAGACCCATTTATTGGGCCTGGCATTTAACAGGCAGGGTTAGATTGGGGTGGGTTGTATTAATAGGTGTTTGTGTTGGGGGTTTTTAAAATAGGTTTTTATTAGGCATTTAAATATCCATATATACGTATAATGATGTGAGCCCCTTAGCCTTAGGAGATAGGGTGGGGTAGAAATCTAATAAATAAGTACATAAATACTGTTGCTTCATGTTCTGTAGCTATTTTGTTTCTTATTAACACAATGTGTCAGTAATTTAGTACAAAATGAGTTGTAGATCATTTATCTCTCTTCTCCCTCCCTCCTCCCCCGCAAGAAATAAAAAAATCATTTAGTCATTCCTTGGGTTTAAACCTTTGCACATACGTACTGGAAAACAAGGCTCTCTTTACCTGGAATAGAAACCCTACCTGCTAGCCTTCAGACACTTAAAACCCCTAGGGACCATGACTAAGTCTATACCTACAACTTGCAAGATAAAAGTCGTAAGATTTTATTTGATCAAACTAATTATATGCCCATGTCAGGAACCTTCTGTATGAATAAAATATGCAATAAATAATAAGCAGCTGAGGTACTTAAGATGTGGAAGCAGCCTTTGCGCTGCAGAATTTTCCAAACTGGGATCAGCCTTTTAAGCATGTGGCAGCCACCTGAAATAGTCTGAAACTGGGTTTGCAAAACCTTGTAGCCTTTGAATGAACTGATCATCATGCATTTTCAAGAGAAAAGAACATTGTACACTAACAAAGGAAAAAGAATTTAAGTCCATGTAAAGTTCTCTTTGGATAGAAAGAGGTCACTAACTCCAGTGTGTAGCACCACTGTGCATTAATGAAGCCTTCAGTGTGTAGAAACAAAAGATGGCCTGCATTAGGCTGCAATCCAATTGTATTTCTTAGCCAGTAATAGCATCCCTACCTTTTTCTTTGACTTCTATTCTTCAAAAAGAAAGAAATGGTAATAAAAAGAGGCTTTAGAGAACCATTCCTCTTGTTAACCTTTTTACTATGTTCACAATTTATTTAAAAGGAAAGATAACGGCATATAAACACATAAAACAGCACTTTGCTTGAGAGCCACCCAGTATCCCCCACCTTGCCAATGGATCAATAAACACTGACATACACAGATAGGGAAAGTCTTCTGGATAAAACTTTATTCAAAACAAGAAACAAAAAAGTGAATGAAGCCCAGAAACCAAACAGCATAGTATCTTGAAAATCCCAGTGCTTCCGTATTCTGAACTAGGTAAAGATATCTACAAAATGCTCAGCCCCTGCACAACATTCTTATGAAAGAAACAAAGCACCCTAAGGTAGCAGCCACTAGAGTCATATACTCACTGCCCTCAACAGGGAATTAAAGTAACAGGATCGGTCTGAGAGTTGCCATGGAAGCAGGTGACCTAACACAGGCTAAGCTGCCTGAAAGCACTCAGTTTGTACCAAATCCTTCAGAGTGTACTAGGCTGGCCCCTGTTCTCTCAGTCACTGTAGACCCTAAGACACCCCTGTTCCAAAACTTATTTTGCCTTCGAGTCCAAGTGATTCCTTTTCTTAGCTCAAATTTCAACCAGACCATATATCTCCTCAAAATAATATTCCATCGTAGGCTTCCGTTCTTCTGTAAAAGCCAAGCTTTTAGATGGGCTCTTTTTAGCAGCTCACATGTGAGACCCTTTGAGTCACTACTGATGTTCATACAACACCACTACCTCCTCCTCTGGGGGTGGGTGGGGCAGGGAGAGAGCTGACACAGGCAGAGTTCCATATCAGTTTCCCCAATACTGGTTTATTCACACAAAACTATTTTAGAGTGGGAAATTGCATCCATCTACATTTAGAGTGTTGTATGAAGTCCTTATCATTTACCTGTGTTCATTGAGGATGCTGTGTTCTGTGTCACTTGATTGAAGCAAAGAGTTTGCTTGCAAGGATCTGACTACCAATTAGCAATGGTGATTTGTGATTTGATTAACCTATAGAACACTTTAATCCCCAATACATTTCCTGTTTACCACTTAATATCTCTTGAGTGTTTGTAGAAGATTCACCCCCTACTCACTCCTTGTGAAGAGGGATGACATTTGCTTCCTGAGGAAAAAAGATGGGGGGGGCGCTCCCCCCTCTAAGAGGGATCCATCCACCCCTTTAAGACAGGGCATGTTGGGGAAACAGGCAAGGGGGAGGGTGCTAGAGGCAAAAGTGAAAGGGGGGAGAGGGAAAATTGAGAAAGGATTGGTCCGGAAGGATTATGTGTTAGTCCCGGCCCCTTGGAACCGCAGTGAGTACCCACCCTCCCATCCATCATTTGGACTGGTACTGTCGGTAACTCTGGTCACCATGTATTTTGGGACCAGGAAGGAATTTTTCCCTCCAGCACTGATTGGCTGAGTTGCTGCAGGTTCCCCACCCCCCAGAGCGGTTAGCTCGAGGTGTTCAAATGCTTATGGGAATTTAATTTTGTCGCAGCTTGACAGAGCTCCAGTATAAAGGGATGTAGTACAGAAAACTGGGGTATTAATAGAAGAAAAGGTGCCTCCATAACAGGTGAGGCATAAGGGAGCCTCCAACCCTATGGTACATGCAATCCACAGGAGGGCACCCTGGGCAAGCCTAAGGGAGAACAGGAACAGCACCACCCTACAAGATATTGTATTTCTGGTGTGTGCGGTGACCCTCTTCCCTTCCTCTACAGGCAGTGTCCCTGAATATGGTTCCCCAGATAGGGCAACCATGGCCAGGAGGGATTGGTATAAATGCACTGGACCTAGGTATGTGAACATTGCCCTTCCAGACTACAACTGGTTAAATAAAAATGCGCCCGTTATCTTCCAAAAGTCTGTGTCCTTCCTCTGCTAGTGTGGGGGCAAGTATGGCCAAACAGCTTTGGAGCAGAGACTTCCTCCTCCTCTCCTCCATTCTATTTCTGGAACATTGCATGCTGGGATTTTTGGAAGGGCATCCCTCCATGCCCTTTGCATGGTGGGAAATACCACAAAGGTAGTTTTTACACGGATGGCCCCCTCCCTCGCTCAGTGTTCAGGCGGGTGTGCGGGGGAGGGGGGGTATCCATGTAAACCGTCAGTTGGGGGGATGGGTTTTCTCAGTGTTCGTCTGTGTCAACACCGAGTAGGATGGGTGGGGGTGCATGCGCGCTCTCGCGTAACACCCACCTCCACCCACGGAGACCTCCGGAAAACCCATTGGGGTGGAGGTGGGGGTGTTTCCATGTAAAGGGACACACACACCCCTCCACCCACCGTGCCAAAACACCCATCCCTTAGGGATAGGCGAACGCGGTTTGGAAATTCGGAGTTCGGCCCAAACTCGGCCTGTTCGGACGACCGAACCCGAACAGACCGAACCGAACTCAAGTCCAAACGTCTAAATGACCGAACAGTTCGGATCACGTTCGGGTGACAAAAACATGTGACTGGAAGGCAAAACATNTGTGCACCGGGGACCCTGGCTCGGCCTGCTTCTCCCAGAGGAGCTTGCTGCCCTTCACGCTGCGGTTTAAGAACCCCACCAGCTTCATCCCCCATTCGACCTGGGAGCTAATCCCCTTCTCCCCCAAGCCCAGAGCATCCTTTACCACAAGATTGAGGGTGTGTGCGGCACAAGGGATGCTTGCGAAGCCCCCGTCACAGACTGCCTTTATGATCTTGGTCGCATTGTCTGTGACCACACACCCCTTGGTGAAGGCCACACCTGGCGTGACCCACTCCCTCACTATGGTGGCCAGGGCTGCCTCGAGGTTCCTTGAGGTGTGGAAGCTATCCATAACTTGGGACTGAAGCAGGGCCCACCTATACCCTGCTTCAGGTCCCCTCCTGCCACTGCCAAGTGCTGCCTCTGGGTCCTGCCACCACTGTGCAGTCACTGCCAGGTAGACGTGCTGGTTGTTTCTGGCAGACCACAGGTCAGTGGTGAAGTGGACAGTGTCCGCCCGAGCCCCTGCCAGCTGCTCTCTCACCCGCTCCTTCAAAGCCCTGTAGAGCTGTGGCACCACAGTCCGACTCAGGGTGGAGCGGGAAGGCAGCTTCAAGTTGGGGGGCCAGGAACCCAATCAGCCGCTGGAAGCCCTTGTCCTCCACAACTGACAAGGGCTGGCCATCCAGGGCAATCATTTCTGCCAACAGGCGCTTGGCTTTCCCTTGGAAACCAGTGCCACGGCGCCCTGTCAATGGCCTTGACAGATCCCCCCACCTCAGCTCCTCCATGGTGGACTGACGGCGCTGCTGGTGAGGCTCCTGCCCGGAGGGCCACAATCCCGCCGGGGCATGGCAGAGGCAGCAGCAGTTGGTGCAGGACGCTGGCCTGCTGAAGGAGCTGGGTGACTGGATGCTGCAGTCAGGAACCCACTTGCATTCACTTCTCCTGCCTTCCTGCTGAGCAGCAGAGGACTGTGGCATGACTTCAGGTGCCTCGCCATTGCAGTTGTTCCAAGACTGGCGAGCACCTGTCCACACTTCACCAGTTTATTGCACAACGTGCACTGCACCTCTCTGGGATCATCTGCCTGCACCTGCTTAAAAAGATCCCAGACTGAGGATTTTTTTCCCCCTCTCCTTCTTGGCCACCCCGGCTGATGTCCTGCTGCCAGTGCTGCTGGGAGGGGGAAAACTTCGTGACTCTGCTGACACAGCTCTGGGAGGAGGCTCAGCCATCGCCTCAGCTCCAGACATCTCCTCTAGTGCACTAGTGTCTGCCTCTGACTCACTGTCCACGATCACAGTGATGTCCCGTGAAGGGGAGTACTGGAACCCTGAGGCTAGACTGCCCGTGCCCGCTATGCTGCTGGCACTTTCCCTATGCCCCCCTCTGTAGCTGCTAGTGCTGCTGCTGCTACTCCTCTCCCTACTGACATTGCCCGGGGATCGGGCCCTGCCTCCAGCAGCCGGGGTGGGATCCACCAGCTCTGGACTGCTGGGGATCGCCTCGACAGTGGGGGACATTGGTGGTCCTGTAGGAACATCGGAAACAGCACCAGCACCTGCTCCAGCACCAGCAGAGACAGACGCAACCTCAAGTCCTGCAAGCCTTCCAGTGCTCTGCGTGGCAGTGGAGGAGGGTACTGTCAGGAGGCACCGCTGAAGCCTGTTGCCCTACAGCAGGCCTGCTGAGTTTGGGTGGTGGTGATGTTCTCTGCCTCTGGCTACTACTGCTGCCTGCTGCCACTCCCCTGGCACAGCCCCTCCTGCCTCTGGCACGTGCCCCATTGCCTCCCCTACAGGCAGCAGACCGGCCTCTCCTTCCCTTCTCCATTTCTCTCTCCAAAATAATGGAATAGGAAGGAACAAAAACTGCTGGGAGAAAGGGAGCCTTTTGAAACGCCTGTTGTTCAGGAACAATGACTAGCTCAGAAGGTGTTGGGAAGGGGGGAGGCAAATAGTTTCATTTCTTGCTGCGCCTGCCTCACCACAAGCCCCATTGGCTCCGGGCAGCCTAGCCTGTGGCCAATCGCAGACTGCGAAGCCAGTGGTCTGAGGCGAAAAGGGATGGTGATTGGGCAGGCTGGTTGCTACTCCAAGCCTCTCNGTGTAGGACAAGGCCTTTGTAGTTAATTATTAGGATATTCCATTTAGTTCAATAGGTTTTAGAATAGTTATTAGCAGTTAGATTTAGTGTAGAGATAGAGATATATAATATTAGATAAAATTAATTAAAAATAATAATAATAAAAAAACAATATAAAAACATTATTTTGGAGGGAGAAATTGAAAAGGGTAGGAGAGGCTGGTCTGCTGCCCGTAGGGGAGGCAATGGGGCACGTCCAATAGGCGGCAGGGGCTGTGCTAGGGAAGTGGCAGCCGGCAGAAGCAGTCGCCCAGGCACATCACCATGCCCCAAAGTTTCTTTTTTAAAATGGACACACCTCCTTTGGATCATAATATCACATCACTCTACAGGGACTACATTGGAGAAGGGACAGGAGAGTCTGTTTGCTCTGTCGCAGCCTGGCATTCAGGCTAACCCAAGGAAATACAGCTCTGTTTGTAGTCTCCAACTCAAAGCAAGAGGAGTGGTAATGCTAGGGGTGGGTTTGTCATTAGGAGGTTGGACATGGGCGTGTCTGTCTACTGACCACACACAGAAATCAGTGACCACCTGAGCTCCAGCTCAACAGAAGAATAGCAACAGCTGCTAAAGGTCTGCTACAAAGCCAGAGCAGAAGTTCAGACAGATTGTTTGGATACAGTTGAGCACAATCTGACCAGGGAGAACTTGGGCAGAGGCTGTGTTGACTGACCTGGGAGAGTCAAGCCAGACAGCCATGGTAAAGTGAAGTAATATGCATTATTGAACAGGGAAGCCTAGGAAAACCCTGTTTACAAGATAAAAGGGCCAAAAGGGGAACAACATTAAACAGCTTTAAGACTAACTGAAGCAACAGTCCTGACTCCTGATAGAGGAAACGTATGTCCTGTGTAGGTGAATGAAGTCAAACAGCAGAAGGGAATGAATAACAGGCATAGTAAAGTGTGAGAATTATCAAGACTCCGCACCACGCCGAGGGGACAGGATGTCACCACCAGAGGGCAGGTCAGCTATGTCCTCTGCGCAACTCCTGAACCGTGGGTGTAACATTAATCACACGAGATATTGCCCCCCCCATTGGCCCCCTTTCTCCCGGATTCACCTGCCTGTCTGAACGGTGGCTGCCAAGTGTTTGCTTTGGAGAGGGAACACACCGTGCAGATTAACCCAGTCCAAATGGGGGCAACAGAAACCAGGAAGACAGGTCTCATTTGTTAGGTTCCCTAGCACCCCCATGTCACCAGCACCATAAAGGCATGGCTAGTGTGTCCCTCTCGGCTGACAGTTGACTGAAGTCCCCAGAGACTCTCGGGAGTGCCATCTGCTCTTCCCTCTCCCAGCCAGCTGTTAGATGAGACGGGTGCGCTAGATCTGGCTCTGACAGAAAGGTGGGTCATGGCCAGGGAAGGTTTCTAGGGCTGCACAGAATATTTTTAAAAAAACAATTTCATGAGTGTTTCCAAGGTTTTGAGTGCCAAGGCCGAGTTTTCAGCCACCACTCGAAACCTTTCCCAAAGACTCGAGAAATCAGAACTCCGGACCTCAGAAAACCTTGGAAACACTCGGCACCTTAGCCAGCACGTTGTGTCATGTGCGGCCGTTAGAAACTAAGTATCACCCCTGTGCCCCAGATGAGCACATCTTGGCAAACCCACAGCAAAGGTACAGTGCCAAAACCACATATATTCCAGTCCTCGATTTGGAATCACCAGGTTCGGTCGGTCGGTTGGTGGGTGGATGGATGGATGGATGGATTGATCTTCTCAGAACCTCAGAATTCAGTGATTCCGAATCGAGGATCATGATCCAAAAAATAAATAAATTAAATACTGAGTTTCAGCACTCGTTTCTTCCTTGGCTGTGATGCCTCTCTCCCTGCCCAATTTTCTCCTTTCCTGGCAAGAAAGGAGAGGAGTGGAGATCCATCCAGAACAGCATGCGGCTCCTCCAGAGGAACTGTGTGAATCCTGCAATTCCCTCTCCATTCAGGAAAGGAACCGAGGGGACTGCAGGAGGTGTACAATGGCTTGGGATCCCCATTCCTCTCCTTGTTCCACCGTCGCAAGCCCCCTTCCTCCCTCACAGAGGGGTCGGACTATACATTTGGTCCTCTTGTTACCTTTAAAAAAAAAAAGAATCGTGGAACACATTTAATCTGGGCCTCCAAGATGGTGTTTTTAAACAGTTTCCATACCTCCTCCAGACATTCAGTCCTCACTACTCCTTTTAATTTCCTTTCAACTAGTTTCCTAATTTTTACATAGTTCCTCTTTTCAAAGTTAAACGTTACTGCAGTAGTTTTATTTGGCATTCTTCCAAGCTATAAATACGTTGAATTTATAGGGATGGGCGAACAGATCGCGGTTCGGGTTCAGCCGTTCGGTTCATGTGTTCGGTTCCAGTGTTCGGGTCATTCGTTGAGTTGAGGTTTGGCCGTTCAGTTCGGCCGTTTGGAAAAAGTACCACGAGAGCCCGTGTTTGCGCTGGAAACCAGAAATTCGAGTGCGTGCGGAGCTGTGTGGCGAGAGTGTGCGTGTTTGGCTGGGTGGCTGTTCGGTCTGTGTGTTTTGGCTGTTTGGGTTGAGTTTGGTTGTGTTGTTTGGCTGGTTGGTGAGTGTTGGTGTGTGGTGGGAGATGATGTTTTGGCTGCATGATTTAAAAAAAATAATTAAAAAATGAAGAAGGCTTCTGTGATGATTCCCCGGCTGGGGCCCAACTTGCTGCTCGAGGAGGAGGAGGAGGAGGAGGAGAAGGAAGAGGTCGCTGCCCCTACATCTCCGGTTGGTGGTGACCGGCTCCCCGGATGAGGAGCAAGCGGTGGGCTCAGGAAGTGCTGCCAGGTTTGTAAACTTTTTTTTTACTTGGAGGACAAAAAAGGCTCTATCCGTTAGAGCAAGCTCACTGGTGTGCGGGTGGGTGGTGGGCACCAGTCAGGCACAAACAGTGGGCATCAGCGGGTGGCAGCGAATGTCTGCCACAGAGAGAG
>QEPC01001394.1:8182277-8194945 GCA_003113815.1 Sphenodon punctatus
TTTGGGTGGTGGTGATGTTCTCTGCCTCTGGCTACTACTGCTGCCTGCTGCCACTCCCCTGGCACAGCCCCTCCTGCCTCTGGCACGTGCCCCATTGCCTCCCCTACAGGCAGCAGACCGGCCTCTCCTTCCCTTCTCCATTTCTCTCTCCAAAATAATGGAATAGGAAGGAACAAAAACTGCTGGGAGAAAGGGAGCCTTTTGAAACGCCTGTTGTTCAGGAACAATGACTAGCTCAGAAGGTGTTGGGAAGGGGGGAGGCAAATAGTTTCATTTCTTGCTGCGCCTGCCTCACCACAAGCCCCATTGGCTCCGGGCAGCCTAGCCTGTGGCCAATCGCAGACTGCGAAGCCAGTGGTCTGAGGCGAAAAGGGATGGTGATTGGGCAGGCTGGTTGCTACTCCAAGCCTCTCCACCTCCACTCCTGGTGCCTGAAAGTCTGCTCCTCAGCTGACTCCCCCTCCCTGCCACATTTGGCCTTCCAGTGACACCACGTTTTTGTTGTTTTAGCCACCCGAACTCACCCGAACACAATCTGAACTGACCGAACTGTTCGGTCATGTCAGCGTTCAGAATTGAGTTCGGTTTGGTAAGTTCGTATTCGGTTTTGGTCGTCCGAACAGGCCGAGTTCGGGCCGAACTCCGAACTTCTGAACCGCTTTCGCCCATCCCTATGAATTTGCTTACATTATGATCACTATTGCAAAGTGGTTTCACCACCATTACCCCTTGCACCACATTCTGTGCTCCACTTAAGACTAGATTCAAAGTCGCTTCTCTGCTTGTAGGTTCTGGGACTAGCTGTTCCAAGAAGCAGTCATTTATGGCGTCAAGAAATTTTCTCTCTGTATCACACCCCAAGGTGACATTTACCCAGTCAACGATGTACAGGTAACTAAAATCAACAATAATTACAGTGTTTCCAACTTTAGTAGCCTGTCTAATCTCCATTAGCATTTCATAACTGGTCGCATTGTCCTAGTCAGGCATAGTATAGCCACACTGCTATGGCCTTCCTTGTTAAGCATGGAGTTTCTACCATAGAGATTCCAGAGTACAGATTTCTTCCTTTAAAATGTTAAACCTGATTGACTAAATGTTGTCTTTAACATATAGTGCCACTCCGGCACAAGCTAGATTGACCCTGTCATTTCAATATATTTTGTATCCCAGTATTACAGTGTTCCATTGATTATAATATATTTTTAATATTGTATTTATACAGTGCAATTGGAGCACTTCACAACTTTTACAATATAATAAAACAGTATATTAAAAAACAATTTTAAACTATTTTAAAGGGTAACATAAAAAGTTTTTCAGGTGCTTTTTGAAGGTGAGGAGGAAGGAACTAAGACAAACATCTAGAGGAAGTGAGTTCCACACTAAGGGCCCCGCCACAGCAAAGGACTGAACACATGCTGACTTAAGACACAACGGCAGGATCCCCAAATAGCGGGTGGCATCTGAGCACAGCCAGCCAGTAGGGTGAGGTTCCACGAGTAGGTCATAGCCAGGGCCTATGCAGGTCAGGGAGTTAAAAACCAGCAGCACAATTCTAAATTTAATCCACTGCTCTACAGGCAGCCAATGCAGAGAACGTGGAGTAGGCATAAAGACTGCCCAAACTAGTAAGCAGCTGCACTGCCGCATTCTGAACAAGCTGCAAGCAACAAAGCAGCACTGCTAGAAAACCATATCAGAGGGAATTACAAAATTCAAGCCTCGCGGTCACCAGGCCACAGATCACTGTGGCAATGTCAAGTACGGGCATAGCTTATGCAGATTGCGCAGCTGGGAAAAGCATTTTCAAACCATATCCAACACATGAGTTGTAATGGACAGAACATGGTTGAAAGCGAGACCCAGGTTTCTTAGTTGGCCCACCACCTCCACCCAGACCCACACAATATGCAAGGCCTTGAGGGAGGACAGGAAATCCTCATATCAGCTGCCCCTCCTCACCAGCATCACCTCAGTCTTCCCAGGATTGTGTACAAGATAGCTCTGACACATCCAGCTGGCTATATCATTCAGACTTTCCTCCAGGGCAGAGGACGAGCTGACAGGGCTCACAGAGCAAGAGATACATAGTTCTGTATCAGCAGCAGGAGCTATGTATTATCCTCATTCCACAAAATTTCCGATAGGCCTATTATGTTGATATCTTAGTTTAATGCCAAACACTCTAATTCTCCAGTCTTACTTTTTAAACTTCTAGCAGTTGTATATAAACCCTTGAACATATTATTTTTATTCTTATTCTATAAACATGATATGACAGCATTAGAACCCTAAAATGAAAACCCATGTGGTGGACAGAGTCTGCTTCATACCTGAGGTATAATTGAAATTTTCTTCCTCAAGTCATGAAGTCCCAGCTCTGATGTCAAACACTTATCAATCCAAATTCTTCCTTGTGGTTCAGCCAACCGGAAAAGAGCAGCTATCAGAGAGCTCTTTCCAGCTCCTGTTCTTCCTACAATTCCAACCTGTAAAACCAACCAAGCCAGTTTTATTCAAATGAGTAGTTTCTAAAGTCCTGTGTGTAGTACTCTTACATTAGTGTCAGATGATGTTTACAATCTTTTTATTGAAAGTCAGGGAAACAAGGTAAATTTCTTTATTGGGGGGGGGGGGAGAATCTGTACACAAAAATCCTCTTTAGAGGATTGAGAGCTCTCAGAGTTTTCTGAATCATCTCATTCAAAGGTGAAATAGAATCTTTTTAAACAAAAGCCTTCCCTTGATACGAGAAGCTGAATGCCTAGGTGTGTGGCCTAGGAGACACAGCTCTTCACAGCAACTTGGATTCTATATCTAGGTATGTCACTAGCCTGTCTGGAGAACTTGAGCAGGTCACTGTAGTGTCACTGTTTATGAAGGATTTATTCCATGATTCAAGAATACCCTTTGTTAACCAACACAGACTAGTCTATTCCAGGTTTTCATTGGTCTAGGAGGCAGGGCAAAGTCTGGGACACAGTCAACAGTTAGACAGACTTCATTTTGAGCAGCAAGAAGAAAGTTATCTGTCTGTTATAGCAGAAGTGGACTCTTCTGCATACCGACTATGATCATGGAATTGATCCTCCAGAAACACAACAGTCATTTCACCTCTCTGTACCTCAGTTTTGTCATTTGTGGATTAGGGATCATGATACTTTACCCACCCTGTACACTTTGAGATCTACTAGCAATGGTAATTAAATTCATATTAACACCACCTGATGAAATTTGGAGTCAGATTCTGCTAATTTTATGCAAACCAAAAACAGTACCTTACTACTTGGGGAGAAGACTAAGAAAAAAAATACAAAACGAGGTAATACACACAAGGGACAGGAAGGGTTTCAAAGGGAAAAAAGTAGATACATTAGCAAGTGAGGAGAGAAATAAAATTAATGTTGACTAAAATGACTTAGGGCGCTTGCTGACATTACTAAACATGCACCATTTGCCTCCACAAGAAACTCTGAGACTGAGGTAAATGCTGTGCGGCTTTTGTCACATGGGAAAACAAAGCCATGCAGCTTTCGCACTGATGATCCAGAGGATGCAGAGCTTGATTTTCCAGCTTTGTTTTACCATGTGAGAAAAGCCACACAGCATTTTGCCTCCTGAAGTTTCTCAATTCCAGAAGGACTGATTTATGAGGAAAGAGTTAAAAATATATATAAGGGGGCACATGGCAATAGTTAGCCTACAAGAAGGAAGGAAAGTTATTTAGTATAATGCCCAGATATATTCAGTAAGAAGGAATACCAAAATTAAACTAAAACGAATATTTAGGTTGTAGGCTTCGAAGGAAAGGGGCAGAAGCCACACTGCTTGAAGTCACTGAAAATAAACTAGACATAGCATTAAAAATAAATAAATAGTGTTGTGCGTAAACCTGCATTTGCAGGGAGATATCGTCAATGTAAAATGTCTTTTCCCACTGATAATTTTTGCTATTCTACAATATCCCCAAGTCCATCTACATTGTGCATACCTATACAAAATAAGAACTTCTATGAATGCTAATTTGATTACTAGCATGTAATTTTAAAACTTCCATAATAGAGTATTTTATTTCAAACTAAATACATTGAAATAAGTTAGATTAAAAAATAATAAATTGTATTGTTTCCTATTTTGATTGAAATAAAAGTCAGTGAAACAAAAATGAGAGTTGTTTCTGAAATGTCTACTGGAGCTCCTCTTCCTTCAGAAGCTTAGATGAGAAAGAAAAAGCGGAGAGAACAGGGGGGAAAATTGCCGAGTGCTGTATAAAAAACAAAGGAGTTCAAGTGTTTCTTCTAAAGATGTCAGTGATACACACTAGGGTATTAGCAGCAAAACAACACTTTAGAAAAATGGATACTTAAAATAAAAATGCAGCTGTTCTGGAAATTGTCAGAGTTCCTCTTTCAGGCTGGCATCTAGTGAATGGATTGCATTTTTCAGTGTGTAAAGAAATTTGTTTGTATCAGGGGTCAAATTGACTACAAGCTGCTAAAAACAACATCAGTTTGAAGCAGCTATCAGTAACTCCATTTTGAGTACTTTTGTAAATCCCATTCTTCCAAGGCGTATTATTTGTTCATACATAGTGTGTCATCATATCTATCCTGCAAGCAAAAGTCCTGCTTTGCTAATAGGAACCTTGCTTGCCAAAGTTTGTCAATGCCCATGTGGAATGCTACTAAAACCAAATGAGCTCTATCAGTCTCACTGTCTGCTTGCAGAATTGGGGTCGTTATTACTCCAATGAAGGTCCTGTCTAGACTTGGAAAATAAGGTGGGTTTAGTAAACATCTTCACTAACACATGTAAACACATTTTTCAACGCCACTTTAAGCCTCCAGGACAGACAAAGAAGACAGTGGTGTGTATGCAGCTATTTGGTCTACACTGAGTGCTAACTGGTATAATTAACATATTATTAACATATTAGCTAAATAGTCCTCATTTTCCTAGTCTAGACAGGGCCTTAAGAGGTCAGTGAGAATAAAGAGAAATGCCAGAAACTTTCAACCTTTCATGAGATGCTTCCTTATCATTGTAAATCAGGTAATGGAGAATGCCTGGGAGCACATGAAAATCAATGTCAATCGCTGTTTGTACAACACATTACCAAAACTGAGAGGATCTTCTAAAAGGGAAACAGACTAATTCTCTTCTCAGAACAGGGAGGGTTTGAAGCTGGGGAAACTTACTTTGGGAGGACAAACCACTAGCACTATCACTTGGATCAAACAAGCAGGCAGCATTTAGCTCGTCTGACTGAGGAACACATTGTAGGCATCTCTCTTATTTTTGGTCTTTTATTTTATTTCTATTTCTTGCCATGAAATTTAAATCTTCTTATCCACTATTACATTACAGCGGCTTATTATAACTGCTAGAGAGCTGGCCCAAAGGCGAGAAAAGTACAGAGAAGATAAACAGCCCTTTTGCTACACTTTGTAAACTCCATGCTCTTCAACTCCCACCCATATTTTTCCATGAAATCATCTCTATGCAGTAGAGAAGGGCTGGATCTTTGCAACACATATGTCATTAAAATGGTCTGCTTCCTGAATGAAATCAAGGTTTGGGGCTGAATGGAAGTGTGTTACAAATGTAGCAAGGGCAATGATTGTATAGAACTGAACCAACCTCTCAGGGAAGATTTCTTAATCAAAAAGTGCATGTCTATTGAAAGTGTAGCAAAACATGAATTAATACTGCAGGACTTTAATTTCACTTGTGCCTGTGGGGGAATCTCCCCATCATACTCTTTCAACTGGGGGGGAAAGAGGTTGTCAAAATTTGGTGGGGGGTGGGAGAGAAGTGTCAGATTTTAGGAGGGAGGATTTTACTTCTGTTTCTTTCAGCTACCAATCTAATTAATGGTGACAGTTAATTGGATCGGTAGCCCAAAGGAACTGAAATAAAATCCCCAGTCCTAAAATTAAGCAATTTCATTTCCCCCCTTCTCCCCAACAGTTCAGTTCCTTCCCCACATCTAGGATTTTGCATTACTTCCCCTTTAGATTCAATTGTCCCCTTTTTGTTTCCCTCTTGTGCCTCCTTTGCTATCATTCCAAGATATCAACGGAAATACTTTGTCTCCCTCTCTTATACCTTTGGGACCAACATAGCAATGACATACTTTTGACATACTTGTAGTTAACCTTTATCTAGACAAATACTTGTAATCACTAGAGCAACTTTTAAAATTGGCAGATGGGAAAGAAATAGGGTGTTAACAAATGAGAGAGAAGCCCCCCCGCCCAAAACCTGTAGTCATTCTGTGCCCGCGCCAAAACCCGCAGTCTCCACGCAGGATCAAAACAGACAGGCAAACATTCTCCCTGCGCATTCCACTTGTACATCCCTCCTTCACCTCTCCACCATTAGACTTGCAGTCACTCACCCGACAGTCTAGGCTGACGTCCACGACTCTATGGTACTGAATAGGTGCACCCTAATAGACAGTGGAGAACAGGACAATTGTGCGAGAACTCCATGGCCCCCCAACACACGGGAGGGCCCCAGGGCAGCACACACTGCCCTGAATTTCCTAGGTTGGCGCCATGTGGAGTGGCCCTGGGCTGAACACTGGGCAGCCCCACGACAAATGAGCAGGTGAATCCAGGGCTAATGGGGGCCAAAGTGGAACAATGTCTCCTTTGTTAACACCCATATTCTCAAGCTGATAGTCTGTACAACACTATCCCATCACTGACAAAATACAGGAGTAGAACGGAGGTCCCTCCTCAACACAGATTCCTGTTGTCCAGATGTAAAGTGAGATTTCTATGAAATATGAATGAATGAATGAATCTTTACTTGTATTAACCAAAAGTTATAACAAAATCTATGAAATAAGTATTCCTTGGTACTTGGCAACAATAGTGTGCGTTTCTAACAACGTTTGTTGTGTAGCATATCCCTAAGTATTCACTTCCTTGCTTTTAAGTTCTTGGGCTGTATAAACAATGCAATACCAACATAATAAAAAGAGCATATGAACTGCTATTCTGGAACAGACCACTGGTTCATCTAGCCCAGCATCCTGTCTCTGACAATGACACAACAGGTTCTAACGGAGTACTCCATCTCCTATTTACTCTCATCCAGGGGCAGATTGACCATAGGAGGCACCGGGAAGAATCCTGGTGGGCCACTGCCTCCCATGATGTCAGGGGGCTGGTCCAGGCCAAGTGGTGCCGGGACAGTGCCCATGGAGCTGCCAGTTTTTTTCTTTGGTTCTCACCTAGTTCTTGCGGTACCTCTCATTACTTCTCTCCATTATGAAAAATGACCATTTATTCCTGACCTTGGTTTTAACCAGTTCCTGATCTATGAGAGGACCCTTCCCCTTAGCCAATTACTACATAGTTTTCACAAGAGTCTTTGATGAGGAACTTTGTCAAAGGCTTTCCAATATATTGTCTGTATCACTCTTATCTACATGCTTGTTGACAATCTCAAGGAATTCCAAGAGACTGGTGAGGCAAGATTTCTTTTTACAAAAATCATGTTGGCTCTTCTATATGTTTGTCAATATGCCTAATAATTCTATTATTTACAATGGTCTCGTCTGGTTTTCCTGGTTCACAGGTTTGTAGGGTGACTTCTAATTTTTTTTAAATGCCCCACATTTGCATTTGCTGTATCTTCAGGTACAGACTGATTTTAGTGATAGGTTATATATCACTAATAGCAGTTCTAGGATTTCATATTTGAGTTCCTTCAGAACTGCTGGGTGAATGCCATCTGTTCAAGCTGATTTATTAATTTATCAATCTATTCTAAAAGCTCTTCTAGTGCCCTACCCAATGCGATTTTCAGTTTTTCAGATTCATCACCTAAAAAGAAAAGTTCCAGTGTTAGGTATATCCCCAACATCCTCTGCAATGAAGAGTGATACCAAAAATCTATTTGGGTTCTCTACGGTTGCCTAGTCTTCCGTGAGCACACCCTTTACAACAGCCCAACTGAAGCTTTAGTGGATTTCCTGCTTCTGCTGTACTTTAAAAATATTAGAGTTCACATCTTTTGAAATTTCTCCTCATATTCTCTCTTTGCCCGATTTTGGCCCTTTTAAAACAGGCATGAAGTGGGGGGGGGGATGTCGATGTTCACGCCGGTGCATGTGTGGTGGGGGGGGGAGGGTGTAGGTGGGCGCACACCCATATCCACCCACCTCCACCCATCAACATACACGGAACAATCACCGTTTTCACCAGTTGCTCCATGTGTGGGTGATGGGTGGTGGTGGGTGTGCATGCATGTTCTGCGGAAGCACGCATGCATATAATACCCACCTCCACAGCATGTACCCAAGACGCACCCATGCATAAACACCCACATTTCTGGGTGTTCATGCAGGGGTGCCGCTCATGTAAAAAGGGCCTGAGCTTTACATTAAATTTGTCCATGTTTATGCTTCTTTCTATTTTCCACATTTGGACTTGTTCCCTGCATTTTTAAAAGATGCAACAGTCTCCTTTACTTCACTGTTTAGACATGCTGGCATTAACTTGGTCCTCTTGCTACCTTTTTTCAGTTTGTGGTATACATATTACTTCCATCTCTAAAATGATGTTTTAAAATAATCTGAATCTCTGTTCTCTTGCAGGCATTTGATCCTCATGACTGCTCCATTTAATTCCTTCTAAACAGTTTCCGCATTTTTTAAAGTGGAATGATTCTGTGGTAGATATATTTGGCATTTTTTCATTTAAATGTATGTTGAATTTAATTACATTATGGTCACTATTTCCGATCAGTTCAGCTACAGTTACCCCTGAGACCAGAACCTGTGCTCCATTTAGGATTAAATCCAGAATGGTCTCTTCTCTTGTTCCAGGACTACCTGCTCCAAGAAGCAGTTTTATGTGGAAATTTTTTCAAACCACTAATTACTATTCCTTAAAGCAATGCTAAAAGAGCAATGCTAAAAGAGATTAGACAGGCTACTAAAGTCGGCAACATAATAATAATGGGTGACTTCAATTACCCTAATATTGATTGGGTGAATGTTTCCTCAGGGAGGGACGTGGAGGTCAAATTTCTGGATGCCGTAAATGATTGCTTTCTAGAACAGCTGGTTCTGGAACCAACGAGAGGAGGAGCTATTCTAGATCTAGTCCTGAGTGACATGCAGGATCTGATGCAAGGGAAACTGTGGAGGAGCCACTAGGCAATAGTGATCATAATGTGATTACATTTGACGTAATTTCTGGAGTGAGAAAGGCAAACAGAAGTACAGCAGTAGCATTTAACTTTAAAAAGGGAGACTATGACAAAAAGAGGAAACTAGTTAAAAAGAAACTAAAAAGCACAGTTGCAAGGGCTACAAGTTTGCAAGAGGTGTGGAGGCTGTTTAAAAGCACACTTCTGGAAGCCCAGATTAAATGCATCCCGCAAGTTAAAAAAGGAAGCAGGAAGATCGAAAATCTTCCACTGTGGCTAAATGGGGAGGTGAAGGAGGCTGGGTGCTGGGTTAGATGGACCATTGGTCTGACCCAGTATGGCACTTCTTATGTTCTTATGTCCATTGTCTACTTCTGTAGGTTATTAATTTCCCTTAGCATTTAATAATCACTCTACCATTCTGGTTGGTCAATTAGTACGATAGCCCTTATGTTGCACATTTTTAATTTAAGTATTAGATTTTTAGCCATAAAGATTCCAAAGTTCAGTTTGTTTTCTTTAATATTTTTATTACACTTGACTCAATGATGTCTCTGGCATATCATGCCTATTCTATACAGTGTCATAGACCCTGGGTGTTTTCAGACATGATGCTAACCCCAGTATAACCACACTTGAACATTTCCTATGCATGTTGCAGGGCTGTATTGGTGCTTTTATGCAGCCCTGCAACATGCATAAGAAATGTTCAAGTGTGGTTAAAGTGTGGTTAACCTACAGTTAGCGTCATGTCTGAAAACACCCCGTGTCATTCCTATATATATTTTGCAGCATGATATTACAGTATCCCATTGATTGTCCTCATTCCAACATGTAAGTTGTTAGCATGCTGTTTCACTGAGCAATCTTAACTTTTTTTTCCTAAAAGAAGGCTGAAGTCTTGTAATCAGGTTCATGTTTGTAGGCCTATATGTTCATGTAGAACCCTGCTGAAATCACCAACACCTTCACATGCAAAGTCTGCTTGTAACAATCCAATTTGTGGTTTGCACTAATCGTTTTACATTAAAATGATTGCAAAGACACTTGTTTATCAAATTGCATGTAACCTAAGTAAGAAAACAATTCATATTTAGAGCGTAATTCAACACAATATTGCTTCTGCTATATCCACTGCTATTAAATTAGCAATGTTTAAAAGAAAAAATAGTCTTGATTACCAAGGACAGTACACATTGTAGAATTTTACACCCACAGCTATTAAATCCCTATTTAAATTTTTTCAAATACACTGGTAAAAATGCCAAGCCATACCTTTTCTTTTGGCTTTATTAAAGCAGATAAATGCCTCAGCACCAAAGGTCCATCAAAGCTATAAGTGAAGTTAACATTTTCAAAAACTACCACTCCTTGACTTGGCCATTCAGCTGGTGGACGCTTGTCGGACTCCCAAGGAGCTTCTTTTTCAAGTTCTGTGTATTCCATTACTCTCTCAACTGATATCATCTGGAAAACAGTCAAGCAAATAATAAACTCAATTTATACTTGACTAAAATTTTCAATAGGAAAAAGTACAAAGTGCAGAAATTTTCTTTCAATCAAAGCTAGTATTAAAGGTGTGCGTGTTTGAGAATGTGTGTGAGAGAGATTACTCTTATTTACTAAAACAAAAGTATGGGAAAGGAAGAGAGGGTGATTTTAAATGTGATGCCCCCATGCATGGACACTCACCGTCCAACGTGGGGAAACGCTCGTTTGAAGTTTGGGGGGGCGGGGGGAGGAGCACTCCCGTGATCCATGCACCGGCCACCCAGTCCCCACCTGGGACACTCCTGAAAAATTCAGAGTTCCCTGTCCAGGAACAGGGCGGTTGACGCATGGATGGGGTGGCCATGCTGGGACCTGCTCATTTGAAGCACTCCCCACGCATGTCTGCCCCGCTTCCATCCCACATAATGACCACAGACACGCACACACCCGGCCGCACTCATTTAAAAACACCAAGAGAAAACAGCCCCCACCTCCTCTGATCTACAATTAAGCTAATCGCATACTTGTCTTTAAGAACTTAAATTGATTGAGCATCAACTTGAAGTTAATGCCTCACATTCTTCTTCTTTTGTACGGGCATTTACTTAACACATGCCTCATACACAAACATTTAAGCTTAAGTGCTTTTTTGGATTGGAACCCTATTTTTTACATGATGGAATGTCCATCAATTCTAATTTCAAGGAAGTCCTTTGCTGAGAAGCTGTAGGGTTACTGACCGAGATCAAATACAGGTCTGGGGTATCAGTCGCCAACCTCTTTTGCAATAATAAGAGTTCTTCTACATGTCTCTACTAAGTAAAATTCTAAAAAAAAATATACAATTAAAAAAAAAAAAGTATGTGAGCAAAACACCCATAATGGAGGAATTTTTCCAAACTTTTTCCTTTTACTATAAATGGTCAGTTTATAGTCACTTCTGTAGATCATTGTTTTCCTTTCCTCCAATGAATGCATATCAAATAATCCTATATATAATGGGAAGTGACTAGAAGTGACAAAGAAGGACTTGGATTAAAAGTATATCCCCAAAGTTTGGGTCTTTTAGATTTATACAGGGCAAAATGCTAGTGTCATCCCCGCCTACCGGCGCCGGCTTTGGGCCCTGCGGGGACTCCCTCCATGGCATCCTGACACACACACACACCCACGACCATACAGCCCCGCCAGGGGAACGGCGCAGCAGCACGCAGACGCCGTTGCCCTTGACAACCAGCTCTGGCCCGGGACCCGGCACCACGCCTCCCACGGCTATCCATGACGTGGGGCAACTCCTGCCCCTGTTGCACCGCTCAGAACGCTTGCGTGCGCGCACAGGGGCGGGGCCTTCAAGATAAGGCCCAACGCCACTGAGAACTGCTGGTGATCGCAGAGAGAGACCGTCCCCCTGAAAGCTAAGTATGCGGCATGTGCTAAACTAAGTTCTTGCGGTGGTGCAATCATCGTAGTGTGTGTGGATCTCGAAGCCCCGTGTGTGTGGTTTTCCCTACCGCATCTTCCTGGTCGTGACGTGGATATTTGAGTGAGTGAATTATTATTATTATTATAAACATTTATATAGCGCCAGACGTGTGACCTGGTGCTGCACAAAACATAGAAATAGATGCGGTCCCTGCCTGTGGTTTACAATCTAAAAGACAAGGAGGGACAGACAGGGAGAAGGGACAGTGGGAGAGACAGGGGAAAAGACTAACAAACATTCAAGTGGATGCGAAGTCTCTGGTGCGTGTGCTTGGTTTGGTTACAATCAGGTTGGTTGCAGCAGTCTGTCGAGGAGGGCAGACAGTAGGTATATGGGAACGACTAGCAGGCATTGGAAAAGGCGGCGAGGAAAAAGTGGGTCTTGAGGAGGGATTTGAAGGAGCGGAGGGAGGGGGCAAGGCGGATGTGGGCAGGGAGGGAGTTCCAGGCATGGGGGGCAGCGAGGGAGACGGGTCGAAGGCGGTTAGGTGAGCAGGAGAAACGAGGGAGAGTGAGGGAGGGGA
>QEPC01001394.1:8195343-8212942 GCA_003113815.1 Sphenodon punctatus
AAGATGAAGCCCAAGCTACGGGCTTGGAGAACAAGATGGATGGTGACTCCATCGATGCAGATGGGCAGGTTAGAGGGAGAGGAAGAGAGGGGAGGAAAAATAAGGAGTTCGGTCTTGGCCATGTTGAGCTTGAGTTGACGCTGGGACATCCAGGCGGAGATATCACAGAGACAGTTGACGAGGCGGGAGTGGACAGAGGAGAGAGAGGGGGTAGAAAGATAGAGTTGGGTGTCATCAGCGTAGAGATGATATTGGAATCCGTGAGAGGCAATAATTTTGCCAAGGGACAGGGTGTAAATAGAGAAGAGGAGAGGGCCAAGGACAGAGCCTTGGGGGACCGCAACTGAAAGGGGGAGGGAGGAGGAGCTCAACTCAGGGAGCGAGACTTTAAAAGGAGTGGTCAGAGAGGTAGGAGGAGAACCAGTCAAGGACAGAGTCATGGAAGCCCAAGGAGTAAAGGGAGTCCAATAGGAGTGAGTGTGAGTGACTTCCCCTTTTTCCCCCTAACCCTCCGGGACCCTTCCCCTCAGTGGCTGAGTGACCCGTTGTCCTCCATTCACCGGGCCCCTACCCTTGCCCTTCACATATGAACCCCCACGGGCTGTTCCTTCCCCTCATCTTTTCCCCAGGATAATTGTGTTGCATGGTAAATTGGGGCAAGGCTTTGGCTTCCCTGTGTCGTTCACGCCCAATGATGATAGAGGCCTGATTTCTTGGAGATCTTATTGGTCACCATTCTATCCTGACGGGCATTTACTCCACCTTGGGAACCCCGGCCAGGGTCAAGCCTTAGTTGAGTGTGTGAGCCCCTGGAGAGTGATTGAGGCCCTCTCCCCGGTGACAGCTAGAGTATTTTTCCATACAGTATGCATTCCTTTATTGGTGTACCTCTTATTAAGCTTTGCTTAGTAGGTTTGTTTCTAGAGCCTATGTGACTTTTCCCTAGAATTCTAATACCCCATGAACTATGTATGTAAATATGTACATGCATGTTATGTGACATCTACAGATCCTGTGGCTCTCTAGTCATAAAAGTTAAAAAAAAAAAAAAAAAAAGGACTGATATTCTGTCACTATAAAAATAATGCCAAGACAAAATATGAAGTCTCAGAAAGGACTTATATTGGCAAATGTTCCTCAATTAATATGGCAAACATAGCTCTCAAAAACTGGGATTCTTCTACAATCAGGAGTGCTCATTTGCCAGAGAATTTCCTTAGACTAACCCCATGAAGTTTAGTCTACATTCTATTCTATCAGGAAGCACAGGAAATACATTTAACAGGAATTCTGAACGAACCTCCAACCAAGCAATTCACAATACTGGAGAGCCTCTCAAACTGGCACTTCACTAATCCATGACTAAAGAGTTTACAGGTCACACCTTTCTGCTACAAAAATTTCACAGGTCCCTCACTAGTGTAAAACATTAACTATAACATTGTAAGCAGGGTACTGTAGTTCACTTTAATACTAAATTAAGCCTAGTAACTCTAACATGGGAGGAGAACCTTTGGTTCATTATTATAATAATGAATACAAAATAGGGATTTTTCATTTTCGTTATTGAACTACAAAAATAAAAGAACATAATAACGAAAAAACGGGGGAAATCTGTTATTACAAACTGATAGGTAAAACCTGAAAAACACATTTTTGTCTGTAAAAGTTTTATTTTTTATCCGATTTTGATTAATCATGGCAGGATTGTACCCCGATGGATGGCATTATGTGTGCCAAATATCAGAAAAATTGGATAAAGGGACCCGATTTTATAAGTGGATGGAATTTATTATTTTACAAAAAAACTGTCTACACATTCCTGCCTGTAACATCTGTGTCCCCATCTACTTTGGATGAAACTTGGCAAAATTATACCTCTCCCCAAGATTACTATCTCTGCCAAATTCCAGAAGGATTGGCTAAAGGGTCCTTGTGTTATAAGTGATTTATTTGTAAATGCATTTCAGGCTGTAACATCTTTGTATTCCATGCATTTTACATTTGGCAAGATTGTATCTCAGACCTTCAGGATCATCTCTGCGAAATTGTAGAATGAGTTGATAAAAGGGCCCAAATTTTATAAGCAATTGAAGTTTCCCTCTTGAAGACTTAATTATTCAGGTAAATAGCACACACAGTGCCATTCCGAGACAGACATGGCAGGGGGAAGGGGGCTATAGAAGGGAGAGGGAGCAGCCCAACAGACTGGCCAGTTACTGCACGCTTCACACATCCAGGCTGACAATTTGTCATCACAGTCACATCCTGCAGCACTGTGACAGATGACATCAGAGTATCCCTTATTGGCTCTTTCCTAAGTCGATGCTTCCAACTTCCCAGTAACAAGTGAGGAAGAGGGATCGGGTTGGTCACCACACAGAATGATATACGGGTGATATTTCTGCTGGCCAGCTGGCATCGCAAACACTTCTCGTACCAACTTTTTTGTGAGCCGCCCCGAGCAGGAGGGTGCAAGACCAAATAAATAAATAAATACCACAGTGAAAAATATAAGATAATTTCTGGCATAGGCTCATACTCTCCAGATGTTGTGAAGGCTTATAGCTTTGGAACCCTTCACCAGATCTTTCTTATATTTGGCAGAGATGCTCCTAAAGGTCTGAGATACAATCCTACCACTGCTATAACCCCTTCCCTCCTTTCCGGACAGAAGGAGGCGGTATAACAGGCTGCCCACCTGTTGGACCAGTTGCAGGGTCTGGCCTTGTCAGGCCCTGTAGTCTCCTGGACCGAGGGAGGGCTGCTCGGTATCCCCTGGGTAGAGCTTACTAGGGGCTCACCCAATGTTTTTTGCACTGTTCTTTATGTTATAGTTTGATATTAAATACTGACATTTAATAAAGAGTGATGCCAAGCTTTTATTCAATAAATTGTGTCAGTCTCATCATTTCGTTGGTGTGGTCATAAAGCCTGCTGCACTCAAGGTTCAAAAGGGGAAACTACTGTAGGCTGGAAACACTCCATCAGAACGAGGGTGTATGCATGCTGGGAGCACTGTGTATGGGTGGGGGCAAAGCCTGAAGTGTCGGGGGGGGGGCAGGCGGGGTGCATGGCTCTTCTCAGAGAGTACTCTGTGATAGGGACACACACACACCCCGCCCCGCGTATTCTTGGGACAGCAGAGCGTTCTGGAGGGAAATTTGAATTCAGTCCTGAGTAAGGAGAAAATTCCCCACTCCTATTTTAGCATAATGTGCTAAATATATTGCCCATGCTGCATCATCATATATAGTTACACATAAACCACAGTTGTCAACATATGTGAAAAGGGGGGTATTGCTTTTATGCCATGCTTGTTAGATCTTAGGCCATTTTTAAATGAGCACAGCTGGGAACATGAGTGATATGGCCACGGACCGCCCACCCACATGGGCGACTTACAGCAATCCATAAAATCAAATGGGTCACTTCAAATGGGTCAGGAATGCATGTGCACCCCTAGCCACACACATTTTAGCCTTTCCCTGCATAGAGCAGTCCGACTTTTTCCCTTATCCTCCATGAGTGGCCGGGGGGGGGGAAGGGGGGAGGAGGAGGTGTCACAGGAACGAGCACCCCCCCCTCCACGCTGCCTTCAGACAGGCGTTTCAATGTGCGTGGAATGCGTGGCCCTGTTTCCATCCATCTCGCTTATAAACAACCGTAGTTCACAAAATTTACCAATATGCAAAATTCCTAGATCCCTTGCAGTCTGGCTTTTATCCAGGTTATGGCACTGAGACTACACTTGTGGCCTTGGTTGACCACCCCTACCATGTGTTGGACCAGGGTCATTCAACCCTGTTGATCCTGTTAGATCTCTTGGCTGTATTTTATACCATTGACCATGAGTTGTTGGTGACTTGGTTGCGAGACCAAGTCGGGGCTGTTCTTGAATGGTTCCGTTTCTTCCTGGCCAGGATAACTCAAAATGTGGTGCTGCGCAATTGTTCATCTTCTCCCCGGGACCTCACATGTGGAGTCCTGCAGGGCTCGATTTTGTTCCCTCTCCTGTTCAACAGGTACATGCAACCTTTGGGTGAGGTCGTCAGAGGGTTTGGTGTGCGGTGTCATCAATAGGCTGAGGACACCCAAATGTACCTTTATTTTTCAGCTGATCCAGGCCCGGCAGTCTCGGTGTTTACCAGGTGTCTGACAGCTGTGGGGGACTGCATGAGGGTGAGCTGCCTGAAGCTGAATCCCAACAAGATGGATATGATGCCGGTGGGAGGAGCCGAGGGAGTGGTGGCACCCATCATCAATGGGGTCCGCCCTCCTTTGGTTACTCAGGTTCCTAGTCTGGGGGTGCTCCTGGACCCGCAGCTCTACCTGGATGACCAGGTGGCAGCTGTGACGAAGGGAGCATTTCGCCGATTTCACCTGGTGCGATGGCTTAGGCCTTATGTTTCAGACTCGGATCTTGCCACCATCATCCATGCTTTGATCACCTCAGGACTAGACTACTGCAACATGCCGTACATGGGGCTTCCCTCGGTGACAATCCAGAGACTGCAGCTGATGCAGAATGTGGCGGCCTGTCTCCTTATGGGGACAGGCTGCCATGAGCACATTACACCAGTGCTCTGTTCTCTGCACTGGCTGCCGATAGTCTTCTGGGCCCGATTCAAGGTGTCGGTTTTGACCTATAAAGCCCTAAACGGCATGGGTCCTGCAGGATCCACTCATCCTCCAGGTTTTGGATCGACCCCTGTGATTGGCCGAAAGCACCCTCCTTAAGGTCCCCCAGGTGGCTACTATGAGGAGGGCGTTCTCGGTGGCCACACTGCGGTTGGGGAACTCCCTCCCGACGGAGGTCCACCTGTCCCCAGACCTCCCCTCCTTCTGAAGACAATGCAAGACCTGGCTGTTCTGCCAGGCTTTTGGTGAGGGAGACGGGTAAAGGGTCGGGGGTTGGATGTGGTGGCGATTTTAGTTGTTTTTTTTCTGCTCTGTGGGTTTTATTGTTGTTTTTAGTGTAGTATATTGTTTTTAAGATGTTGTGAGCTGCCCCAAACTACTGTGCAGGAGAGGCCGGCAAATAAATCAAATCAAATCAAATCAAATCAATCAATCAATAAACAGTGTATCCTAGAACATGAGATACCTGCTCCCCTGAATACTTTGGGGGACAGGAAAAGCATCTGAATGAAGCAGTGTGGGGGCTTCCACTCTGGGGTGAGGGATGACAGCAGAGAGGGTGACCTTGTCTCCAACTCCACACTGTTCCCCGCCACTCCACCACACCTCACTCCCTCCCTGCCACTTGCTGCAGCTGCCGGAGCAATTCCAGGCACAGCCTATCATTACTAGGGACAAGGAGTGTCTCTGGATGAGCCACACCCAAATAACCACATCTCTGCTGTAAATATTGAAGAATCTTTTACTATATATTATCATGAAGTTCAAATATATTTTAAGAAATATACAGAATCAGCTGACTCTACAAAGCATTATAATATACATTTTAAATTGTCATAAACTTTAAACAAAATTAACAGGGTATAATGATCCTTTATAAATAAGCAATAGCATTTAAAAACTCCACTAACCATAATGACCAAGTAACACTTCTATAACTATTGTAACTGAAGCTGTTTTTGTGTCACTTGGCAGTGAAGAGACCAAAACGTCTCAAAAGCAAAGAAATAGTATTACCAGATTTTCAATTTCAGCACTTTGTCGAACACCCCACTGAAAGGTTCCCATGAGAGTGATCGCATAGGACAATGCCAGACCAACCTGGCCTGCATCTAGAGCTGTGGGGTAAGAAAAAAAAAATCTGAACTCATTAAAAAAACAAAACCAAATTAGATATTTTTTCAAACAAAAATGCCAATACAGCAAACAGAGGTAGATCAACTGCTATTACCACTAGAACTGTGTCAGTTTTTAAACGAGATGCTCCCAACTCCCAGTGGAAGAATTCTGTCTGAATGTGAAGGTGTGTGGGTGCGCATTCCCGTGACCCACCCATCTCCACCCACCCCAACTCACGGAGCAACTGGCGAAAAGGCAGGTTGCTCTTTGCATGGAGGTGGGCGTGCACCCTTCTGCTCTCCGACCCCCACGGCTCCCGAAGTGGCACTCCACCCTCCACACACAGACTATCCCCCATCCCCAGTCTGTTTAAAAACAAGCCTGTATCTGGCTATATAACAACAAATAATTTTAAGACATCTGCCGTGTGACATTATTTCAGATTTTTTTCCCCAAAATATAATCTGTGCTGGAGAAGAGCCTGATTCACCACTGCCATAAAACTTGACTTCTGCACTGATACCCATTCTAGCAAACCATGTAAGAGCCTTTCCAGTGGCTTTTCTAGGCGAGGGACTGGGTTCCTACATCTGCACAATGTAAAGCAAGTAAAATAATGCAGAACAAAATGGCAGAATTGACTTTCATTTTACACAGGAATAAATGACTAGAGAATGTCCTGTACAAATCAGACTAGACGTGCTAAAGGAGCAGAACTTTCTGGCATTGCATAAATCTGTTACATTCAGTGGGGATGATCCCATTCCCATGCACACCCGCACTATGGGGCCAATGGTGTCTGTGAAGTTGTGTGCATGAGTTATGGGACTGCCCCTGAATGTAAAATGAGGTGGATTTGGTCATGATATTGCTATTCATTCTCTTCTCATTTGAGAATATTTTCTCCAGTGTAACTTCATTTACTTATGACAGGGGTGGGGAACCTTTTCTGTCCCAGGGGACATTTTGAAAATTACTACAAGCTCCAAGGGCCACATACAAGTTGGGGATGCTTAAGGGGTGCACTCAAGAAAAGGAGGGCCCAGATTATGGATGTGTGCTATAGATATGTCCCCTATCCTTATGTGCATGCCCTCATCTTTGCTCACTTACCGTTAAGCTTAGCTTTTCAGTGGTTGAGGATAGGAAGAGGATTGGGGGGGGGGGAAGGGGACACATCAAAACTTGCCATGGGTCACATTTCGCCATTAGGCCTGTGGTTCCCCACCCTTGACTTATGATATACGTAAGGGCTGAGAGAAGAATGAGGTACATTGTTTTGATTTGCCCGTCTTTGCTTAGTAGCTTCCAGTCGGACTGGAAATGCTCCCTCTGGTATAATGTATATAATCTTCTGTATTTAATTTAATAAAAGAAGAATAAAGGAAACAAAGAACAAATTAGCACCTCAATTTTTTGTCCATGATAATTGCTTCCTTCATATTTTAGATGGCTATCTAAGTTTTAATGCATTGACCTCAAATGTAGCTGGGCGTGATAAATAAAATTAAAGCATTTCAATGACAGCAAAATTAAAACTTGTTACAGGATAATCTTTTCAGGACTGGCCTCCCAACTGTCCAAGACCCTTGAGTTGTACCTTTTAACTTTCGGCTTATTCTGTTTTGATATACAATGGCAATGGGAGAAGGAATAAATATTAAGCAGCAGCTCAGCACATGATCCCTTCAAGAAAAGAGAACGTTTGAAAACTGGGTGCCTTGAGGGGTGGGATATATTGAATAGAGAAATATCCATGTGCTGCTGCCCTAAAATCAGTTTTAAGTCCAAGGATTTAAGAAGAGAGGATAGGATTACAGAGCCACAGATTTGGATTTGCCCCACTGGTTCCAGATAATTTGATGCAAGAATGGCAGGGGAGTGGCCAAGCCCTGGAGCCCCATGAACAAGTGTGAACTGTCCCTGGTATTTACAAGAGAAGAGGTGGAGCTCAGATGTCTTGTACTGCCGGAGAGATCAGGATCTAGAAAGAAATATTTAATTGCAGTCTTTAAATAATTAGAGGCAATAATAAACCTTTATAAAAGAATTAAAAATTGCAGTAAACTGTAATTATAATGTTAATACTTTTCAACATCTTTACTTACTCTTCGCAAGCAGCAGAGATCCAAAGGCAACCACTATAACAAAGACTGCACAGATAGCATCCAGGCGCACAGCAAACCACCGGGACGTAGTCAAAAACAAGAACCAAGCCTCTGGAAAAGTTTTTATAAATCTATATTATTCTTATTAATTCAATGGGCTATTGGGAATATAAAATTGTAGTTTTATTTCATATAACATTTTAGCTGAACTGTAATGCCTAAGTAGAACATTGGGATATATATATTTATTTATATATTTATAAAGCATAGACTATATCTTATCTAAGGCAGGGACTCGTATTTGTCTACAAAAATGCAGTGAATGCAGGTCCCTGGGACTCTAAGCTATAGAAAACAAATGTAAAAATACTGTGTGATGAAAATTAAAGTATTAACCTAGGGCCACAGCAATCAAATATGTATAATGTGGAATTTTACAACCCTAGATTAAAAAAGAAAGCAACCTCCCTCACATACAATAAAGCCATGTTCCTTGTAGCAAATGTTTGATAGAAGTTGTGTCTTCAGATTTTAACCCCAAAATCTGTTCTTTAGTTCAGTGACAAAAGATGTTCTGTAGGATCCTCAAGAACAATTTTAAACTGTAGGTCAGTAATTTTTTCCCTATTACATCATTAATTTCTTTGCTAAAAGTGAGCACTCTTGATACAAACCGAATTTGAATTACTTTTGCTTACAGAATACTAATGTTGCAGACAAGGAGACTTTAATTATTTCTAACCTACAATATTAATAACTCTGACAGAAGCGCTGAAGGTTATTTCAGTAAAAGAAACTGAGAATTTCACTTACATTTTGAAAATTTCCCAAAGCATAACCTACAGGAATTTTAGCAATTTTACTTAAATTTTACTTAAACTGAAAATTTTACTTAAATAATTAAAGATTAATAAGGACAATTTGTTTTTCATTAAAACGGTAACACAGGAACATTCCATTATTTATATCTAAAATTTGCTTATTCGGTATAAGAGTTAGGGCAAGTCACACAGGACTAGAAATCCAGCATACATCTCTGGTTTTAAAAATGAACTGTTTGTCTAATTCTTCTTTGCAGAAAGTGTGTTAAATATGAAAGTTCTAGCTCTTCAGAAACTAAAGGTGTTTTCAGACGTTACATCACCACGGTCAACCATGGTGAATCCCCCTGTGGTGATCGTGGTGGCGTAACGTCTATTGCGACGAAAAGTGATTCCCGCCAGATGTTCACCTGCGGCGGGAATCGCTTTGACCACGCTTTTGGAGGTCCGGGCGGCCGCACCTTCGAAAGCGTGGTCAAAGCGATTCCCATCGCGGGTGAACACCAGGCGGGAATCTCTTTTTGGTCCAACAGACGTGACGTTACCATGGTCAACCACGGAGGGATTCACCGTGGTCGACCATGGTAACGTCACGACTGCTACCGGACCACGGCCCGGAATCAGCGTCTGTGACCGCCGCCGATTCTGGGCCATGGCCAATACCCCGGGGGGCGGGCGGGTGCTGCGGCTGCATTGACCGCTGCGCCCGCCTGTCTCCCAGAGGGCGGGCAGCCTCGGGAGCATGGGGGGGTAGGGCTGTGCGGCCGCACATTGCGCCGCGCAGCCCCGCCCCCTCCAGAATCAGCTGACACGTCTGTTGACGGGCCGATCTGATTCCAGAGGGGAATCAAAAGGTGATTCCATGCTGTGGCCGAAGGACGGCCCGGTACGTCTGAAATCACCCTAAATCTCGATGTTTTCGTTTTTCTTGACGAGAAACATTTTTCTCAACTCGTTCTGGGAAATAGGAACAAGCTGAGAAATCACAGCTTCTCACTGCCTTTTTGCTGAGAACTCAAAGGTTTTTGTAACTCATAAGAACCGGACCTCAGTGCACTAGGGCAGGGGCTCGTCAGTTACAAAGGCTGTTTGCAAACTACAAAGGCTGTATGCTCTTTGCTTTGCAAAGGCCTGCGCTGGGGAAGAAAGCAGGGATCTGCTCTCTCCCCCTCTCCCTCCAGAGCAACGCTTTGCAAAGGGGCTTGGGAGGCTTTTCCTGAGGGGCTGCCCTGGCAGGGAGGGGTACCCACCACCCTGTCTCTTATACACATCTAGATGTGTATAAGAGACAGCTGCTAGGACAGCCCCTTGGAAAAAGCCCCACCCCCACCCCGTAAGCCTCTCTTGGCTGCTTGCAAAGCCCTACAACGGGGGAAGAGAGTGGCCTCTCAACTCTAGTCAGAGTGGCCCCTTGCAAAATTGTAAAGGGCTGTATGGTCCATTTCAGCCTGAAACTGACCAGGCAGCTGATTGAGGACTTTGCAAGGGGCTGCAATGACCAGCAGAGCTGGGACCTCGGGGGTCCCAGCTCTCAAGGCCATGGCAGCCTCTTGCAAAGCCAGGTCAGTGCACTTTCTCCCTCCCCCCCACCACCAAACAGACGTTGGGGCTGGGGTCAAAATCTTGCTGAGATCTCAAACCAAGTGTTGAGATCCCAGTGAGATCTCAAGCCTGGTTTCATTCTTGGGAGACATCTCGAGAATTGTTTTAATACTGGTTTCAGCTCAATGTCTCTGCACACAACACATGGCCTACAGGACATCCGTTAACTACAACTGAAAACTTGTAACTGCTGACTGGTAGTGTCTGGACTGTCCCTAGTACATCTCCCTTGAACACTGCATAAGAGTTAAAGATACACAGTAATTCATACTTGAGTTTCCCCAATTATAATACAGTCCAAATTGGATTCTACAATGATGAAACTTAGGAAAATTTTCCCCAAAGATATGCACACAGAGAGGTCATGCTGATTTAAATGGAAGTTGCATGCCCATACCCATGGTCATAATACATCCTTCTTGGAGGGAAATAAGTTCTTAGTTGTTCATGTCAATTTTTTACAAACCTGAGTGAAGATCTTGGTGAGCATCAAATAATTCTTGGAATCTCTGCTCTGCTTTGAAAGCCCGAATAGTCCAAAGTCCTTGGAGAGATGACGACAAATGGGAGAACACTGGACTCCGAGCTGCAGGGTAGAAATAAGAGTTAAGTTGTCATAATTGAATGACAGTCTTCATAATGTTTTTTATGATGTATTCAGTTTTTATGTATTTATATGCTCTTTTGCTAGCCGCCCTGAGCTGCCTCTGGCAGGATGGGTGCGGGGTATTAAATTTTAGAAACAAAATAAATAAAATAAATAAACAAATAATGTGTGCACAGTATACCTATCTTAATCCTTCTAGTCAGTATTTACTGCAATGAGTCTTAGAATAAATGCATGTTTTCCCCCTACGTTACTCTTGTTCACTCAGTTATAAACAAACCGACCAGTGAAAGACTAACCTATAGACAAAATTTTATCCAGGACTTCTTTCTTTGGCACTTTTCACACGAGATGGGCCTACACATGCCCAAGCAGATCTGCTGCATGGGCATGAGTGGGAGCTGTCTGTGTGACCACAGTGGTGGGTGGGTGGGGGTGCGTATGCACCCCCACACTACACACATCTCCACCCATAGTGCATGCATGGAGCCACTGGTGAAAATGGTGGTTGGTCTCTGCGTGGAGATGGGTGTGCGCCAGTATAATGGCAACCCCAACACCACCGTACACACCCATCCCCCCCACACCGCAGCCCATTTAAAACGGGCCTGTGTGTCATACTTTAAATGACAGGATGCATTTAGTTTTTTATTCAAGTTTTTATTAAGTAGCAAATATTTGGAATTTGCTACTTAATACTGAATTAAAAAAAAAAAAAAGATACAAGTTTGAAGTTCAGAATGGGTGACCACACTATTACTATAGTCAACCAACCAATGAAGGCACTGATCTAACACGTTATAATTATATGCAAATAGTACAATAGACTTGAGTGGGATTCCTCATGCACTTAAAGTTGAGCTCACACTTATGTCTTTTACTGGGTCAAACCCTAAAACAAACAACTCCTTTGCAGAACATGACAGAAAATATTTCCTGATTAATTAATTGTCAGAGTTTTAGCATTCCATATAATTAATGGTAGTTAAAGCTCAATTGAGTTATAAACAAAATAAATACTTGTTGATTCCAGACGTTTAATGTCTCTTGATGTATCCAAGAAGTATCGTCGAAGAAAAATGAAAAGAATAAAAAGTGGAACTAAAGGAATGAGTATCCAAGGAATTACTGCAACTGCCACCGCTACCACACCAAAAATCTGTAGTAAAGTCTGCAATGACAAAACCACAAAAGAAAACAGGCTTATTTATTTATTCAAATTTATACCCAACCTTTCCTCCCCTTAAGGCTCTAACCCCAAGTATTATATTTAAAATAAACTGAAATTTAATTTTTATTAACAGCATAAAAGAATTCTATGGGAAAATCAAAATACTCTTTTGGCTTATTTACAACCAAGTATTATACTACGGCCCAAGTAAGAAACCTAAGCTTCAGGAGATCATTTAACGAGAACCAAAATAGCAAATATGGGTAAGGCTGCCTTACAGACCCTGATTTCCACCATAGAACAATGGCTCATTACTGATTGATCTGGAAAACAAGGCTGCCTTTATAAAAAGAACATGAAAAGACCTAAACATTTTGAACAACGGAAAGAACAAAACGTTATCAATTTATGTAACTATCAAGGAAAATTACTGACCAGCTGAAGCAAGGTCCTACATGTAGGAAGCATTGTGGAGACAGTGTGGAGTACTAGAAACTAAGGATGATAACAAAGAGACAGGACCCCACACTAAGTGTCCACCTGCTCATTTATTAGGTGTTCGCCCCCACCGGACATCAAGTTGCACAGAACCCCACAGCACCATAACATTGCATCAAAAAAGCCTAGAGCACACCGCAGAGCTATCACTTCCGGGCCCCTCCCTCTGATCTCGCTTGACAGGCACATAACGTCAGCCTTAAAAGCCCAACGTGCCAATTTCCCGAACTCTCTAGGGGATATACCCACTGACCTTGACAGCTGCTCTGTCGATGACCTAGTTGCCTTGTGGAATGGCATTTTGACCATGGACATCTGCAACCATTGGCATGGTGGCACCCAGACATCCGCTCCCACCACTTTGTCAACACAGGTCTCCCTGGTATATGGAGGACATGAGGTGGTTGAAGCAGGAAGGTAGGTGGTTAGAGTGCAGGTGGCAATCAACTCACGCTAAAGTCAACCAATTTCAACATAGATCCTTTTTGAGGGACTATGCTGTGGCTGTGATGGTAGTGTAGAAAGCTTTCTTCTCTTCTATCATAACATTTGCAGTCATGTTCAGCTGAGCTGTTCCAGGTGGTGAGGGGCCTGCTTAACCTGGCCTGTCTCCACCAGGAAAAGGAGTCATCCATAGCCCACTGTGTCATTTTATTAATTACTTTGCAGACAAAATTGCTCATATTCTCCACAACTTGGGCTCTGCCAGTTCATCTGCAGAGTCAGAGTTCAGGGTTAGGGAAGCTCAGTCTTGTACTGTTTACCTGGATCAGGTCCAATGGGTATTGCCCACCAATGCTCAGGAGGTGCCTGGGGTGTTGAGAGCAACCAGTTGTGAATTAGATCCTTGCCCATCCTACCTGGTGAACGCCAGCTGGGAGACACTGGGGCTGTTGTTGGCTGGGGTTGTCAACGCCTCCCTTCGGGAGGGGAAGGTGTCAGATGCCTTTAAAATTGCAGTGGTACAGCCTCTGCTTAAGAAACCATCTCTGAATGCTGATGCCTCAGTCAGCTATCAGCCTGTCTCTAACCTTCCCATTTTAGGGAAGTTTATTGAAGGGTGGTTGTCCAACAGCTCGTCGCATTTTGATGCACTTGGATACCTGGACCCATTTCAGTCAGGTTTTCGTCCTGGATATGGCATGGAGACTGCGCTTGTGGCTTTGGTTGTTGACCAGCGCCTGGAGATGGACAAGGGGAATTCTACTTGATTGATCTTCTTAGATCTTTCTGTGGTCTTTGATACAGTTGATCACAACGTGTTGTTGACATGACTGCTGGACCTGGCAGGGGTGTACAGGACCGCTCTTGAGTGGTTCCACTCTTTCCTGTTAGGGAGGTCCCAGTGGGTGGTGATAGGTGACCTTCCCTGTGGTGTCCTTCAGGGCTCTATTCTGTCTCCCTTCCTGTTCAATATGTATCTAAAGCCACTGAGTGAGGTCATTCAGAGGTTTGGGGTGAGGTTTGGGGTGACACTGCTCTACCTCTCTTTTTCATCCGATCCAGGTGCTTTGCAGTCTTGGTGCTTACCCAATGCCTGACTGCTGTCGGGGGCTGGATGAGAGTCAACTGAAGTTGAATCCTGACAAGACTGAAATGATGATGGTTGGCCGGTCCTGTGATTTGAAGGGGATTGGGACATCCGTCATTGATGGGGTCTGGCCCCCTCTGGTCACTCAGGTTCACAGCCTTATGGAGTGCTTTTGGATCCCTTGCTGCGCCTGGATTGTCAGGTGGCGGTGGTGGCCAGAAGCAACTTCCACCAATTCCACCTAGCGAGGAGGCTGCAGCCTTTTCTTTCCGATTCAGTTTTGGCCACTATCATCCATGCTTTCATCACCTCAAGGCTACATTACTGCAAGGCACTATACATGGGGCTGCCCTTGACGACTATTCAGAAGCTGCAGCTGGTGCAGATTAGAATGTGGTAGCTTGCCTCCTTTCGAGGACAAGTAGCTGAAAGCACATCACACCGGTGCTCCAAAGTCTTCACTGGTTGCCTATGGGTCAAACTGATTCTGAAGTCCAGGATTTGACACCCCACCTTACACAGGAGGGACCCAATCCTGCAGAATCAAACCGAGTAACCACCGCAGGGGGAGAGTTAGAGGCTGCAAACGTCCCTACTCAAACCAGGGGGTTGCAGAATGATCCGGAGGTTTGTTGTCCTACCTTAAAAAAAGGTGGGAAGCGGCTACCTGAACCCAAGCGGAGACAGGCAATCTGGGAGGTGGAGGATTCTACCTCAGGAGGAGGCAGGAATGTGCAGGAAACCTTTCCCGGGATGGAGAGGGGAACGAGGGACATCTCTTCCCCAGGGATAGAAATGCACCACCCTGTAATCCTAAAGAACCAGGAGCACCAGTCTAAGAGTGAACCGTGCACCTATGCCTTACCTAAGAAGGAACAGGGAAAAGCTGCTGAAAGACAGACTGGAGGGGAGGAAACGGTTAACAGTGTCCAGAGTCACACCTCTACACTTGGTAAACTAAATCCTCCGACGGTAGGTGTGGGAAGGTCTGAAGGGATACTTGCAGGTTCTCACACCCATGTCACAAAGTCAGACTCCCCAAAAGGAGAAAGACATGGTTATACGGACCCAGGGGATCCAGGAGGTACAAACAGAAGCTGGGTGATTAAGTTGAATGCAAAGACATCAACCAGCGTCACAGTCAAGGGGGAAATGCAAATGCCACATGATAACACTGGGATTTCCAGCAGTACTCCTGGGAAAAAGTGTTTGCAAATGCAGACGTACACAGACAACAGAGGCAGGGTGCTCAGTAGTGTGAAAATTACTCCACACTTCCACTATTGTCTCCTAATAATACTTCTGATGGGAACAGATATACAGACAGTAAGAAACAGGCTGCCAGATAATCTGGAAACATGGCCAAAGTTTGCGACTGGGGAACAAAGGTTGTTAACATGGCGTTCCCACCCATTTGTCACAGTCTTATGCAAACACTTACTGATGTACCTTGAAGGGTATATTCCACAGGATCACTCCACTACCACATGGTGGAAAACACGTGAACATGATAGCCCTCAACCACATGGAAAGGAGGTACGGAGGTTGCATATCCCTACACACACCGGAAGGACACGCCAGACGCCAGTCTCAGCATGTTACGAGACTCTGACGTGCCTCTTCACATGCAGTCTTACAGGGGGGCTGTCACGGAGAAACATAGGGTCACACACGTGTAACACGGGACTACATGTAGACTACAAGTCTGGTAAATATGCAATGCAAAAGGTTCTACATGTATGTAATGTTGAAATTGAGAACTGCAAAACTCAAATTAGGACTCTGAGAACTGTACAACTCAAATTAGGGCTTTTACACATCACCAGGCTATAGGAAATACAAAGATACCAAAACGTGTATTTGGGGGCCAGACGAATGGCCAGAGGCATTTATATGTTAATGTAGGCTGACATTGCCTACATGGAAAGAGACACAGAGAAACCGATAAGAGGACAAAGGAAATTCTAGAAGCCTGGAGAACATACGAGGAGTTTTCCTCCAGGACATATAAGGAGAAGTATCCCTGGGGGAGGGAGACTCGTGCAAGCTCTTCCAAAGCCATCTTGATGATCTGCATACAAAAAGCCTAGCAGCAGCAGTCTGCAGAAACATGAACTGAGAGGAGGATTTTGCTCTCTAAGACCCAGTGCCCAGTCGTTTACACCAAAGGACTGAGATAAACTTATGGACCTGGGTAGGGTAAGACGTTTACTTAGGAATTCAACCAGTATAAGTTAGGAATGCATTATGTTTACCTTTCATTTCTAATAGCCACTCTGTATCAAATATCTTGTTTATGTAATCAATAAACTTACTTCTTATCTTTATGAAGACGTGGCGGTGTCTAACATTGGAACACAACTGAGCAACAAGAGCCCTCAAGCTCTTGCGAACCCAGAGAGTAAAGAGTCTGTAAACAGGAAGGATCGGGCCCTTGTGTGACAAAGGAGTTTCATTGTGGCACACCTGAATTAGCCAGAGAGAGAAACTAATTCAAGAGAGCTGTGCACAAGGGAAACTGAGTCACTCAAACCCAGTAAAGTGGGGACCTCCAAACCCGTGACAGTGACACACAAGCTTTATTAATATAACAAAAAGTTCATTTGAAACAGTTCACTGATGCTCATTAAACTGTCACTGATGGTGGGTGTTTTGGCTAGCATTGCAGTTGATGTATTGGCACAAGGCATCGTGGGTCATTCTGACAATGCACTGCTCCACTCAATTCAGCTGTTCTTCAATGCAGTCTCACTGGTCTCACAGACGTTGTAGAGACCAGACAGCGGTAGTTAGAAGTGGCGTGGATATCAACATTGCAATCGGTATTGTACATTATGTTGGCATTAAAAAAACTGAGATATTTAGTGAATCTGGATATAAAATTAATGGGCAAAAGTCATCAGCACTGGTACTGGTAGAGAATACACGACTTAAACAGCACATAATAGACTGGATCCTCTTTATAGTAGATTTGGGTTACAGCAGATCCTAATATATCAAGATTATGCTAATAGCTATCTATCTATCTATCTACACCCTGCCCCTCCTGTAGGGGTGGGAAGTTCGGTTCCCCCGGTATCCGATTCTGCCGGTATTTTGCTGTACCGGCAGTATCGGATTAATCCAGTTATTGGGGGTACTGGTGCCGGTTCCCCCATGCCGGATTTGTTTACATTGCGGCCATTGAAATGAATGGCTGAAATGTATTTATTTATTTATTTATTTGTTTATTTATTTATTTTTCCAAATTTATACCCCGCCCCCTCCTGCAACGCAGCTCGGGGCGGCTTCCAACAATCCACAATACAACAATAAAATTCCTTTTAAAATATTAAATATAAAATATACCATATAAAAACAGGGCTAGAAAATAACAAATAAATAAATGGGCAGGGGACTAAAATCATCCCCCCCCCCCCCCCTCCCAAAGGCCTGGGCAAACAGCCAGGTCTTACAGTTCCGCCGAAATGTCAAAAGGCTTGGGGCCAGGCGAGCTTCCTC